>CM072671.1:4399565-4926064 GCA_036884735.1 Huso huso | reverse complement strand
TCATACGCCGTTATAACTTCCTTTTTTTAAGGAAATCAAAACTTTAAAACGAAGCTAAATCATATGGATATGATAATGAAAACAGACACGTGTACATGATATGTACTGTACTAGTATTAATGATCAAATATATTGTGGTCATTGACAAAAAAGTTAATAAAATATCAAGACCCTTACACGAAATAGACCTTTGTTTTTGCCACATCGTAAGTGGTTACATTTATTTGTTTTTGTATGGAAGAGTAATTCGATCATTATATATATATATATATGTGTGTGTGTGTATATATATGTGTGTATATATATATATATGTGTGTGTGTGTGTGTGTGTATATATATGTATATGTGTGTATATATATATATATATATATATATATATATATATATATATATATAATCACCTTTCTTTATCATTCTGTTTAAAAATAAATAACGGAAGTGATTTATATTGGCATACTATAGCACTTTTCTTTGTGGTGATTTAGGCAGTGTTCGAGGTGAAGATATGTACCTGAACTCCCTTACTACTTTCTTGTATATTCCCGTGCAGATATTATTCTTATGCATTGTGATACATCAATCCACTCCTTACAGGTACTAGTATTTTATGACCTCACCACGTTATTTAGATAACACAATAATTTGTTATTGTGTTGTTGACATGTGTGGCTGAAAGTACGTTCGGTGGCCACCAGACTTTTGCAATTTTGTTATGGAGCCTAATTAGTCACTGGCACATATGAGCATATGAGCCTCTCCCAAACAGTAAGTACATGTTATTAGTTTTTGTGTAGGACCGATACTACAGTGCACCTTAACGATATGATTGTTTACATTTAAATACTCCGGGTATGATGACTCTGACGTCCAGGACCTTTCCGCAAACCCTCATCCTCCACTGGGGAAACACGACTTTAAACAACTTAACACTGTTGTGAAGGAGATGCGGCTTTCTCTTTTCTTTTTGTACTGAGAAACTAACTGTACAGGTTGTTTCTTTGATAAATAAAAATGTGTACTCTAGAGCGCACAAAAACAACATTAATGAAGAAGTTGAACAATGTGGAACTGAAAGGCTTTGAGTGTACCTCAACAATCTCTAGGATTTGTGTTTTTTTTATATATATTTTTTTTTCTTAGTGGTGATGCTCTAGCCCTTCCCAAAGTGCAATGTCCAAACCATCCAGAAGCACTTTTGGTTGAAGACTACCGAGCTGGAGATATGATCTGCCCAGAATGTGGACTAGTTGTTGGTATGTTTTGTCTAGTAATTAATGCACTTTTGTTAAGACAAGTGTGATATGTTTTGGGGTTTACAACACAAATCTTTTTTTTTTTTGTACATATTTGATGCATTCCTCTACCCATCTGAAAACTTAAACTGTATAAGTAATATGCTTATTTTTCTTTTTTTGCCATCCTTAGCAAGAAGTTAAGATATAGTAAATGCCCTAAAAAAAAAAGGGTATTGAATCAACTACTGTACTAGTTTCTGCCCTAAAATTAATTTAGTAGATGTAATTATTTAACTAAAATATAATTTGCCCTATAACAATTCGTTTTTTTTTAAATGGAATCACATGCTCCATGTTTTTTTTTTTTTGGAGGGGGGGGGAAATGTGTTAATTATATTTAGGGATTATGGTTTTTCAGTTTTAACCGATAAAACACCACAATACAAAAAAAATGAAAGCGGTGGATAGCCCCCCAAAAAAACACCGGAAAAACTGTGGACATGGTTAATCCATTCAAGTTGACTTTACCCTTTTTCCATTAAAAAATAAAACCTACTTCAAAAATAATAATAAATACATTTCCGGGCTCCCGAGTGACGCATCCAGTAAAGGCGCTCCGCGTGGAGTGCAGGATGCGCCCTATAGTCTGGATTCGCGAGTTCGAATCCAGGTTATTCCTTTGCCGACCGAGGACGGGAGCTCCCAAGGGGCGGCGCACAATTGGCCAAGCGCCGCCCGGGGGGAGGGAGGGTTAGGTTGGCCAGGGTTTCCTCGGCTCACCGCGCACCAGCGAACCCTGTAGTCTGGCCTGGCGCCTGCGGGCTTGCCTGTAAGCTGCCCGAGAGCTGCGTTGTCCTCCGACGCTGTAGCTCTTGGGTGGCTGCATGGTGAGTCCGCAGTGTGAAAAAAGGCGGCGGCTGCTGACACGCGCTTCGGAGGACAGCGTGTGTTCGTCTTTGCCCTCCCGAGTCAGCGCAGGGGTGGTAGCGGTGAGCTGAGCATAATAAAATAATTGGCGATTCCAAATTGGGAGAAAATAATAAAAATAATTGGCAACGACTAAGTTTTAAAAATAAATAAATAATTACGTTTCCCAGTGCTGCTGGGCAATGTCCTGCCTTCCTGACTTGAATCTATCATTGATTCGTTCTGAATACTTTAAACCCGCCCAAATTTCTGAGTGACAGCACATTCCTACATTTCTTTTGGAGAATCCGCTTGCAAGATTTGAAACGAGATTACAATCAGGATGGAGGCTTGTTGGCGGGATTTAAAACAGAATTGTGGCGAAATGTTAAAAAAAATGCCTACGCACAAAAACCCCAGAAGAATGTGCCCATGACCATAGGGATTTAGTTGTGGAAGACAGCAAAGGAAAGAAAGTACAACTTAAGTGTGCAAGTACTGTCGAGTTACTACTATACATATTTTGACAAAGTAATCAAAAACACTAATTTCATACCGTATATCAAAAACGAAAGCCCAGAAAAAAATGAAAATAGCTAAAAATAAGCACCGAAAAATACAACTAATAAAACCCGAAAAACAGAAGCCCTAATTATATTCTATTGATGTCTTGGCATTACATAACACATCTCAACACCTTTATGCAAAGGAATACAAAAAGGATTACACTTGAATGTGTAGGTGTTTAATATTCTCATAATAATAAAAAGGTAATCTTCTGAAACGGTGTCATATTGTCACATTCACAAGCTGTAACATCTGGAACCCTGTTTTAAATCACACACAAAAAAACACAATTTGGCAGTGGGATTGCTGGACAACTTTGGAGACTCGGAGGCAAAGGATTTACTGGGCCTGGATATTGAACTGCTCCTTCAATCCCAGGAGAGGGCTCACTCTCCAAGGTAGAGTTTAGTGAGGCATTCTGTGGTGCAGTGGGGAAGCTCATGTTTCAGTTGCTTACTGTATGCATTCTCTGCTCTATGGATAAATGGAGGGCTTCTGGCTCCAGATAAATATATAATTAAAATCATTCTTAGCACTTCATATGGAAGAAGGCTGGAGCTGCATCTTGCAGTCTGGTGACAGTTTATCAAATTGTGATGACACTAAAACATTCTCTTTCGTGTTTCAGGTTTTTGTTCAGTTTCTTGGCATATAAAAACTTTTTTTTTTGTAGATAATCTGTAAAACTTAAATCCTGGCACTAGATGGCAGCACAATGGTACTGTAAAACACTGCTGATCAAGTGTTATGAAGGTTAACAAGCACTGGAGGCAGAAATGCTCAGCTGCTGTGTATGTGCTGTGACAAGTTTCAAAGGCAAAGTTTTTAATTCCCATGTGAATTACGTTTTGCACTTCAGCGGGTTGTTTTGTATTAACATTTATTGCTAAGCAGAATATAAATGTTAAGTTACTGGTTGCATAGACCTTGATTAGCCTGATCTTGGACTAATGTTACCTTGGTAAGGTAGTTCAAGGTTATTTCTAATCTGGGTCTGTAAAACCAACTGTTTGTAAGGCAAACTAAACACACATGTACTTCTCCATCTGCTTAAGTTGGTAACAAAAGTACTTTTTTAAATGGTTATATGTATATACATTGGTATACACATGACATGAATATAAACCCATTCATTATTCTTAGGCTCTGTTAATTTATTAAGTTGTTTATTCAGAATTTCTCTCTCCTGTCCTCCCCCTCCCCCTAATTACAAATGTTTGCAGGACTGAGCTGTTTGCTGCAGCAGCAAAGTTATTTCTACATTGTTTACAAAGAGCAAGACAATAAATAAGAGCAGCTAAACACATTGCACAAGGCAGATAACAAATGATAAACAGTAAACTGTGTACTATTAATGCTGTCTGAGTAGAAAACATTTGATCTTGCATGTTAATAGGTCCTATGTTGTATTTTAAGTTTATGTACTGTATACTGCAGATTGGTTGTTGCACATTTCTAGGATACCTCCAATGTCAACAAAAGAAACAACTTTTCTTTCTTTTTAATATCTTTAAGCATTGACAAATATGGAGTTAATTATAGTAAGTAGATGCCTGGACTTCAGCCTGAAAACAGCTTTTTTTTTTTTTTCTTCACATGGAAATGAGTCATAGTTTAAAAATAGAGAATTGCAGCCCACTGGCTCTTGAATAAAAATGAGATATTACATCATACCCCCCCCCCCCCAATATGCTGGGAGCAGTGCATTCCATTGAGGGCTGAGTAATCGTTTACACAATTTTGTTCATGCTTTAGTATCAGCTGAACAAAATAGCCTAGAGAACAAGTTGTTTTTTTCCATTTAGTTTCTTTTATGGATATAGATTGATTTTCAAATGTTTTTTTAGCAAAAAAAACAATGGCACTAAGTTTTTAAAAGTGGGGACACTGCAGATGCCTCTGCATTCTTGCATTTTGCCTGACCAGATCTACTTGCATCCAACCAGGTGACAGAGTTATTGATGTTGGATCAGAGTGGAGAACATTTAGCAACGACAAAGCAGCAAAAGATCCCTCTCGAGTTGGTGATGCCCAAAACCCGCTTTTAAATGGAGGAGATTTGAGTACAATGATCAGCAAGGTATGTTTTTATGTTGAGTTTTGCAACATAATCCACCAAGGAGTAACCATTAAAACCCCCCCTCTGGTTTGTGTAGATTGACCATCTGTTATGTTCCAATATATTGCCACTGTATAATTGTATTAAGTCACATTTGCTGCATTCTCTACAAAATATTTTACCGTTACGGTACATTCCACTTGTTTGCCAGTTGTGCCGTGCTTTCATACGTGTACTCAAACCACAGGTCATGTGACTTAAAATTTTACAGTGCAGTTGCTTTTTTTTGTCTAATAACCTCTATTGGCAGACAATGCAAAATGATGCTTCATACTTGTGATACAAAATGAGCATGCTCAAATGCCTGGGGCACATCGCAGCTTTTGTTGGGTTTGGCGCAAAACGTTCAGATTAGCTAGGAGTTACGTTAAGTTTTCTTAATGTATTTCAATGTATTAAAGTTGACTCTGCAACTATGGATACATCGCTTGCTTAAGCAGTGCATGTGAATTGTCTTATTTGTAAGCTCTCCATAATAAAATTTTACAGCCTATACTGGAACATACTTCAATAAATAAATATGTTGCTGTTCGATTTATTTTTTTTAAATGTTTTAGGGAACAGGTTCAGCAAGTTTTGATGAGTTTGGCAACTCAAAGTACCAGAACCGCAGAACTATGAGCAGCTCCGACAGAGCGATGTTAAACGCATTTAAGGAAATCACCAACATGTCGGACAGAATAAACCTCCCCAGAAATATCATAGTAAGTGCATTGCATCCTGTACCTAAGTTGTGGTGTTGGCTGGTTTGTTTAGCATAATGTAACAAACACATGCATTTAATACTAATTAAATGGCCTGAAGTTAATTTAAATGTTGCTTTTTCACTTGTAGGATCGGACAAATAACTTATTTAAGCAAGTGTACGAGCAGAAGAGCCTGAAGGGAAGAAGTAATGATGCAATTGCTTCTGCTTGCCTTTATATTGCCTGTAGACAAGAGGGTGTTCCACGGACATTTAAAGGTATGTAGTGGAATTAAATTAGAGTATACGCTTTATAAATGTGTTGTATTATAATGTTTAGATGCAGTTTAGTATATTAAGAGGACTGCTTTCCGTGAGCGCTGCAATGTCATCACAGAATTTATGGAAAACTTTGTAATGCAGTATTTTAAAGACAGAGTTTTTGCCAAAAATAACTAAGTTCATTGGAAACTTTGAGTTGCCAATGAACAGTCGCTAAACACAAACTGGAATTGCTTCAATTAGATGATCACAAGAACAGATGTAGTGTCACTTTAACATTTCATTAGGTCAGATTTCTTGTAGAAAGTGTTAAACTGATTTTACCTTTACCCCCCCACTTTTTGCTCTCCAGAAATTTGTGCAGTCTCCAGAATTTCTAAAAAAGAAATTGGCCGATGTTTCAAGCTGATCCTGAAGGCACTTGAGACGAGCGTGGACTTGATAACAACTGGAGACTTCATGTCCAGATTCTGCTCCAACCTGGGGTTGCCCAAGCAAGTGCAAATGGCTGCTACCTATATTGCAAGAAAGGCTGTTGAGCTCGACCTGGTACCTGGCAGGAGCCCTATCTCTGTTGCAGCGGCAGCCATCTACATGGCATCACAGGCCTCTGCAGAGAAGAAGACTCAGAAAGGTAAATTGCAATTTGATGTAGTCTAACACACATTGTTATTTTTTTACCAATTGAATACACACTGTTTCCCTGTTACAAATCTGTAAGACAAGAGCCCCATAAATGTGAAACGAGGACAACAGCAAGATCATTGGAACAAGAACATTTTAAATAAGAATGGAGCATCAGTCTGTTGCTTTGATAACTTTTGTTTATCTCCAAAACTATTTTTATCTGTGATAGTTTGGCCACATTTTTTAAAGATGCTCTTTTCATTAGCAAAAGTAAATTAAACTTTTATTGAGACCAAAATTATAGATTTTTTTCTTTTTCAGAAATCGGAGACATTGCAGGTGTTGCTGACGTCACAATCAGGCAGTCGTACAGACTCATCTATCCTCGAGCTGCAGATCTCTTTCCACCAGACTTTAAATTTGACACCCCTGTAGATAAACTTCCCCAGCTGTAAATTGCTATATGTAATGTTGAAGTTAAAGTTGTTTTTCTTTTTTTGGTAAACTTTGACTTTCACAGACATTTAAAAAATATTATTTGAGCCTTCTATTGCGAGAGAGTGAAACTTTAAGAACTGCAAGAATAAAATGAGTACAGGACACATTCCAATGCTTAAAAAAAGCAGACTGTATATATAATAGTGCAAAGGGAAGAAATGTATTTATGAAGCTGGTTGCAGAAAGAGATTTCATACTGTATTTACACTTTTGTAGAAGCAAGTTCTATTTTGTCAGTTGTATGCAAAATATTTAGTAAATTAAAAACAAATGAAACAAACAAAAAAACAAAGTCATTCTTGGTATGCCCAGATCTGCTGACCTTTTTTTACATTTTAGAAATTCTATATTCCTTAGATTGTATTTAGAATTGACATCAGCTCTCACTTTGGATACACTGTTATTGTAGTCTTGAGATTTAAAATGGTGTCTGAGCTCTACAAAGGCAGGACAGGTCTGCAGGTCACTGATATCCCAGAAGTGGTGAAGTGTCTTTGATGCAGTGGAGTCCAAGAACGCATAGTTTGTCCAAGGAGGACCCTGGAAAGTAATGCGTGTGTGGAGACCAGTCAGTAATCTAAGCTTAGGGGAAATGCTCGCAGGATGGATCTCTTGTGCAAGTCTGCATCACCAGCACTCTGTTCCACAAGGCGTCACTGAGCCCTGCAGGAGAGCAGTGGCTTTTTGTACATGAGGTGGTACTGCAACTGATCATTATTCATCTGTGCCAATTGAAGGGATTACATTGTGCAAATGGGAGTAATTTGCTGTAATGACCCACAAAAAGGGTTTGATTACTGACTGTGGTCTTTTAGTTTTTGCTGTTTCACAATTCTGAGACTGAAGTTGAGTTGGCAGTGATTTGCTTGATGAAAAATTGTCAATATCAACAGCCCTGCTTTCTTCATGATGCTGCAATCGGATACACTAAACCATCATCATATTGAAATCTAAACTAGCACGTTTACTGTCTATTAATGTATACATAAGGTTGTATACTCAATTCTAAGCAGGTTACCTGTGCAGAACTTAATGAAGTCAGTGCTCTGGGTTTACGATAACCTTCTAACGGTTTGTTCTGCATATAATCTAAAAAGATTTTCAATAATGAGACCTGTATCAAGTCTGTGGTGTTTGATATCAGTGTAATGCTTTTATAAAGGAAGCAGCTGTTGATAATCTTGTGAGTTTACACAATTTGAAGTCTGTTTGTTGGCTCTCCCAGGATTTTGGACATTGTACACTTGATGTGAAAACTTTATTTGTTTTTTATTTATTTTTAAAAAGGGCTTGCTCTATTTCCAGCAAGAGATTGTAAATACATTTGCAGTCATAATTGCATGCTAATTTACAAATAAAAATTCAGCTGTATTTTGTGTTTTAAGCACATCAGTACAAAGAAAGAATTATAGAAGGAGTTAAGAAAAGTGGATAAACTAAAAAGAGATGATCTACTAGATTATAAAAATATAGATAAAAAGGTCAAAAGAGTCCCATTAGTAATGACTTACTCTAAACTTTTGCCTAATATTTCTAAGATGGCTTGGAAACACTTACAGATTCTACATAATTCAGAAAAATTGAAAAAAGTATTTCTTAAGGCCCCAGTTGTAGCATTCAAAAGAGAAGAGAATATATTATTAGAAATAATATATATATATATATATATATATATATATATATATATATATATATATATATATATGAATGAACCAATAGTACAGCACTTGACATAACATAAATGATGTAAAGTTTGTAGTATTAGAACAGCTAAAATTAGACAATGCAACATATAGAAGAATAAAAGAAAGTAAATGGATAAATAGACTGAACACGATTATGCCAGCGACTCAACAACAAATAATTAACTACTTAACTCCAATAAATATATAACATATAAATAAATAAATAAATAAATAAAACCTCCAATGTTTTGATTCAAACACAGGCTCCCTTGAGAAAGATATGTACAACATATCGAAATGTTGGGCAGCTGGCTTTTTTTGAGCTAATATATATATATATATATATATATATATATATATATATATATATATAAATCTAAGGATTTAAATTTAATTAATTGTCTTTCTGTATAGGTACTTAGTGTCGAAAGAGTATAAGCTTAAAGGGGTAATAACCATGGCTTAAAAAAAACCCTCTTCTCATTATCATTACTTTTTTGGAAGTCCCCTATCGCATTTCTGTGCATTCTCCAGACTTTATTTTCACATTGAATTGAGTAAACCCATTTATCCAGCCACAACATTCTATATCCACTCCCTGTGCAGCAGGTATAAGGACCCCACCTGAAACCGCTTAATGTGCAGCAATGGGAGTTTCAGATGGGATTTTAATATATATATATATATATTTTAGCTCAAAGAGCCAGCTGCCCAACGTTTCGATATGTTGTACATATCTTTCTCAAGGGAGCCTGTGTTTGAATCAAAACATTGGAGGTATTTATAGGTTTTTGACGGCATGACAACTACTTGTTATTGTTTACATTCAAATCCATGATTTATTCTTACATGATGTAATGGTGTTCTATATATTGTGACATCATTTTTACTTCAATCTTTGAATCTGTATTAATTCTAATTAACACTACTTTATATAAACTTATATTTTTATTATATCATGCAATGCTGGCTCTGAGGATCAGTCTAGATTTGGCCTCCTCAGCGCATCAGTATGCACAACTTTTGAATGAATTTTGTTTATTTATTTAAATGTTATATATTTATTGAAGTTAATTAGTTCATTCTTTTTCTGTTGAGTCCGCTGGCATAATCGTGTTCAGCCTATTTATCCATTTACTTTCTTTTATTCTTCTATATATGTCGCATTGTCTAATTTGAGCTGTTCTAAAACTACAAACTTTACATCATTTATGTCATGTCCCTGACTGGTGAAGTGCTGTACTATTGGTTCATTCATTTTTTTTATTTCTAATTAATGAAAGGTGGTTCTGAATTCTTTTATATAAAGTAGTTCCAGTCTCTCCAACATATTTGATTTCATCACATTTTTCACAGGCTATTCCATAAACAACATTGCTATTTTTTACAGTAGGTATTAGTTTTAGTGGATATGTGGTGTTCTTATGTTTAATTATATTTTTACTTTTGTCTATGTATTTACACACCTTACATTTACTGGTGCACATGTTAAGTAGAACCTATTTTGTCAATTATTCTTTTATGTTTACTGTGAACTAAAATATCACCTAAATTAGCTTCTCTTTTTGAATGCTACAACTGGGGCCTTAAGAAATACTTTTTTTAATTTTTCTGAATTATGTAGAATCTGCAAGTGTTTCAAACTATTTTAGAAATATTGGGCAAAAGTTTAGAGTAAGTCATTATTAATGGGACTCTTTTGACCTTTTTATCTCTATTTTTATAATCTAGTAGATCATCTCTTTTTAGTTTATCCACTTTTCTTAACTCCGTCTCTATAATTCTTTCTTTGTATCCTCTTTTTAAGATTTGTTTTTTTAATACATTTCTTTGTTTTACATAGTCACTTTCTTTTGAGCATATTCTTCGTATTCTTATTCCTAGACCCTTTGGGATTGCCCTTTTAGTGTGTATCGGATGTGCAGAGGACATGTGTAAATACTGGTGCATGTCAGTAGGTTTACAGAAGAGGTCAGTCTCAATTGAACCTTCTTCAAGTTTTACTACGGTATCTAAAAATTCTATTTCTTTCCTTGTCCATCAAGGTCCACCTTAATATTACTGTGTATTTCATTTGCCATTTTATGAAACTGGAAAGAGATTCTTCTCCATGTGTCCAAACCCCAAAATATCATCTACAAACCGAATGTATTCTAAAGGTTCTCTTTCCGATTTTCTAAGTAATTGTTCTTCCCATTTCCCCATGTATGTACTGGCAAAATGCATTCCTAATTTAGATCCTATTGCTGTATATATAATTAGTGTAAATGGACTTCTAACCCTGACAGGGTTGGAACATGGCTTGTTAAAATGAACTACTGATAATAACTCAAATACCTTTCATAATGAATTCAGGTTTTGAGTAATGCAAGCTTTCACTTAAATGCCTGCCATGTACTTTTAAATCAATGCAGTGCCTGTTTCACAGACATAACCAGTAGAAAACAAATACTGCAAGACAGATTGCGCCTGCTTGTTTTGAACAGAATTACACAGTGGGGAGGCATGTTACCACAATCCAGTATACTATACATCCCAATGGCTGACTGCAGAGCCTGCTTACTGTAAACAAGAGTGTGGAAATAAGCAGGTACAATGCATTCCTCTGTAACCCTGAGAGAGGAGATTGCTGCCGGTAGTCATTACTGTGGTGTACTGACAACACAGTGTTAGCTTGAATGGCCGCGTTGTGCAGATGGCTTCTAAATGTAGGCTTGAAATAAAATGTACATTTTCTTTTGGCAGAAAAGGACCTGTCCGACATGGAGGGAGTTGAGCCCTACGATTATAAATTTGTAAAATGGATGATAAAGGAAAAGGTTGGCTTTTTTCTTTATTTATGTTTGATATGAATATCCTCAGTGATGGTGAGATAGTGGAGGCATCTGCATGTACATCCATACCTTTTAACTGTCTTAAGAACTGCCTATTCATCTGGGATGACAGCTATTGTGGGCATTCCTCAGCCCAAGTAGAAGAGGAGTCTTTAATTAGTGTCATCTCTATACCATGCTTTATTCACTGTTCCGTTATGGAGTAATAACATCACCGCTGACCACAGAAAACAATGCCAGAGCAGTGTCCAGTTGTTGTGTAATATATCCAGATTCCTATGTATAACCTCTAACGTGTTAAAATGACCTTTTTCCTTCATAACTGAGGCTTTATAACTAAGCATTTATTAATCTTTCAGAAACTGGCAGCTATTCCAATTACAGCATTCTGTGGGGCTGAATCTACGAAGCAATTTGAAAAATACATCCGCTTGTGTTTCATCAAGGTGAGAGGTGTATTAAAAAAGCAGGAGGCAGATCTTTGTTCATCAATCTTTTAATCTTATAACCCTGAGGTATCCTTTTAAGCACTACCCCCTGCAGTTTGACATGCTTTTCCCCATCTGTCTACCACCTCGTAGATGCCTTTAGAGCACAGTCTAGCCTTTGGAAGCGCACTTCCCACTGGCACTATTATTAATCCCCACCCGGGGTGCTCCTGCTTCTTTGGGGACAGGACTGTGAGTTGATGGGGGAAATGTCTCCCACTGCAGGGCTGTGCTTGGTAATGTGCTCCCTGTGTGGGGTGTTAGGAAAGAGGCTGGTGGGTTTTGTTCATGTAAGGGATGAGGTGTGATTGTGAAATGATGGTTATTTTATTTTTAATCTGTGCATGTGTTTCCATCACACTCCCACTGACTACACCCACAAAACATAAAGGCTGCCATTCATAAAATAAAACACACCTGATTTTCCTCCATATTCCAATAGAGAATTTAAAATCATCTCTAGATCATAAAATATTTTGTTAAATTAGTAATATATTCAAGCATTGTAGCTGTTTTAATCAAAACTTTAAACACTCAATCTTACAATATAAATTAGTACTAATAAGAAACTTAGGGGTTCATTTAATCAACCTGTATCCGATGGGATAAACCACATCTGAATTGTATTTGCGCATCGCCCAGGATTGCATAAACCACCCATATGTGTAAAAATTAAGGTTGAACCAGTATGGTAAACTGTTGTAGTCTGTTCAAACTGCAAACATCATTGAGTACATCCCATCTCTCAGCTCTGCTAGAGACAGAGATGGCGGTGGTGAATTCCACTTTTGTAAACACCCCACTGCCTGTTTACATTGTACTGAAAATGTACATTCTTCCTTTTAACAGAACGATAGCACGTTGGATGCAGCCGAAGCAATTCTGAAAGACTGGAACAAAGACTCGTCTGTTTGATAAATGCACTCTACTGTTTTTCTTTTGGGGAGATTCATGAAAGGCTTTTTCTTTAGGTTATTTGTAGACCTGTGATGCTGCTTCTATTGTTGAATAGTGGATTCCATTCAGCCGATACAATACATGCTTGTGACAGGGCTAGGAGCCCTGCACATGAAAAGGGGGCATACAAACATTTTCTTTAAAGGTGGTTATCAATAATCACTCCCAAGTTCCTAATAATTTAGTAACTAGACTGATAAATAGTTCCATTAAAATGACAGGGGAATAGTTAACTTTGGTTTCTTTCCTATCTCTATATCCCAAAATAAAACCTCTGTTTTTGAAGGGTTTAGTTTCAACCAGTTTAAAACTTGATAAGCCAAATATCCACCTTTGACAGGTTTGTCCCTGGTTGACAACTGTCATGTTTATTTAACGAAAATTTATTTGCTGATCTATTTTATTTACAAAGTCAATTTGTTTACAACAATATTTGTATAAAAGAATATGGTTTTGTACTGTAGATAGACCCTGGTTTATCAAATATTTAGCCTACTGTTAGCATATAAATCACATTAATTAATCTAGGCTATGTTTGTTTAAATGAAGAGGACAGTTTTGTTTCTGTTAATAGGAAACTATCACAAAAAGAAGCAGTAAAACATGGAACTGTTCTAAAAGATTTAATTATATAACAGTTTAATGAATATCACATTTATTTTATATATTAAAACATAAATATATTATTCAACTAACTTGAATAGCTATATTTGTAAATAAATATAGGGTCATAAAGGTTGAGTTTGCACAATGTCAAAAAAATGATGCAACAAAAAAATGTTCATTTAATGAAACTTTATTTAGGGTGATCTATTTTCTTTAAAAGTCAATTTGTTGCCCTAGAGACTTGGTTGTTTATTTCCCAGCTTCCCTGAAGGAAAAGGAGCAATCCACATTGACCAGTTTGCCTTTTATTTGAACTCCTTCGTCTTAGTTTGTCAGACCTGAAAAATGGACTCACTTTAATGAAACCGAATTGGAAAAGTACATATATAATATTTTGAAAAAATTTGTTGTCTTGTTTGATTTGCATAAAAAATAAATTAAGACGGGCCATTGACTCAAAAGTGGGTGCTGCAGTCGGCTCACTACTCAATTCCATATTAGTACTAAAGGTCATGACTGCATCCTTGTTTTCACCAAACATCCACCTGCAATAAACAGTAGCTTCATAACCACGTCAAATCTTTAAAATAAAAACGCATTTTCACTCAGATACTCCAGGTTAGGCCTGTGACCTTCTAGCGTCCCGTCTTATCTTCCCCAACACGTGACGCCACGAAGCTTTTCATTGTCGATGTTGAACAAACTGACTCGCCATCATTGCTGGCAGTTTCAAAGATAATGTCGAAATTTTCGACTAGCCGGTTAGTATATTTTAAGCTATGTGTGTTGTATGTAACATATTCCAGTGTGTATTATAATTAACAAGACAATATGGGTGCGGCGAGGTCACACAACTGACTGTAATGATAACATTTTGCAAAGCTTACAGTTGTTTTGTTTTGAAAAGTCAGGGATAAACATTGCCAACACTAGAACTACTGGGGAGGCGGTACCATCGTGGCCGGTGAATTCTGTCATTGTTTCTGAAAAATACAGAAACTTGCTTGTGTTGTATTTTACTGTGATTGATTCCCCTTACAAAAACAAAACCAGCGGTTATCAGTACCCTGTTTTTGAAAAAATAAATAAATAAATTACATCTTTTTATAAACTGATTTGTTGGTTTGTCAAAACCCGGTTTCCTTGTATTCTCATTTTGTTTTTAAAAACCTTTCTTTTTTTCCTGTTATTTTGATGTCACTAAACGTGACGGTAACATGACGCACCATACGTCGTTATGACTTCCTTTTTTAAGGAAATCAACTTAACGAAACTAAATCTTATGGATATGATAATGAAAACAGACGTGTACGGTACTACTTATGACCCAATACAATACATAGTGGTCATTGTTTGACGGGGAACGGCACTTTGCTCAAATATCAAGGCAGTTTCAGAAAAAGGGGAAAATGGCGTCGACATCCGGTGGTTACATTTAACATTTTTTGTATGGAAGAGTAATTCGATCATTTTATATATAGTGTGTAATCGCCTTTCTTTGTCATTGTGTTTAAAAATAAATAACGGAAGTGATTTGTATTGGCATCCTGTAGTACTTTTCTTTGTGGTTATTTAGGCAGTGTTTTGAAGGTGAAGATATGTACCTGAACGCCTTTGTTGTATATTCCCCGTACAGATATTGCTTGTATTTTGCTTTATCAGTTTGATTCCCCAAATACCAGTAAACGAGCGATTTTAGCCCCTTTTTTACATAGCACAGTAAGAAATATTTTTCCTTATTTTCCCGATTGTTGGTTTGACAAAACCGGCAGCAAGCAGAAGAAAGGTATGCTCGGTGGCTATCTGACTTTTGCAGTTTTACTATGGAGCATAATCAGTCAGTGACACACGTGGGCCTTTCCCTATTAATACGACTTTTGTTTTATGTTATTACTTTTTTTTTAGGACCGATACTTTAAAACGCACCTAAACGATATGATTGTTTATAATTAAATACAGACACGTATGATGACTGAATTAAGAGTTGACGTCCACCCCGCCCACAACTGTCCGCAAACCCTTGACAAAAAGTTACTAAAATAACAAGTCCTTAAACAAATGAACACTTTGTTTTTGAATCATAAGTGCGACTTTTTTTTGTTTTTGTACTGCGAAACTAACTGTACAGGTTGTTTCTTTGATTTTAATTAAAATGTGTACTCGAGACCACGAAACCAACATTTGTGAATAAGCAGTTTATGTGTGGCCCTACAATGTAGATGTATATATATATATATATATATATAATATTTTTCGATTCGGGAACAAAAGGAACACATTTGTTGCCTTTATATTGGCCTTGCAGTTTGAGGTGGTCATTTAGAGACAGGCCTGCGGCCGAAATATGTACCTGAACTCCGTTACTACAAACTTGTATATTCCCGTGCAATATTATTCTTTGTGCATTGAGACGTAAACATGCTGCGAAGGAAGACTGCGATATAAAAATGTACTAATTACATTATAACAAACAAAATGAATAAATACATAAATAAATAAAAAGCGAAGTAACGAATTAAATAAAATTCTATTTATGTATTCATAGCTTAAATATCTTATTGTAATCGTGGACATTAACATTCGCTTATCCGCATACACACTGTATTGCATATCTATAGCCTACATATCATTATTTGGATGAAATGCAAGTCAGAATGCATCATATGCACTGTCTGTCTGACGTTATGGTCGAGCCTTATCATGTGACACTACTATCAAATTTGATTGGCTGGTATTGAAAATGTTGCCCTCTTGTTGCCTGAAAAATAGAACATCGTCCTAGAGGGAGACGTGACGTTGGCGTGTTGCCCAGGGTGGTCACACCAGGCGACAAGCCGGCAACATCTGTTGCCCCCCTTGTTGCTTTGACCAATGTCGCCGTGTGACCTGGCCTTAAGGCTTTGAATGTACCTCAACAATCTAGGATGTGTTCTTTTATATAATCTTCTTTTTTTTTCCCTTAGTGGTGATGCTCTAGCCCTTCCCAAAGTGCAATGTCCAAACCATCCAGAAGCACTTTTGGTTGAAGACTACCGAGCTGGAGATATGATCTGCCCAGAATGTGGACTGGTTGTTGGTATGTTTTGTCTAGTATTGCAGTAATGCACTTTTGTAAAGAAAGGAAGTGTGATATGTTTTGGGGTTGACAACACCATTTTTTTTTGCCCATATCTGATGCATTCCTCTACCCATCTGAAAACTTAAACTGTGTCACCAAAATTATCAGCTTTATATTTTTTGGCCATCCTTAGCAAGAAGTTAAATACAGTAAATGCCCTAAAAAAGTGTACTGGATCATCTACTAGTTTATGTAAACCACTTTTTTTTTTGTAGATAATCTGTAAAATGTAAATCCTGGCACTAGATGGCAGCACAATGGTACTGTAAAACACTGCTGGAGGTTAACAAACACTGGAGGCAGAAATGCTCAGCTGCTGTATTTGTGCTGTGACAAGTTTCAAAGGCAACATTTAATTCCCCACTTGAATTCCGTTTTGCACTTCAGCGAGTTGTTTTGTATTAACATTTATTGCTAACCAGAATATAAATGTTAAACAACTGGTTGCATAGACCCTGATTAGCCTGATCTTAGACTAATGTTACCTTGGTAAGGTAGATCACGGTCTAATCTGGGTCTGTAAAACCAACTGTAAGGCAAACTAAACATACACATGTACTTCTCCATCTGCTTAAGTTGGTAACAAACTACTTTTTTAAATGGTTATATGTATATACATTGGTATACACATGACATTAATATAAACCCATTCATCATTCTTAGGCTGTGTTCATTTATTAAGTTGTTTATTCAGAATTTCTCTCTCCTGTCCTCCCCCTCCCCCTAATTACAAGATAAATGTTTGCAGGACTGAGCTGTTTGCTGCAGCAGCAAAGTTATTTCTACATTGTTTGCACAGAGCAATACAATAAGTAAGAGCAGCTAAACACATTGCACAAGGCAGATAACAAATGATCAACAGTAAACAGTGTACTATTAATGCTGGCTGAGTAGAAAACATTTTATCTTGCATGTTAATAGGTCCTATGTTGTATTTTAAGTTTATGTACTGTATACTGCAGATTGGTGGTTGCACATTTCTAGGATACCTCCAGTGTCGACCAAAAGAAACACATTTTCTTTCATCTTTTTAATATATTTGAGCATTGACAGTGTTTGCTTCTTACCAAATATGGAGTTAATTTATAATAAGTAGATGCCTGGACTTCAGCCTGAAAACAACCATAGTTTAAAAATAGAAAATTCCTGCCCACTTGCTCTTGAATAAAAATGAGGAATTACATCATACTACTATATGCAGGGATTTTGCATTCCATTGAGGGCTAAGTAATTGTTTACACAATTTTGTTCATGCTTTAGTATCTGCGGGATGAAATAGCCTAGAGAATAAATTGTTTTTTCCATTTAATTTACTAGATTCTTTTATGGATATAGTTTGATCTTCACATTTTTTTTTTTGCAACAAACATAATGGCACCATCAGTTTTTAAAAGCTGGGACACTGCAAATGTCTCTGCTTTCTTGCATTTTGCCTGACCAGATCTACTTGCATCCAACCAGGTGACAGAGTTATTGATGTTGGATCAGAGTGGAGAACATTTTTAAATCACAAAAAAAAAAGATCCCTCTCGAGTTGGTGATGCCCAAAACCCGCTTTTAAATGGAGGAGATTTGAGTACAATGATCAGCAAGGTAAAATCAATTTTTACATTTTAAAGATACAAACGTGCAGGGTTTTGCAACATAATCCACCTCTGGTTTATGTAGATTGACTATCTATTATGTTTCAGTATATTGCCACTGTATAAGTGTATTAAGTCACATTTGCTGCATTCTCTACAAAATATTTTTATGGTACATTTCATTTGTTTGCCAGTTGTGCTGTGCTTTCAGAAGTGTACTCAAACCACAGGTCATGTGACTTAAAATTTTGCAGTGCAGTTGCTTTTTTTTAGTCTAATCTCAATTGACAGACAATGCAAAATGATGCTTCACACTTGTGCTACAAAACAAGCATGCCCACATGCCTGGGGCACATCTCAGCATTTGTTGGGTTTGGCTCAAAATGTTCAGATTAGCTAGGAGTTACATTAAGTTTTTTTTTGACTATGCAACTATGGATACATCGCTTGCTTTAGCAGTGCATGCAAATTGTTTTATTTGTAAGATCTCCTTAATAACATTTAACAGCCTGTACTGGTACAACTATCCATGTGTGCTCTTTGAATGTGGAACATACTTGGTAGGTTTTATAACATTCTTAAATATTTAGCTGATCTACATTTTTTATTTTTTTTTTAAATGTTTTAGGGAACAGGTTCAGCAAGTTTTGATGAGTTTGGCAACTCGAAGTACCAGAACCGCAGAACTATGAGCAGCTCCGACAGAGCGATGCTAAACGCATTTAAGGAAATCACTAACATGTCGGACAGAATAAACCTCCCCAGAAATATCATAGTAAGTGCATTGCATCCTGTACCTAAGTTGTGGTGTTGGCTGGTTTGTTTATCACAGTGTTTCTCAACCTTTTTCGTAACAACGCCCTATAAGGATCAGCTTAGTCATTGCCCCCTTGCCACAGAAAATAAAAAAAATAAGAATTATTGCCGATTTAACAATGCTGTTTAATTAACATCAATTATTAATTACATTTAATTCCACTAGTTCTGAGAATTACAGAGAATAATTCATAAACAAAAATAATTAAACCCCACTCACAGGTATAACCAACATGTAGATACATACATAAAATGTTTACTATTATGGAACATTGCCGACATATCTTTGCTTACGCCATGGTGTGGATAGCAATAATAGAGATATTCAAACCGGTTCCTTTGAAATCGGGACTTGGTTCCTGCTTTGGAACCGACCAACCGGATGTAAATATCAGGGATCCGGTTCCAGTGAGTACCATTATATTTTTAGTAAAACTGATTATTAAAACACAAATTTCTGTCAAATACATTTGAGAACTATAATTGACATGTTCACACTTAGGGAAAAAAAGGTCTGCAAAATATTTAATGGGGGGCTTAAATTTTGTATTTATCTTTTAATTATATTTTTTTCCCTGGCGAATAATTCAGTCTCACTTTTACATGAAGTGATGAAAACGCTTTGGGTAAAGTGAATCTTCTGCACCTCGATGGGATCATTTGTAAGACAACCCCAAGCCGAACACGACACGATTTCAGCTATCTAAAAAGGAATTTAACCCCAAAACCAATGGGGTAGATTGACCATCTGGGATCCTAACACACTGATCTGTTTGCACATACCATGTGGGTAAAGATTTTTTTAAGTGTAAGCTTTGTGAAATTTGCAATTAACATGGTCCGTATACAAGCACACAATGGCTTCCGCTGTTGTAATAAAACTGTTACTGTGCAAATTGGAGATTACTTAATATTTTAACTTTAATTGTACAGGGCGATTTCATAGATTTGTAGAATATTGTTGGAACATCACAAAAGATGCATAGTTTATGGATCATATCATATGTACAGTGTCAAATATTTTTCCTTTGCAAAACATGTTTTATGTATCTCCAGTTTATTATTTATTCGTATATTTGTTCGGAACCGATTCCAAAAATCTCCTCAAATGCACATCACTAGATAACAATAAGAATAAACTGTGGAAATTCAGACGTGTACCGTAACATGGCAACAGGCACAAGGAACGGCTGCTTTGTTCTGATGATTGGACCATATTACATTTGCATGACAAATTGGATAGCAGAAATGGCAGTGACATTGCTGCATAGCAACACACATTTCTGACTTGATGTTTACACGATCTTATAGTGCACAAGTCAGTGAGTACATCACTGGCACATTGTGAGGAAGTGGTTCATCAATATTTTGAAGTAAGTTTCCTTAATTTTAAATAAGAAAACACAACACCCCCTTTTTTTTATACAAATTTTGATACTAATTAAATGGCCTGGAGTTAATTTAAATGTTGCTTTTTCACTTGCTAGGATCGAACAAATAACCTATTTAAGCAAGTGTACGAGCAGAAGAGCCTGAAGGGAAGAAGTAATGATGCAATTGCTTCTGCTTGCCTTTATATTGCCTGTAGACAAGAGGGTGTTCCACGGACATTTAAAGGTATGTATTGGAATTAAACTAGAGTATGTGCTGTATGTGTAATTAGCACACATGCTATTTCTACTCATTTAAACTATACTAATTGATACATGTGCATTTTTTAAAATGTGTTTTATTATAATGTTTAGATGCAGTTTAGTATATATTAAGAGGACTGTTTTCTGTGAGTGCTGCAATATCTTCTCAAAGAATTATGGAAAACTTTGTAATGCAGTTTTAAAAACTGAGTTTGTACCTAAAAAAGTTCATTGGAAACTTTTTGAGTTGCCAATGAACAGTCGCTAAAAATAAGAACAGATGTAGGTCAATTGACGGTGCCATTTTAACATTTCGTTAGGTCAGATTTCTTGTAAAAAGTGTTAAACTGATTTTACCTGTTATCCCCCCCCCCCCCCCTTTTTGCTCTCCAGAAATTTGTGCAGTCTCCAGAATTTCTAAAAAAGAAATTGGCCGATGTTTCAAGCTGATCCTGAAGGCACTTGAGACGAGCGTGGACTTGATAACAACTGGAGACTTCATGTCCAGATTCTGCTCCAACCTGGGGTTGCCCAAGCAAGTGCAAATGGCTGCTACCTATATTGCAAGAAAGGCTGTTGAGCTCGACCTGGTACCTGGCAGGAGCCCTATCTCTGTTGCAGCGGCAGCCATCTACATGGCATCACAGGCCTCTGCAGAGAAGAAGACTCAGAAAGGTAAATTGCAATTTGATGTAATCTAACACAAATGTTTATTTTCGCCAATTGAATACACAATGTTTCCATTACCAATCTGAGACAACGAGGACACATCTCCCAACAGCAAGATTGTAATGCACTGGCTGAGCACAAGAGCATTGGAACTAGAACATTTTAAATAAGAATGACGCGTCAGTCTGTTGCTTTATGCTTTTGATAATTTTTTTATTTTTTAATTTTAAAAAACAAATTAACATTTTTATCTCAAACTATTTTCTCTGTGAAAGATTGGCCTAATTTTAAAGATGCTCTTTTCATTACCAAAAGTAATTTTTAGTTTTTATTTAGACCAAAATTTGATTTTTTTTTCTTATTTCAGAAATCGGAGATATTGCAGGTGTTGCCGACGTCACAATCAGGCAGTCCTACAGACTCATCTATCCTCGAGCAGCAGATCTCTTTCCACCAGACTTTAAATTTGACACCCCTGTTGATAAACTTCCCCAGCTGTAAATTGCTATATGTAATGTCGAAGTTAATGTTTTTCTTTTCCTTTTTTCTTTTTTTGGTGAACTTTGAGTTTCATACATTTAGAAAATATTATTTGAGCCTTCTATTGAGAGAGTGAAAGTTTGTAAAGAACTGCAGGAATAAAACAAGAGTACAGGACACATTCCAATGCTTAAAAAAGCAGACTGTTTGTACTTGCTCACTATTTTATTTGTGTGTGTGTGTAATATATAAAAATAATGTGCAAGGGGAAGAAATGTATTTATGAAGCCGGTTGCAAAAGACAGATTTCATACTGTATTTACACTTTTGTAGAAAATAAGCAAGTTTGATTTTGTCAGTTGTATGCAAAATATTTAGTACATTTAAAAACAACTGAAACAAAAAAAGTCATTTACTGATATGCCCAGATCTGCTGACTTAAATTTTAGAAATGGGATATTCCTTGGATTGTATTTAGAATTGACATCAGCTCTCACTGTTATTGTAGTCTTGAGATTAAAATGGTGTCTGAGCTCTACAAAGGCAGGACAAGTCTGCAGGTCACGGATATCCCAGAAGGTGTGAAGTGTCTTTGATGCAGTGGAGTAACAGTCCAAGAAAGCACAGCACAGTTTGTCCAAGGAGGACCCTGAAAATAAGTGTGTGTGGAGACCAGTCAATAATCTAATCTTAGGGGAACCGCTCACAGGATGAATCTCTTGTGCAAGTCTGCATCACCAGCACTCTGTTCCACAAGGCGTCACTGAGCCCTATAGGAAAGCAGTGGCTTTTGGTGTATGAGGTTGTACTGCAACTGATCATTATTCATCTGTGTCAATTGAAGGGATTACATTGTGCAATTGGGAGTAATTTGCTGTAATGACTCACAAAAAAGGAGTTTGATTATTGACTGTAGTCTTATAATTTCTGCCATTTCACAATTCTGAGACTGTAAAGTTGAGTTAGAAGTGATTTGTTTGTTGATAAATTGTCAATATCAACAGTCCTGATTTCTTCATGATGCTGCAAACTGATACACTAAACCATCATGGCCTTGAAATCTAAACTAGCACATTTACTGTCTATTAAATTATTAAATTATACTTAAAGTTGTATATTCAATTCTAAGCAGGTTACCTGTGCAGAATTTAATAAAGTCAGCGGTCTGGGTTTATAATATCCTTTAGCACAGTTGTACATTTGATGATTTTTTTTTTTTTTTTTTTTTTTTTTAAAAAGGGCTTGCTGTATTTCCAGCAAGGATTTGTAAATACATTTGCAGTCATTAGTTGTATGCTAATTTACAAATAAAAAACCCACTACATCAGTGGGACAAGGATTCAGCTGTATTTTGTGTTTTAAGCTGCTTTTTTTTTTTTTTATAAAAAAGTGGGGAGAAAAGCAATTCCCTTACACTAAAACAAAGGTTAAGTAAGAACTGAAGAGCTGGCCAGATCAAAAGTAGTATTAACTAATTTAGTTTGCATATGCCAGGCATTGCTTCTGGCTAAATTAGAACTAATAGCTATAATGATACACCTATATGCTTTTTATAGATGTAGTTTAAAAATGTTTCCAGATGATGTTTTCTGTTTTATATATTATTATGAACATCTTTAAGTCTATCCCTCTGGCTCCAAAACTCCCATATCTATCAACTTGCAGTGTCTGCAAAAAAGTTACATTTGATGCCACTGTCCATGTAAAAGAGATTTCATTAATCCACATTCAAATTCTTCTTTCAATATTAAATTCCCTGTAAATGTACCCTGTTGGGCCAGTCAGACTTGTTTAACAAGCTGCAGCAAACATTGACTTTGCAAGGCTTACAATACCACGTTTCAAAGGGAGGACTCCCTGGAAAACCCTCATCTATAGAAAATTTGCATGTGTCATAAGTAAGTGACACCTGACATCATAGCAGCAATTTGCATATTATATTTTTATTACTGAATGCATCCGAAAACCACTGCCCTATTACGCTTTTTATACTCGGCACCTTGGAACACCCTAATTGTTCAACAAGTTGCAGCCCTTGTTTTGTTCATTCATTTAGATATGAATTACTAATTTAGAAAATGTCACTTATTTACAGTTGATCTGTTGCAGATCAACTGTGCCACAGCTAGGACTGACTCCCCTTGCATTCTGTTTTAAGCAAAATGTTAAACAGCTGAACACAAAGCTCGCTCCCCCCCTCTCACAATACTTCTGGTACTCAATACGTTCCTCGAATAGCAAACGAAGCAGACTTTCTGAGACCGACTAAAATCCTCATGGTCCTGTAGATGTAGATTTATTTGACAGACATTTTTCACCATATTGTTCCAAACAAGACAGATCTGTGTCTTTTCAAATACTGTATCCCCGTGCTTCAGACACATTGTACACTGGCTGCTTGCCATGCAGGGTAGCCCAAGTTGAACATTAACTTTTTGTGAACTACAAAGTAAATTTTACAAGGAAATACATGGTGCACCAGTCACATTGTTGTTGCCTCTGGTGTACTAAGTATTTTGAAATGTGATATTCTTAAGGGAAACTTGGAATAGTGAGACACAACAAACTGAGCAGTCTCAAATGTGTTATAAAATAAAAAAAAAATCAGAGGGGGTAATCTCCAAAGCTATATTACTCCTGCATTTCTTCATCTAAATACAGTAGCAGCTTGGATGTCATGTATTGGAAAGTTTGGCTACAGCAAGCAGATAGCAAAGCTTACTTAACTGTTAAAGTTACAGAAAAAACAAACAAGGCTGTTCTATTACAAATTTCTTTTAATTTGTGCATTCGTGATATGCATACCGACTGCAAAACACTCATGATTTTCTTGGTCATAACCTTATCAGCACACATTTAACTTAAATGTAGTGTACCATTCTAAAGCGTCACTCCTCACAAAAGTGCTCAAGCAGACACTTTTAAAATGTATATAGAAAATGTATTTACAATCTATTATCTTTTTATAGGCTAAAAAGTTGATACATTTAAAACTACATAGATACAATTAGTGCTTTGAGCTCCTGTGTACATATACCCTGCCCCCTTTATACCCTTAGTGATTTATATTTAAAAATGATTTTCTGTACAACTTTAGTTACTGAGCTAAGGTTATTGTACTTTCTCAGTTTATAAACATATTATTCTTGTTTTACCGGTGCCACCAAATCAAAAACACTGGATCTGATATCTAATATCAGGCTGTATCTCAAAGTACAATAAAAAAAATGTTTTGGTACTCAGCAATTTGAGACATGTGGCTTGAAATCAGTTTATAAATCGAACATAATGCCTTCAATATCTCCATTACCTCAGTCTTTTACAAACTGTTTGAGTAACAGGTCTACAGGATTTTCTGCTGTTGTAATAACCATTGTGTAAAATGTAATTACATGGAGATTATACTGATCAGGTTATTAAAAAAAAAACTGTCAAGCCCCAACCCGAGTAATACCTGAATAAAAGTGCAAACATTGAACCATGTTTTCAGCAGTATTGCTCTTGTAGACCAAGGAACTGTTCCAACATAAGTACATTACAGGACTGACCGGTGCCTTAAATGTAAAAAAAATAAAAAATAAAAAAAGCATGAGTTATGTTTTAAAAGAGAAAAACATTTAGCATTTTAAGATACAGCCTGCTTTGGCATATTATAAGCCAAAATATACACTTTGCTTTGTGAAAAAAAAAAAAAAAATTATTTAAATTAATTTTTTATTTTATTTTACATTCCATTTGAGAATTCAAAGCTTAATTTACTCCTTCGGATGGCCACTGTAATTAAGAAAAAACTTATCTTTTTCTGTGTGAATGTAAACTAAAGTAAAAAGTTCCAAACTTACACATTACAGCTTGTATACATTGTCATACATCCCTACAGGCTTTACAAAAATGGTTAACATCTACAGCAGATGCAAGATGCACCGATGTACTAAAAATACAGTATAAAATTATAATCTTATATTTGTTCACTGATCATGGTACATAACATGGAAGGACAATACAAATAAAGGAGACTGTAGAAAACCTCCAAGAAGGACAAATCTGGGCCGTCATTTAGTCACACTCAAGACTTTCTTTTGTAATGTTCCTTTGTTCTTTTTAGAAGGTGTCATCTGGGCCCAATGTACTATCAACTGTTTGGCAAGTGGCTTTGGTAGGTGTTCAGTACCTGTCTTTTGCTGAATGGAAGCCCACATATTGTCGTCTCACAAAATTAAGGCATCTAGTTGTTATACATAATAAATACAATAAAAATGTACAAGGCAAGGACCAAGATTAGTGTTCCAGATAAAATCAAGACAAAACGATTCTCATGATACCCAGTCTTTGAATAAAAAAAATGCACATTTCTGGCCGAATAAAAGTTAAAAAAGTAGTCAAGACTGTCATTGCCTTATTACTTGGTAAGACCATGCCGCAGGGCTGGTAATTCTAAAGCACCTGAAGTCTAATGTGGCACATTCTGGCCTTAAAAAAAAAAAAAAAAAAAATCTAAAAGATCATTTACCTAAGACCAAAATAGTTTAGACATAAAAAAAAAATTAAAAATCCAAACCTGGAGACAATGCATGTTTTTTACAGTAATGATCCCAAAGTAATCAAAAAGGTGGATTTTGTGTTTCCCCAAACAGACATCCTTAATAAAGAAAAAAAGAAAAAAAAAAAAAAAAAAAAAAGGATTCCCAGTGCTCAGACAAAACAAAATGGACATTGGCCACTTTTGACAGGTCTTATATATATATATATATATATATATATATATATATATATATATAATGGAAACAAGAAAAAATAAAATAATCTTCATTTGCTTTAAAAGTCAAAGATCCTTGAATGTCACTGAGTGCACAACAGGCTGGAAGAACCCCAGTTCTTCAGAAGAGGAGGTTGTGAGCTACAGTCAGCTATTGCGTTTCACAGTGTTGAAAAGTCTGAGGTCTAACACCAGTCCGCTATATAATCAAAATCTCGGAACATTTCTTGCTCGCGCTCTGTAAGGACCCTGGGCTCCCGAGGTGGGGTCAGAATGGGCGCTTCCGAGGTGAATTCATCATCGAAGTTACTGACGTCAACACTGCCTTTAATTGTAGGTACAAATGGAGGCTTCACCTTCTTTGATAACAGACCATTCCAATCAACGTTCTGTAAAACGGGTGGGGATTTAGATTTCATAAGGTTAAGATTCATTCAAAAACACAACTACAGCTCAATTTGAAGTTCATACATACTCGGAAAAAAGGGTGCTTTTTCACTTCTTCAGCATCTTTTTCCCCTGCTCCAAGACGTCTTTCTGGATTTCTCCTCAGCAACTGAAATAAAGTAAGTTTCCCCTCCACATTATCAACTGCATGATTAAGTTTGTGAAGTGTAAGGCACATTATGCACTGGTGTATTAAGCCATCAGGTTCACTGCACAGTGAGCGATTTTACTCCAAACATACCCTTCTCATTATGGAGATGGCTTCAGTAGACAGGAATCTTGGGTAGCGGACTTCGTCATTAACGATACTGTCGAACACCTCCTCTTCATCATCACCTGGGAAAGGAGACTGAGAGGGAAATAAAGGTAGTTAGACACTCACCTATTTTAGAACCGATATCAGTGAGAAAAGAAGAACATGCTGTATGCAGTGGTCACAACAGCATCATCATTTACACAATTAGAACTTGAGAAAATAAAAACAAATCTATTTGCAGATTATGAGAGGGCAGTCGTATATTATATATCATGCCTGATTATTAAAACAGTACCTTAGGAAACAGTATTTATATATTAAAACACAGAAAATAAAAACAGAAACCATGTAAAAAGGTCAGAATTCAATCAATTATAGCTGCACAATACTGTAGTTATATATTTAAGCCTCTTAACATCTCATTGTATGGGGCCCTATCAACAGATTAAGCCATCATAATTGTTAGTATATATCAGGACTGTATACAAGATTAACACAGTAAGTGGTCCAAGATTTTAAAAGGTGGTCTGCCAGCGCCTACTCCAGTTCTAAAATTACTGTCCAGCCCAGAGCTGATAAAGGAGCTTTAATTACTTTCCATATTAATAGCCCCAAGCCTGAGGAAAGGGGCCTCCCTGACATGCACCACATCTCTATCGAGTGCAAATCTCTTCCAGATATTCAGAGATAATCAAATTACTTACTGGCTGACAGACAGAACTGACATTCAGACACAACCTTCTCATGTGGACAACAGTTTGAAATAACCTTCAGCATACGTCTGCTCGTCACATAATCTTAACCAGAATTGTACCCAAGAGGAAAATCGTTATATTTACCAATACCCACCTCACCAACTAACATCTCAAAGATAAGTACACCAAGTCCCCACCAATCCACTGCCCGTGTGTAAGATGTTTCCGTTAATACTTCTGGAGCAAGAAACTCCGGAGTACCACAAAACGTACTTGTACGATCTCCAAATCCCATACCTGTAAAAGGATTGATTGTAATCTTAAAACTAGATAACAATAGCACAAATAAAACAGGTTTACATGATCATCCATGTTCAGGTCTCCACATTTAAATTAATTCACCCCCCTCCCCACCCCAAATCATAAATGTTACCTTCTTTGCAAAGGCCGAAGTCGGCAATCTTTACATAACCTTCAGTGTCAAGCAGCAGGTTATCCAGCTTTAAATCTCTAGAATAAGTACATAAATAAATAAATAAATATAAATAAATAAATAAATAAATAAATAAAATAATAAAGCATACTAGGCTTCACACAGTGGCTTTACAATGTAAAAGCAGCAATACATCTTTCAGCTTCTGAATGATGACACAGTGAATGTGTAGAACTATACAGTACCATTCATTTACAGTTTATAATTTAAAAGATCTGAATGCTCTGCCAGTTTTATTTGTGTGACAAACAGGCAGTACATTTAAAAACCGTACCAGGAGTGATGGTCACAGCTTACCTGTACACTATCTTATGTTCGTGCAAAAACTGCAAACCAAGGACAACACAAGCAGCATAAAACCTGTGCAGAAGAAAGAGTCAGGATAACATTACTTTACATTCATCTAACATCTGCTTTACCTGAAAACAGACATAGGCCTTTTTTGTATTAGATTGCATCCCATAAAAATGCTCAACCTAAATCCTGCCAGACCTCAGATCTGTACTAATACTGTACTAACATTTCAAACTGTCCTGTATGACAAAAAAGACATCTGTACAAATGAATACAATATAAAACCTCAAGTGTTACTTACACAGCCCTAGGTTCACAAAACACATCTGCATGAATGTGCATCATAAGATCTCCTCCAGCAGCATATTCCATGACAAAACATACATGATCTTTGGTTTGGAAACAGGCAAAAAGGTTCACCAAAAACGGATGCCGGACACAGTTCACAGTTTCGAAGATTCTCTTTTCACACATAAGGCTAAGAAAGAAACAAATTAAAAGTATTACACAATGTTCGTATGAAAAAGATCATTTATATCGAAGTTAGACCAATACAATGGTTTAATTTTACAAATAAATAAATAAATACAAACTAAAACATAATACATTTACTAGGGTATGCTCAAACTTGAGCATTTCCACATAAAATTTACATGAAACCACATAACAGAAAGGAAAACTAGAGTTGCACTTTTTGCTAAAATTTATTTTGGGTTTAACTCAGTTCATCCGTTTGCCAAGCAACGTGTTTTCGCAGCATTATCTCACATCATTTTCAAAGTTTGTATTCTACTGACCTGTCTACCTCTTCACGCGCTACAATGTCCCCTTTCTTTAAGGCTTTGATGGCAAACATTTCTCCTGTGTTTTTGTATTCGGCAAGCAGCACCTGTTATAACAGAATAGCCATTAAATTCTCCAGGACTACATGCTTTAAGAGAAAGTTACTAACTGAACAATTTGAAAAAAGAAAACGTGCATGGTAAGTGCAGTGAACCTGAATTCACATGTTACTTTTTGCTTTCCAAAATGCCCTAGTATGTGTGGTGCAACGCAATGGAAATCACTGAGGCCGAAATGAAATCTTTGCTGCACCCTGAATCAAAAGGTTAAAACCAAAAAGTGATTGTCAACCATAAGAAAACCATTCTTATTAGCTTTAAAACAACTCAATGTACCCCCCCCATTAAATATGATTATTTTTGTCTGTTATTCATTATCATAATTTTTTTTAAAATAGATGTTGCAAATACGATTTTGAAACAAAAACTTACACATAGAGAAACTGGCCTCAGATAAATGCTTTTTTAACTCACATCCAGTAAAAAAAAAAAAACTAAACTCTCCAATGATGCAGCTATACCTTGGTGACCAATACACAGGAATAACTTGAAAGGGGCTGCGTTAATGTAATTGGTTGGCAGTAGGTACCTGCTATCTGTAGGTTCTGGAATGGTCATTAACTCCAAATCTGGCTGCTTAACTTCATTCTCAGCAATAACTTGTGTCTCTGGTCTGGGTACAGTGCTATTTCTGTCATTCAGGAAGTCAAACGTTGCTAATGCATCCTGCAAAACAAGCATTTTTAGGTAGAAACTACATTTCAGAAAGATAAAGAAAGCAAAGTAATCAAGTTTTTTTTTTTTTTTTTACAAGTCAATAAATACATGAAAGAAATAAGAATGTATGAGTTATATTGTTACAAAAACACAATGAATATGTTATGACTGGAATCATACAATCTTTACTAAAAACAAAACTGTTCAGTTCAGTGCAAAAACTGAATAATTAGTCTAATGCCTTGGCAGTTATACAGTTTTACCTTAAGAATGCCAGACAAGACGGCTGGTTTCACAGACCCCGATTAGCACTGCTCTTCGGCTACCCAGCTGGGGTCTGTGAAACCAGCAGTTATTCAGCTTCTGCATTAAATATGCACTATTGTTAGTTTGTCCATACCTGTATCTGCATGCAGTCTGCAATCTTAATTTCTGGCATGGACTCTCTAATCTCAGCCACAGAGGAATGTCTCTTAGGAGTTGGAGGGGGTTCCTGTTCAAATTCTAATTTTGTCACTGTTGAGTCACTTAAAGGAGAGTAAACACACAGTATTGTAACAACTATAAAAACACAAAAGATGCACTTTTAAACACAAGTCTAATTATACAAGTATAATATAAATGTAGGTTACATTAAAATACAAATAGTGTTCCGTCTGCAGTCAAGGTGAACATAACATTGCTTCAAGATAAGCTCCCCGTGCTTTAATCAAAATTAATGAAGAACACAAATGTAAAATACTCATTGAACATTGACACAGCATATTGTTGACAAAACATACTGTCTTTGGTTTGAAACACCTCAAAGGTTCAAAAAAATGACACAGCCATATTTATTTTTTTGCTTTTGTCAAGGACTGGTATCACTGGCGGCGTTTACATGCACAAGTCAAGACAGTTTTCCTCACAACCTGTTTGCAGTATTTTTCAGGAAATGCATTGCTATGCAGTTCTGATTTAAGGAAAAAAATAAAATAAAAATCGGCTGTATCAATGCAGATTACTCAATTCATAGTCATTTAGGGGAGGGGATATTTAAATGTCCGTGTTTTACTACTTATAATTTATATTTGTGTGTATGTTTGTGGAACATCTAAAAGTTACATTTCATTAACACCAGAACCGCCTTTTACAATACATGTTTTTTATTTTGAATATAACCTACAATACTCAATTTTTTTAATATATATATATATATTACACACACACACACAAGCCTGTTGTTATCTCTACTGGACCTGGCAGCCATCAATTCCTTCATTTTGTAATCAAAAGGTTAAAAGAAAAGTTTGTCATCTTAAGAAAACCATTCTAGTCAAACAACTCAATGTCAGCAGAAACATTTATTTTGTCTGTTATCATTATCAAATATGTTTTAAAACGTGTTGCAGGCTGCCTCAGATATCTTTTGGACCTGGATTCTGTGATGCAGCTATACCTGGTGACACACAACAAGATAAATCATATGTTACTTTCATTTTAGATTAAAAACTACTTTTTTTTTTACAGGTTGTATGGTGCACATATTTCTGTCTGTTGCTACACACAAGCTTTTTTTAGTTTCTTTTGAAATGTATTTTATTACAGTTTTTTTTTTTTTTTGTAGTGCTTTAATATGTGAAAGAAGAAAAGAAACCCTTTTATGTTTAATTGTTCATTTAAATACAATGAATATGTTATGAGATGTTTGATATGATGTTTACTTGAATAAAACTTTTCAGTTCAGTCCAAAAGTTTGTAATTCATTTTAATATTGATGGTGTTTAAAATTTTACCTTAATAATGACTGCTGTTGACGGTTGGTTTCATGAGTATAACTGTGGCTTCGGCTAGTGTTGAAGGGGTCCATAAATGTACCAGTTAGTGTGTGTGTGTGTGTGTTAAATGGGGGTCTATTTTGTATTGGCCTTTCTGTATCTGCAAGTCAGTCTGGATCTTGACTTCTGAAACCTCTGAGCCACAAGCACAGATTCCTGTCTCTTTTAGTTGGAGGGGTTTTCAAAGCTATTTTTGTCACTGTTGAAGCGATTGACCCTGCCCTTAAATTGTAACAACTATAAAAACACAAAAGATGCACTTTTAAACACAAGTCTAATTATACAAGTATAATATAAATGTAGGTTACATTAAAATACAAATAATAATGTTCCGTCTGCAGTCAAGGTGAACATCAATTTTCAAGATAAGCATGTAAACCAAGCCACTGTTTGCTTTGAACATTGACACAGGGTTTATTTTTTACCTTTGCAGGATTATACAATCTGTTGGAAAACATGGTATTCATACCTGTTCTATAAATTATGGTACCAAACTCCAAATGTTCTAAATTATAAGGACCAAATGTGGAAAGGTAGGTTTTGAACTGATTAAGCAAGGTTTGGTATTCATCCTTCTTGACAAAATGTAAAGCACCGTTTAACCTTAACGAACATCTATAAACAATCCTAAATAAAGTGCAAGTAAGCAGCTATATGAACAGGGCCCTGTAACCACGATCATTTTACTGGTGTGCCCTTATTTTATTTTAATTGATTTGGTTTAAACTGCGGTATGAGAACTACATTAATAAAGCAGGTACCTCGGTGACGAAGGGGATTCTGGGACCAGTGTATCCCCTGGCACTGCTGCAGGCACTTGAACCTGAGGGCTAAATGTGCCAGAGTTATTTATTGAGGGGATTGCTCTCCTCACCAGTCTTCCCCATGTTGCAATATTAATATTCATTTGAGGGGCTCGCAAAAATGTTTTGCCTGTAGAGAAGTAAAGAAAAAAACAAAATAGGACATAAGAATGCATGGCTGGCTTTTTACTATTCAAATATGTAATTTATTTGCTGAACAGAATCTTTTATTTTCAAAATACGTGTAAATAAATAGTCTGGCTACATTTCAAGATCTTCTTCTAGTCCACTAGTAGATGAAACATGTTTCATACCATGTACACTTATTTTTATTTAATGTATTTATTTAATTAATTAACACTGTTACTCATTTACCTTGTTGCTTCGAAAAGATCTTTTTCTGCCTTTGAAGTTTTGGTCTCCTTTCAATAACAGGGTTAAAAAATGTAACCTGTAAAATAAAAAAAATATATATATATAATAATAATAATAATAATAATAATAATAATAATAATAAATAATAATAATAATATATAAATCACTAAACACAAATGGAACACATTGCGAGAACAAATCAGAAAAACCCTCTTACTGAAATTCAATGAATAAAACTAGAATAATTTTTTTTTTTTAACATTCAATACCTCTGCAAAGAGCGTACCCTGAGGTTCAAGGTACAGAACCATTCCATGCCGCTGATTGTCAAGGAAATCCTCTAACCGCAGAAACTTGAAAAAACTTGACAGTCTCAAAGTGAGCAGACATTTCTAATCTCGCGACTGCAATACACAGACATTTCTAATTCAAATATAAAAGACTGCAGGAAAAGAAAATATGAAAACATCCACACTTAAAAGACATACAAATATAAAAAGTACCTTGATAGGGTAGGTTCAGTGAATAGTCATGTTAATTCTGGGCTCGATTATTTTATTAAAATTAAACATGCAGCACTGCTAACTGCATGGCTGGCTATTGAGTATATGTGGGTCCAGGGTTGCTGCTTCCCAGCATGGGTTGCAGTTGTATAGTTTAGGGTCCTATTACAGATCAGGGAAAGAACTCACTCGAACAAAACACGTTTAAAAGATTGTAGTATTAGCAGTGCCTAGAACCAAAATCAACAGTAAGCCTGCCTACCTTCACATACACAAAATTAATACAAACCTGTTTAGCCTTCAAAAGCCTTACAGTTCTGTATATTGATTAACGCTTTACTTCAATTGATAGGAGTATGTTTTATTTTTTTATTTTTTTGCATTTAAGTTTACTGGAATGATGGGTTTACCCTATTCAGTATGATTGTTGCAGGAAAACAAGAAATTTAGCTCAAATCAATAATTATCTGCCATTGTGGCATGATACTGTATCAAGACTAAATGTTCTGTTGTATAATCCACTGTTGTATAATCCAAGACTGTTGGTGTTTTTTTAATCTTCATTTTAGAAAACTGTAAATAAAGCCATAATTGCTGTTACAACTTGATTATTAGAGACACTGGCCAGTTTACTCTTCTTAGCTTTCTGCTCAAACTCCATATGGCTGTATTTTATTTACAAAATCAGACAGGTCTCTGCCTATGGCAAGCAAATCCCGGATTAACATTTGCACACTTAATTCAAAAGGAGCAGTGGCTTAGATCCCTGAAGGAATGTCAGGAGTAGAGCCAACATACCCGATCCAGCTCCAGTGTAAACTTCTGATCCCACGATTGATTAGAAATAGGTTTCCAGCCAGTCTGCCCAACAACTGTGTTGTCCAACTTCAATACAGCACTGATCTCATCTGTGAAATAAAAATAATAATGTTCACCACAGCTTGCTAAGGAGATTTAATAATTTCATTTGCACATCTATACAGGTTACCCCTATGGAGCCATGAGATGATCAAAATAAAAAAAAAAGTAGTCTTAACTGAAACATTCAAAACTAATGCAGGGTGCTAATTGATAACCCAAATTCAAGAGCTTGGGACATTGCTCAACTGTTAACTCCCCAACCAATATAGGCGCAGTGGCAAGAGATGATGGAGACCTTTACACTGCATGGAACATATGTTTATTTTTATTTTTTCAAATGAAAAGACTCAAATGGTTCCTCAGTTATGTAATACAGTTTTCAGCACAAAAGAAATAAAATTGGCCACTCAACTGGACAAGTCATCTGTTTTCGAAAGGTTTCGACTGCTTCCACTCCTATTTTTGGTAGTTCTACTCATAAAGGAAGACCTGGCATCACTTGGGCTCCAACCCGGTAGAGGAACAGATGTAGTTTTTAATCGGCCGGGTACATTCTCCAAAAGGTCTTGGCAGCCCATTAGTCTGACGTCTAGGGTACCTATTTAAAAACAAAAACATGTCACACACTCGTGTACATTAATGTGTTAACACCAGTATGAAAAGCAGCACATATAAGCAAAAATACATTTAAAATAAGCAACTATCTGAACCGTATGCAGGAATGAAACCAACTGGATTGTTTAGTTTTCTTTGTTGGGTTAACAAAACCTATACATCTAGTATCTGGTAAAGACAAGCATCCCTGAGCTACTAAAGGGAAAAGATTAATGATGAACCATGCCATTGTTCACAAGTACTTCATGGAACTAAATTCCTGACATGGCGAGTAACTTACACAAAAACAAGAGAATGTAATTTTAAAAATAAGACTTAGCTCTGTGACCGATCTAGTGGACATCTCAGGAAACCCCACCCCCACCCAAATTGTTTCATTATCTATTATGATCCCAGGTGTCCCCTTCAAGATTAACTGTCTCGAACTGCTGGTTTCAAAATACTGATTCCTCACTTTACAAGGAGATGACCATAGATTTTAAAAAAATATATATTTATGAGCTCTATTAAAAACATGCTCACAACTCACACATATCATATTACAAACAAAATAGAATTGTATACATTAAATTCCAGTAAAGACTCAGTACAAGTCAAAGAGAGAGAGAGAGAGAAGAGAGAGAGAGAAGAGAGAGAGAGAGAGAGAGAGAGAGAGAGAGAGAGAGAGAGAATTACAGTAATATTTCTAACCTTCTACAATCAAAGAGCAAGTCTAAACCTTGCAATTAAGGACGTAACAAAATCCTTTGGATGTCTGAGATCTGTAACCTGGTAAAGCTTATTGCTCTTAAACAAAACCCAGAATTGATTCTAAAGTGCCATTTAATAAGACTCTAATCAAATGAAACTGACTTACCTGTTAATGCGGCCGGTTTGGCGACTGTGCTGTATTGATTTTGTGTAGAAATGATACTGTGTCGAGGGCTTAATATTGGCGATGCTACCAAAGACAGTTCTTCTATTATAATACTGGTACTCGGGTGGTTTTTGGGAAGCTCATTCAACCTTTGCTCCAATGAGTATTTTAAAAGGTCTAATTTCTGGCTTGACTCATTAAATCTAGCTTGAGCCTAGGGGAAAAAAACAAACAAAAAGAAAACACCACTTTTAGGATACACATTTGGCTGTAACACCAAAGTAGGGTTTATAATCTTGATTTCTGTTGTAATTGATTAGTCATGTATTAGCATGTATATGAGCATGCATTTATCAAATAATTGCCATTTGCTATTGAATTGCAGTAAAAGATGTGCCAATTATTTCTGTAAAAGCATTCATACTTTCAAACTGATTTAAAAGGTGTGATTAAAAGAGTTGACTTATTTTGCATTTACTGATTTATACTTTAACTCAAGCAGATTGATTACATTAACAAAACATTAAAACACATTTAGGTTAACTTGATTAATTAATCTATTTATCTGTATTAATTTAAAAACCTCAAAATCCTAGTAAAAATAAATAGATTAAAATGATTGATTTACTTCAGAAAGTGCTTTCTTGTCAGTGACTTTTCCAGATCCAAGCAGCTTGATGACATTCTTGGCTCCTTCTGCTACTGCGTATTCTATCCGGAAGTGGTGTCTCAGTTCCTCTATCCGCAACTCAAGCGGGCTGATCACAGGTTTGGCTGTGGAAACAGCAGGTTGGCAAACAGGCCACTTTGCATTAAACTGCATTAAATCTTACAACAGTTAACTTTCACACCAGCAATACTGTCTGTCCACCACAACCTGTTGCATTTCAGATATCCCTTCATTAGAAATGGACAAAGAAATTTATATTTTTTTAATGAGAATAGATTACTTGGTTGTTAACCTGTTCCCTACTGGGCAATTTCCTTATTAAACTTTAGTAATGGGGAATTTAAAGACAGCAAAACATAACAAACTAAAGTTCAAATGGAAGTAATAATTAAATGATCTAAACAATACAGATATCCCAAAAAATACATATTTTTTCGGAGGACTTAATTTCACTGTATTATTATTATTTATTATTATTATTATTATTTATTATTATTATTATTATTAATGTTAAATACTAAAAGCAGCACAATAAATTCAATGACAAATGTTTCAACCAGAAGTCTTTCTTAGTACTTTTATGGATTAATAGACTTATATGCTAGCAGTATTCAGATCCACTGCTGTTTATATCATTAAAACATCAGTTTTATTGAAACAAAAAAAAATAAAACAATTGTGTTTTTTGTTTAAGTATTTGTAATATTACAAAACCTGTCAGCTTGTATTAAAAAAACATGCCTGCAGGAAAATTCATAATTTTCTAACTAATTTTTCAATGCAGAGTATGAATAGTAAAAAAAACCCCCAAAAAACCCAACGTTCTCCTATAAATGGGTCAATGCTTACCTATACCTTCCGTACTATCAAAGGCCATTTCACTAGTCTGGATTGCTTTCAGAATTTGCATCCTGATGACTTCCATTTTTGTCTTGCTGTCTTGGAGCATTTGTTGTGCAGTTCCAAGCAGTTTACGATCCTGTAAAAATAAAAGGAAAGCTGAATTACAACAAAACAAGCATTGTACAAACAAATGTGTCAATACCCAGATAATTGTGCCAACACTAATTTAAAATAACTTTACAAAGAATATAGAAAATAGTTTTTTAAAGTAGAGTATTTAAAACCAATATAGCTCACCCACCCATGTTATTGTCAAACTTAGTTTGCAAGGTATTCAGTAGATGCCCTCCTCTCCCTAAATAATATGGCAAGGCTTGTGTTTAATGTAAACAGTAAATTATATACAGTGAAAGTTACAACCATGCTCTGTTTACAGTTCAAGTGTAAAGGTCATTTTTTTTGCATTTATTGCCCCAATGATGTAATTTTATGTTCTATTAATTTCCTATAGGATATGCTAAACACTGAGTCAACACACTGTTCTGTAGATTTTCCATGCAACTGACAGTGTAGCCAGGGGCTAAAAACTATCTGACTTCACCTAAAGCAAGGTCTCTATAAATTATCAATGCTATCTGCATCTTTTCAAATTGTTTGGTTCTGTCTGCTGTGTGATTGATTTTTTCTTGATTCAGAAGGTGCACCATTCCAAAATAATGTGTTCTTATAACATACCATAACTGTATCTTGACAGATGCAGAGACGGGATGTATATAAAAATATAGTACAGTGGGGGGACGGACGGAAAGACGACAAACCTTTCAAAAACAAACCTTTTGCTTCTCCAGTGGTCTGAGATTTGGGTCTGCATGAACTCGCCTTGATTCATCTAACATTTTCCTAGCTGGTGGTGAGATCAGGAAAACATGATCCATTTGCTGCCTATTTTATAAGGGTCACCTGTGTATGCTGATTTTGAACAAACTCGGTCAGGCTAGAATGAGACTCAATTTAATTGTGTAAAAATACAGTATGATAATTACATAAAATATTACTTATTCAATATAGTAATTAGTAAAGTTAGTTAATTTTCTTTGTTGACCCACACCCTGAAAGTAACTAAGACATTAGACTGGAAACTTGCAAGTGCCTAGTTTTGCTTGCTATTAGAGCACAACACTGTCACGTGTGTTATGTGCAAAAACCAATGTTTTAAAAACAAATTCAAATATTTTAAAAAAAAAAAAAAAAAAAAATAAACCAAGTTCAAAAACTACTATAAAAGTTTAATAAAAATAAGTTTTAATGAACATGTGTAGGGCTCTGTGAAAATCACGATTTCCCGGGCTGCGCGGAAATCGTGAAATTAGCCGAATACTGCGACTTCTACAATATTCTTAAGAAATAAAAATAATTTCACAATTATTTGTATTTTATACATCAAAAAAAAAAAAAAAAAAAAAAAAAAAAAACAACAAACAGATTATTTCCAAAGCAAAAATAATCAATGCAGGGTTTTCAAAATAAGCCGGTGATTGGTGTAATCCACTGCCTAATGCTATATTTGTGTCGGCTACTTTATTAAAAATATTAAGATTATTTTCGGGTATTATCATTCAGTCCATTATTTGTGGTATTATTGTACTGTACGTTAACAAAATGCCCTGAAAACTTAACAGAGACTACAACTTAAATGAAGCAATAAGATCAATAATTAAGCAAAAAAGGAAGTTTTTTTTTTTTGTGAACACGAGTAAACCTACGTTATCTGTCCCTAGTCAAATCGTAGAGTGCCTAAATAAGCATGGTAAATTTACCATAATAAAAAACACTCATGAAAAAGAAAATGCAGAACATCAAAAAACAGCAACCAGATGTAGTCAACGAAAGACTATAATTATTCAAATTATTTGTTGTATTATATATTTAAGGTAAGGCAAGTTTATTTTTCCGTTAAAAGTGCTCCAGGATATAATTTTCTGCCGCCCGGCTGTACAGAATTCCTGGGGAGAACCCAATTACCCATGAAGCACTACCACCTAGCCCTTAAAGAAATGCTCAGTGACGCTTAGTGGTTTGAGCTGAAGTCTGGGAGCACCTACTGGTTTCTTAATCCCAGTTTAGCAGACAACGCACGCTGTAACTCTGGTCAATTAGGTTTTCATGCTTTTGAGAGACTCAGCTGTGTAGAACTGTGTATTGAATCAGCAGTACCCAGTACTAGTGTACTGCACCATTTTCACGACTTTGCTGTACAAAGAGAACATTGCTATACAATCTTAAAACTGATTAAAATGTCACTTAAGGATAAAGGTTACCTTTGAAGAGCCATTTGAATACATTTGGATCATGTTCTCTGCTCCCTGTTTCACTTTTAGTTCAATATCATGCTGCTTCTTCAAAGCTGCTAGTCTGCTGTTTGTGGAGGTACTATTGGGGGTGTCTGGCGTTCTAGGGCAATCTGAAACACAGTCATTTTAAAAATCAATGTAACATAATGGTATCCTGTAACAAGCATACATTTATTATTTACAGTTCTGCAATACATTTCATTAGCTAAGGAAACTATGGCACAATTTAGCAGTCTCGACTTGTACCAAAAAGGAACATGACCTTCAGTTTTGCATTAACATTTCATGTGTCAGTGCTCTCTAACTCAGATTTGTATTTTAGTATCTCTATCATACTATTGCATCACATAAATAAATACATAAATAAACCACATACTGTAGGCAATGGGCCAAAAAATGTTATCCTATGATTTAAGTGCATCTCATAGTTTTTCCAAAGAGATTTCCTTTCACCTCTGGGTGGAGTACACATCTAGCCCACATCACAAAACTACCACTCAACTGAGTCTGCTTGAGAAAAAGACATTCTAGAAATGTAACATCTTTCATGTTAAACTTCAGCTCTCTACCTTCTTGCCTCTTAGTTTATCTCCCTAAAGAGAGCCCTCCCCACACCCAAGTCAAACAAACAAACAAACAAAAAAGGAAAGGACACACATAATTTACCAGAGCAGTGCCAAGAAAATTATATTTTATTGAAGGTCACTCAACAAATTAGGTTGGTTAGATCTGAAAAATGCAACAGCTGTGCTAATGTATGTTATGTACTCCAGTTCACAATTTATAAAGACATGTCAGGTATTGGGAAGGAGGACAGTAAATCCTGTTGCTACAGTATCTAAGTACAGTGGTAGAGTTAATACTACCTGTATACTGTAAACATCCAGACAGAACTTTGTAAAAAGTTTTGGTGCTTTTGCTTGCCAAATTTTAAAAGAGATACTACACATAGTATTGTCAAGGCCGCCGATACGTATAAATCTAATTTAACACACACACAAAACAGCAGGTAATCAAAACCCATAGTAGGCGTACATAAAATATTGAGACAGTTGCTTTGGTGAGGATTTGCACTGACCGGATATTTCATGCGTCGGAATACTCAACTACAGTCTCATAACATTTTGAAGTTTAAATGCAATTGCTTATGTAAACTATGGGAATAAAACTGGTTTAGGACTGTTCTGAGCTGCACTGTTGCCAGGGACTTGTGTGGACATGCCTCATCTTTTTATTATGCACATCCTTTGCCCACCTCAACAACACACAACAACACTGTACATTGTAACAGGGGAATCTTAGACAGTGGTACATTTGTTTTAATTGTATTACTATAGGCTCCTACTATATATACACACTGAAAAATGTTTTTTAGCCAATTAAGAAAAGCTACATTTTTAGCATTCTACAGCAATTTTTTATTTTTTTGGTTAATGTCTAATAAGAGCACAATGGATTCTAAAAGGAAAAAGTATCCTCGTACTCGCAGGTCCTGACATGAAATACAATGTGTCAAAAGGAGGAAACAAAGTTACACCTGCTACACCTTGAATTCGTATCAGATCTCAGCAGTGAAGCAACGCTGGGTCAGTCCCCGGCTGGTACACCTCTTGGAGACTCAGCAGAGTGCCCTCGCCCCTCCTAGAACAGATGGGATTTAACCAAAGCACCAGTATGATCTTTGAAGGCACAATGCTGTTGCAGGATCCCAATGTCATTGTGGTCTGTTTTTTGCGGCAGGTCATAATTGTGCAAGGTTTGCAAATGCACCAAAATACATTTTACAAGGCAACATTACCTTGTTAATACAACAATTATGTTTTGTTGAAAATGACCAAGCTCATTGCAAAAGGTTGTGTATGTTCCTGACAGGCCTGCAAACAATTATAGATCATAACTAGTTCAATACGTATGCATATTAATACACATATATTATTAAACAGCACTTGAATTAATTCCAGAAACATTTCATACCTTAACACTAGACCTATTTTGGATTTAAAATGTTAATTACTCTTCTGTTGTAAATCGTATGTGTATGTCCGTTTGTGACTTTTCCTAAATATATAAATTAAATATCATGACAGTGTTTGATAGCCAGAATCGCAAAAATAAGGAAGTTATAAACAGAACCGCAACATGGGTCAATCTGACCCATGCATTACATGTCTTTAATACAACATATGATATTCTATTTTTTTTGTAAATGCAGCAAAAAAGACATGCCTCCTCCTCCTAGCACACGTGTTGTTTTATTTTTTTTTTTATTTCAAGCCTTTCTTTGATTGTAGACTAAGAGACAGAGATTGCAATGATTGTGGATTTGTACAATTGCACCAAGATGCCAACTCAGTGAAAGCCTAGTTGCTTTATTTCTCAATGTACCTGGGAGACAGCAATCCTTTGTTTTGTTCCAGAAATGCAACTGGGAATATATCAGAAGGAAATATTTAATCTTGAAAGTAGTCATTTTGATTGGAATAGCTATTTGCTGCACTCAGATGCATACAGCAAACTGAAATGACAGGTAATATGAAACGTATGTTATATATTCTTTTTTTTTTTTTTAATTACTTTTAGGAAAAAAAAAATTCAATTTTACAGGTTTGTATGTACCAGTTTATACAATAGTGTTCAATGGAACTGCATCTGTGTTTACAACAAAGCTCCTGGATGCAGGCACAGAGCCAGCAGGCAGACACGTACGCTCCATAGAGTACAATGCAGCTGTCATACCATAAGTAGTGTTATATTTTCTTTTTATGTAGTATTAGAAACAATGATTTCGGATTTACAGTTTTGTATGTATATATACCCGTTTTTCACTGTTTATAGTCGTGCTGTATATGCGCTCATTTTGAAAATAAAGCCTTTATGTTTAATTTTCCATTTAAATACAGTGTTTCTGCGATGCAAATGTTAGATATGATGTTCATGAATACAACTTTTGAGTTGTATCTGATAGTATGTCTTTCATTTTCATAACAAAGTAGTTTAAAAAAAATGTATGGGTCAAAATGACCCACGTGGCGGTTCTAGGTAGTTAGAAAATCTGGCAGTTCTAGTGTTAAGGAAACAAGTTAATATAGATTTAAAAAGGAATGCAATTCAGCACAGATACTTTTGAAAAAGCAAAGGATCCCACACATATGAAGACTTCTGCCTTTACAGAATGTGATGTATTTCAATCATAAATTAGCATCAAAGTTGCTAAAAAAAAAAAAAAAATAGTTTATAGTTTTATCAATAGTGGATGAGATCATTCTTTCTTGCTCAGACTAGAAATGTACCCAACCCCTGGAGCTAAACTACCGTAATGGGCTGTTTATCTGGAAACTGGATATTCAAGTGTGTGCCAGCTTCTACTGTGAAGGATAGAGCAATACTTTTGTTACAATAAATCTTTATTGCCAACAAAACCAACATCCAGAAGTACATTAGTCACATTTATATGTTGCCTTGCCCCATAACCAACCTGATAACTACAGTAGTTCCCAAACTGAGAATAAAAAACACACACACACCAGTAGCTCAATGGAGAGTTACAGCCTCCCCCCTTCTCTGGGCCATACCAATTCAACAGCTATTTGTGAACGACGGATTGTAAAACAAACTATTCCTGCTGGCAGGCTGTTTAAATATTTGAACCATATTTCACAAGGTAGAACAATTCTCCTCTCATCTGCAGCAGTCTTTGGCTTGCCCCCACATGTAAATGTAGTCCTTTTAGTTAAAGTTACACAATTAACAGCAGATATCCTTCCTTTAGCTGACCTCCGCAAAGTAAATTTTTTTTTTGCAAACAGGTAAATATCATTTTAAAACTTTTTGAAACGTGTTTAAAAATGCATTTATTCTGGATTTCCCCAATAATGTAAGAACACATTGTTTCACACAGAGACTTTGGAAAGATGATATTTCATGAAATGAATCATTAACTGTTGACCAATATCAATTTATAACTTTGGCTACATGTTACAACTCAGATACTGTAAACATCATTTGCTATTTTGGTCTTCAGCATTACTGTTAACTTGCCACACCTTATTTGTGTTTACATCTTTCATATAGTTTGCACTTCAAAAAGGAAACAGACTGGAAAATTACTGAAAGACAAACCAGTTAAAAAATATAGCATTCCTAATATCTCAGCAATGAAGAAACATTCTGCGTGAACAAGTTAGTGCCCTGTCTTTGTTTAAATACAATAAAACAGTATGTTATGGTAAAATACAAATTTGAGAACTGCCTAAAGCACTACATTAAAAAATGAAACACTTCAAAAAAAGTTACTGCCCATGCAAAGAGTCACCAGTATATACATGTAAAATAAAAATGAAGAGTGTACAATTACTCTACGATAATCCTAAAATTATTATTATGAAAAAGGGAAAAAAATAATCTAGGAGGTAACTACAGATGTACAGTACTGTGTACAAAGAGAACAAGAAGGGACAGTACACTTAAAAGATCTTACTGAGAGTCCTAGAATTGTTTTTTGTCAACTGGGTTTCAGTGCATGACGACAGTACTGGAAACTTGACAAGAGCGCTCTTTCAGTGCACAGTCTAGTAAAACAAAGCTTCAAGTTCTGCACTGAGAACTGGGTGCTGGGAGACAATTACTACCAAATGGGAGATTAGCAGTACAGCAAGATGTGAACTGCAATCCATCTTTAATGAATTATTGCAAACAATCTCTAAATTGATGTTCTGCTGCACCCCAAATAAACACTTGCTAGCAGTCCACAGATCTTTTTCTTCAGACAGTTATAAACCTGTTTGCATGCTCTCCAGCAGAGCTAATGTACAGTACAAGGATCAAGGCTGGGGCAGGGGGTGTTGCCAATAATGCATTTTAAAAATAAGGGACAGTTTCCTTGCATCAAGAAAAGGCTACATTATTTCAATAGTTATTGGCAGTTGCTGTTAACTCCAGAGGCAGCAGCATGTTATTTAACAGCTGACATGTTGAGCAATAATTGCCATGGGTGTATCTTGCTACTTTATGCAGCACTCAGCAACTCCTTGTCCCGTTGTTTGGAAGATAAGAAATCTGTGCATGATGAATGGAAGTTAATGAATACTTGGAGCTTGCTTTTAATTAAAATCAGTACTTGATCTTGAAACGCCTTCTGAGCGCTCCAAAGGGAATGGTGCAACAGCTAGTGCTTAAAGGCTGCCAGGGTGAACTAAAGTTCCAAGTTATTAAATTCCCCACATGTACACAGTGCATTACATCACAGAACATATTCTGTATTGCATTATCTGAACATCCATGAAATGTGAAAAAAGGAGAAAGTACAGTTTTGCATAAGACAATTGCAAAATTTGAAAACCAGAATAATTGACGTCCCATACTGATTTAGTAAAGGTTGGAGAAATGTTTCTTTTAAATAAAAAAGCAGCCTTTACAGTATAATACAAGACTTGTCAACCACTCCCTGCAGCCGTTGACCAATACTGTAGTACTAAATTACTTCACAAACTACTGTGCAGAACTTTCAACTGGACGACATTTTTTGCTTTGTTTCCTGCACACGCAAATGATCCTCTAAATAACTACTGTATATTACAATATAAAATTCCCCACTGTCTCATATTCTTTCAGCTGTAAAATGCAGCAAGGGGGCCTGGGAACAAATACTTTCTGCAACTGTACAGTATTTGGTTTTAACCACCAGTCTCCAAGCATCTATGATTCTGCCTACAGAACAATAAACACTTCCTGGTCGCTAGAAACATGTGGTTTAGCTTCTTTATGCACATTTATCTCTTTGTTTATCTTGGTTTAGCAGTAAAGCCTAATGCTTCCAGCAACCAGAAAGGGAATTGCTTCCTGGGTTACACAGCTGGCATGTCTGTTTCCCATGGTTTCAAAAACAAAAACACAGGCTGTCAGAAGGTGTGAGTGCTCCCAAACAAAAGGGGTGGTCTGGTTTAGAGACAGTAAAAAGAAACAAATGTAATATTAAGTTTGAAGTTTTGAACAAAAGTAAAAGTTAAGGGCAGTGGAATGTGCTGCTTGACAATGTAAAAAATATTTACATGAAATAGTAATATACTGTAAAACTTTAAATAACCGCCCCAGCGTTTATTTACAATATTTGCCAGTAGCCCCGGTGCCTATTGGAGACCGGCGACTATTTGAGACTCTGTTTATTATGCAAGATCAATAACATCTGCAAATACTTCAGATGCAATCATGAAAAAGCTGCCTGCACACAACCTTATAGGAACGACATAAGTAAATTACAACATTACAGCAACGTCATTAAAGGTTGTGTCAGTGGGTGATAACAGCTTGTATTGTACACCCCCCAAGTATAAACGAAAGTGTATAATTATATATATATATATATATATATATATATTATATATATATAAATAAAACGTTGCAAAATGAACAAGCAGAAGAACTAATCAGTATTGCAAAGCACAATTGCATCTACCACTGTTAATATTATTATTAGTAGTAGCAAAAAAAGGAAAATCCACTATAGACAGCCCTGTAAATATCAGACCACAAGTGTGTATTAAGGTAGGTTTGCAGCACAAAAAAAAAAAAAAAGTATCATCTTTATTAGCACATATTATATTTATTGTTCACCCTCAAAAACGTGTACATTGGTAAGTGTGGACAATCGATGAAAAATTAACCAGCAACAAATCATTGCAAAACAACCACATGAAATACTGTGTTAATACGAAAAAAAATGCAACCCTGTAAATATCGAAAAATAAGTTCATACTGTTGGCCCACAACACTCAAATGCTTCAAACTGTTTAAGATTAACAATAAAATCAATACAAGTACCAGTTTTATCACAAAATCAAAGCAAAAGTGACCAATTTGTTTTTATAACGTGTACATTGATAAATAAGAACGTTGGAAATGGAGCAAAATATGAATATTCATTGCAAGACTCAAATGCACGAAATACTGTCAATAAAAAAATAAATCCTGAGCCTCAGGGTCTTCATTGCTGTTGAAAAACAAATTGGTAAGCTCGCTGTACAGCCATGTGTGTGTATTGGCTGGAACATTCAGTATGATGCGCATTATAATAGTATTCATAACCCGGTGTTTAAAAGAGACCCGGCGTCCATTTACCATATTTCACAACAGCCCCAACTCCTATTAGAGACCTGGTAGAAAATATAAAAATGCGTACCAATCTTGAAAAGTAGTATAGCCTCTTCAGCTTACTGTAGTGCTAAATTCATTGTAATAAAATCAAAGAAACATATGAGTACGATACCCCTCTAGCTCAGCTACAACTCTTACTCTTGCACAGGAATCTAAAGCTCATTTTAACCAGCACCATGGCAGAACTGTAAAGGCCACAACATAATACTGGCACAATGGCACATACACCAAAAAAATAGTCAAGAAAGATCTATTCTAGCAAAGAGAATGTTAAAATTGACCCAACTCTGCTGTAAAGGCCACACAACAGCTTTATCAACAATCTGTGCCTCATGACTGAAAACAACTTCCTGTTCTAATCCTCATGCCTCTGAGAAATAGTTGCTGTACCTTGTACAGTAATGAAACTACTGCAGACGGCTGTCATCTTTGTAACAAACCTCAACACTAACTCGTTAAAATACTCTGAAGTATGCATGTGCTTTTGGAATACTCTACACATGTTCCTCCCTTATTTTATCAGACTACTACCAGGGCTGGGATCTATTCCAATTCCATTTTCTTTTTAAAATCAATTTCCAATTCCAATTCCTTCAAAAGGAATTCCTTTGAATGAATTGGAATCGATTAAAAAGGTAATTGGAATTGATTTTAAAAAGGAAATTGACCCCAACCCTCACTACTACAGTATATTAAAGCAAATATTTGCTTTTCAGTTCAATTGCAGAATTGAGCTTTACGGTTCAATCAACTGTAGGATTCTTGGTGGCCAACTTCATTTAAACAGTACACTCCCACCAATCTTTTGTATTCACCGTCAACGTTATTTAAATGTGTTTGTTTTCAATACCTAAATTCTCAGGATATTTCTTTTATTTTCAACATCACAGAACTGTAGCCCTCGCGCCCCCAAAGAGGGATATATAGATTTATTAAAACCCAGGTTTGGCGTTACTTCAGTATGTTTATTTACAACTTTTAGAATACCCCAGATACCCCTACTTAAATGAAGTGATGCCAATTTTTCCTTTAGAAATGCATTTTGCTGCTAGATCTTCTGGATCCTTCACTACAATGTGTGCATTTAATTCCTGCAGCTCCTGATGCAGCTCCTCCACCTTTTTATTTGACTTTTTCAACATGTTGTCCACATAGGCCAAACTCTTCTTGTCAGTTGTAACTTTTCTGAGGTTCTCCGCCCCCTCTTTAATTTTAAGTTCCTTGCGGATCTCCCTCTTGATCTGGTCCTTGATTTCGTCGAGTTTCTGTTGCACCATCGTGTCAGACAGGTCCAGGTTGTGGCCCAGGCCAAGCCGCTCAGAGACCAGGTGACTTCTCGCATCACCCTAGGTAGAGAACAAAACAAAAATAGTCAAAGTACTGTACAGGGGGTGCATACCCACTTCCCACTTTACAGTTTACTGAATGCACTGCAAATGATGAAAAGAACACCTTGCTACTAAAATATAATTTAAAGCAAAGCAGCTTACATTAAGGAATCACGGCTTGATAGATTTAAAAAGCATCTCCTCTGCCAATACCATGATCTTCCAAACTCAGAATACAGACAGCTCAGTTTGAAAGTGCTGCACTGTAGGCCTCCAAAAAAGGTTTGTACAACAAATGCCAAGTTTCCGTAGAATTAAGTACAGTACCCGTTTCCTTTTTTTGCTTTGAAATCTACTAAAGCCACCCCCCTCTCCAATCTGCAGCAAAAAAAAAACACAACACGGAATCACTTAAACAAAACTACATAAACAAGCTTATTATCACATGTCAAATACAAGTTGGCTTCCACATCAACAGGATGGGGTGCACTTGCAGTAACTGCTTTGGTGTACTGCAGTATGAAAGTCAAGGGAGATCAAAAATATTGTTCTGAAGCAGTTTCTCAAATCCTAGAACACAGACAGACTTCTTTAAATGTGTTTTTACTACAGAAACCTGCGCAGTACATTGTCTGCCCGGCGGTACAACGGTTTCATCCACAGCACAATTACCCAGTTCATTATGTTTACTATGCAATTTCTATTTAGGTGTAGATTTCAGGCTCATTTTACTGATACACAGATCAAACTCAGGAGGCATTCAGAACAGAAAATAGGCACTTTTTTTTTTTTTTTTTTTTTTTCACAGACAATTGTGGGAGGCTGGAACAAAGTCCCTAGTAATGTTGTTGAAGGGGACACCCTGGGATCCTTCAAGAAGCTGCTTGATGAGATTCTGGGGTCAATAAGCTACTAACAACCAAACGAGCAAGATGGGCCGACTGGCCTCCTCTCGGTTGTAAACTTTCTTATGTTCACTTTTCCAGTAGATTTAGAATAACTTAAAGCAATCTAGTATTGTTAACAATTTAATAAATTAAATAACTCTTACCATAATACTCTCGTTAAAAATAAATTCAAGAATGTTCCTAGTTATGCAGGAATTGTCTTCAAAATAATTTAACATACCGGTAATTCAAAAACAAACCCAAAACAAAACATACTGAACAGAAGCAAGAGTTATCAAACTGTCACAGCCTTTGTTTGCTTACAAAACGCCCCCTTGCATCAGAATACCCGATAAGCAGTTTGGAAAGGACAAATCCTGCTTAGGCTAACACTGGATGAGATCATGCTGCTGTAAAGACAGACAAGTCAAGCATTTGCGTATTCAGAATCTAATCTGACTGTTGAGGAAGCAGGGCCTTATCGTGCCTTAAAATAAACTCCACCAAAGGCTGCAGTGTTTGTGGTTGGTCAGAGTCACAACACTTTTTATGTGCCACAGTTCAAGAAAGAGACTTAATGCATTGCAAAGTTACAGTATACTGTATGGAAGTCCGGATGCTGTAAATTAAAACACGAAGCTCGGGTGAATCTATACCCAAGACCGACAGCATTCCAATACAATAGCGCGGACAATAAAAGTAACCAAAACTTTACATTTAAGAACTGATTATGGCTTGTTTTACTGCATCAAGTACTGTACTCCCTTATTTACAGGCAAGTGTTGGTTTTACATGACCAAAAAAAGTAAGATCCGACACACAACCTCACCTCAAATGATGCTGGTTCACATTTCACAAATGGTTCACGGCACATCCAGGTTGTGGTTTTTACACAAACGAAAATACATATAACTTACTGTACAGTACAGGGTCAGCAGCACATGTCATCACCCAAAATGGGACTATTCAGCAAACTCCATTGATCTCCTACAACAGGGGGTTGTACCTTCGTGGTTAAACTGTCCTCTACTGTACACCACACCATGTACAGTAAACAGCCAATCTGAAATTAACACTTTCTGAGATTTATTTCAATTGATCTTAACACCAGCAGATCTAAAAAACTGCCACTATTCAAATATTTGCAATATGCAATTTTACTTTCTTTACTTTTCTTAAAGTCCACTTATTTTAATGATTTAGCTAACATACTGTTGATATACAACTGTTTAGATCAACGTCACCACTTGTTTACATTTGATTGAAAATCCTATTATTTTACAGGTAAGCCATATAAATGGAATAAAACATTCAGATGTAGTTTAAAAATAGATTACATAGAACAGTAATCATGTTTTTATAATTTAAATAAAAATGCCCATTGTTTATTTACACGTAATTGATGCTGCTTGCAAGTAAGCTTGCATTGCAGCAGCACTAACTGCAGCAAACGCAGGCAAAACAAACTTAATTTAACAGTCACCGTTCCAAGCAGGTTATCAGTCAGTCACATTTTACTACTACTAAAAATAACAACAACAACAACAACAACAATAATAATAATATGAACTTATGATTGTAAAGTGACCCCAGAGATTGGATGTGCCTCCATGATGTTCCGAGTTGCTCGCACAGTTTGCATCAACATTTTTTTTTTGGTCGTCTGGGCATTTAACAAAAAAAATCCCAAACAGCAGAGGGGTTTCGAGACATTTCTTTCAATACAGCTTATGCTATACAGCGCTTTGCTGTCGAGATGGTGGTGAATGAAGAAATTCTAATACAACCCTACAATTGACTACATTGTGATGCCAATTTTTCCTTTAGAAAGACCTGTAATACAAAAGGTTCTGTCAGAGAGATTCAAAGTGTTGAAACTGGTGAGCTATCATTTCCAGTTTTTTTAAAAAAAGTGCTTTCAAGTTCTTGCTGTTTAGAAAAGGGATGCATTTCATTTTTTTAGAACAAAGCAGATGCTACTATGAGGGGGAACATCACCCCCCCCCCACCCACTCTTTTAAAAAATTGTTTTTAGTGCCCTTTATTAAACCCTGCTCCAGTACAGTACCACATTCCATCACTTAAATGACTCAAACAAAAACTGTACTTCTGGGGATATCTCTTGATCAGCACACATCAAAACAACCAACCCTCGCCGGACACTCAAATGTGATTTTTAACAAACTCGAGTATTTTCCATTAGAGAATTCTTAACAAATGAGTCAACGCTGCCAGGAACAGTTCTGAGCTTTGAATTCAGGACTCCCCTCTTTAAAATACTTAACTCCACCTAGCAACACTTCTTGTCCCAAAATAGACAGACTGCACTATAAAATGTGCACTATTAAAAAGAAAACTCCCACCCAAAAATAGGCATTAGCTAAATAAGAAAATGTATGCTACTGTAAAACTCCAGTGGACAAAACACTGAACAAAAACAGTTATGAATGTAATATGCCAAACATATTTTTTTACTACAATTAAAAACAGTACTAAGCCCATGTTAAAATGTTGACAAAATATTAATAACTTGGCAAAGACCTTAAAGTTACAGAAAGTCAGTTTAGCCCAAATATATTACTACATGACACTACCAATTTTAAAATCACTGTTCTGATCATGTATACTGTATCTAAATAGAATCAACTAGACAGAAGACTCCAGTCTCCTGAAATGCACCGTAGAACAAACCATTTTTATAAGGCAAGCTTTCAATAGTTTAAAAGTTAGGCTAAACAGCACTGGTACAGCTGTACATTATGGTTAGGACAAATCGTCATCATTTAAATATAAGCCTATAATCAACAATACACGGTACAAAAATAGCCTGCAGTCTATTTTTGATCTCTAACACAACTTGTTCTCTTGAGCATTGTATAGAAACATGCTGTGTGCTGTATGATAAACAGAATACTTAAATCCACAGTAAATACTAAGGCTGTAAATCTACATTTTTAAGCATTGTGTAAACTGTTTCAAGTATTATAGAAATTGTATTTACTGTACAGTCACCTCTATATTCTACTTGTTCTACTTGATTTGATTTTGTTTAATGTTTAAATCCTTACAGCCATAGTGTACAGTATAACACAGACCCCATATTCAGCTCATTTACAGATAAAATTAACTAGAATGACAAAGCCATTACCAGCAAACATGGTCCATATTCATGAATACATTTATAATAAAAGATCAAGTGACTAATATTATTATTAATTAATTTATTTTTATATAGCTCCTTTCATAGTGGACCACCATCACAAAGCGCATTACAGAGGTAGGCTGTGAACTGTGCATTATATGCAGAGTCACTTACAACACTGATTTAACATCTCATCCACAGGATGGAGCACAAGGAGGTTAAGTGACTTGCTCAGGGTCACACAGTGAGTCAGTCAGTGGCAAAGGTGGGATTTGAACCAGTGACCTTCTAGTTACAAGCCACACTGCCTCCTTGATTAACTGTTTTTTGGAGTCTAAAAAATAAACTGAACATAAACTCTTTCCCAGGACAGAACATATATATATATATATATATATATTCACTATATATATAATTATATATATATATATATATATATATATGCCCAACCTATAATTTTACCGCAATACCCATTTTGATACGGCAAATTATGCAACATTGTAATTATAGGTTTACATAAGAAAAAGATGTCAATGCTGAATGCTGTAATCTTAATATCTGGTAATAAGCCACCAGACGGAACTCAGAGTCATTCCAGCCAAACTTTGCCTTTATGTATTTACAACCCAGTTCCAGATTTATATGCAACTACAGAAATTGAGCCAGATCAAAAAATATATAATTACTAACTATGGAAAGTCTTATAGTCTTATACAGAGCAAGCTGTGGCAACACCAGTTTACAGTACTCTCTCCTAGGCTTATAAATTAAGTAGGCTCACATTTCATATTCAGCAAAAAGCTTTTTAAAAAGGTCAATAAACTGGTGACTGCACAGGTCAGATAAAGATCCATCCACTGGTTACTGTTAGATCCTTCCTAATATGGGCATGCAAATTCAGAGTTGCAGTAGGAAGGATGTGTAAAGTGACTTCCACCTTCACATACTGAACACAGAGCAACATTTTGAGCAGTATTTCTACCAGAATTGATAATATCTGTTACTCAAGCAAAGCTGGACAATTTGTTAAACAGATGTCCATTGTGTCTTAAAAGCCAACCTGGTTACAATGCCAAAGGATTCCAATTACAGTATTGCTACTGTAGTATGTTTAAAATATAAATAAATAATGCACCGAATAGCATGCCATAAATTGGCTGGGTCCTGTTTGAGAACTGTTTTTGTACAATTTAAAAGACAGCATAAGAGATCAATTGTCATCCAGATAACAGATACATACATCTTCATCCCCATTCACTCTCAATATGGATTTGCGTGCCTGGTCTGTTTGTTTATTTTAATACCTAGTTTAGTCAATAGAGATGCTATGGTAAAAACCCTGCCTACAACTAACACCTGTCTAATCTGTCCTTCAGTAAATTAACCAGCTATCCGAGTTCCTCCTGGCTTCAACTCTCACAATAGTAACAATTTCCTAATTACAAAGGAGTGTCACCCCTCGCACGTCACAATTAAGACTGTCACACAAAAGCACTTTCCATTGCAAAAAATGCAAACCTTAAAGCCACCGTGGATGCTGATCTTCTCCAGTAATCAATACTGTAATTGTCTGTCCAGAAGTATTCGCATAGGAATTAATATTCCTGCTTAAATTAAATTGGGTGAACCCTGGGTATTATAATTCTAAAGAAAAAAACGGTTTGAAATGAGTCTTTTATAAATCAAGATAACTCTTGGCAAACACGGATGTGTACAACAACTTTACACTAAAATATATTTATTAGAAATGCTATAAATACAGGCTCACTAACTTCTAGCGGGAAGCATTTTCATGGAAATACTTATTTAATCTCTTTAACAAGCCAGCTTTATTAAACATTGTTTCCGTGAGGAAGGATTTTTTTTCTTTGAAATATAAAACTTGTCTTGTGCACCTTCAGAAAAAAAAAAGCAGCAATGACTGTATTTCCTCTGCGCTCATGAGGCGATGTCTGTTTCTGCGAGTTGTACACACCAGCATGAATGAGAACCTTCTTTTTAGTAAATTATAAATAGCTTCATTTTCTTCTAAATCTACCAGTCTATATGTCCACATATCAACCACAGTACATTTTTACATGTATTACTGTAAATGCAGACTTTATGGCAGAAGTTACAATGTTTAGCATTCATTGAAACAGTTTCTTTAATTATTTTACAGTAAAATATTGGTTAATGTGTATACTTACAATGGTCTTTAACCAAATAGTTTACTGTAATGTATGCAATGATTTTATGTCCATACTAATGCAGTCTGATGTTTATTGCTGAACCACTAGTATTTTACCAATAACTACAGTACACATTCTAATTCTAAAGACCACTGTGGCTATCAGCAATTCAGCCCTTTCCTTGGGCCGATTACAAAAAACAACTAAACTGGAAAGTCTGGGGTTTCCAGGGTGACCCCTGGCTTGGTCACGGGAGTTTGACTTTCTTACAGTGCGCTACACATGATCTACATGGATCTTTGTGAGTTAGGAGTCTTTCCACCCCCCACAAAATCTATGCAACCTAACAGTGGTTGGAGAGTTTGACAACCGAATATCAAACATTTCTTAGGGAGTCTTTTACAATGTTCTGTTCTCCAACAAAAATGGGCTGCATTCATAGTTGTATCTCTAACAGTGGTGAGGAACAACAAAAATAGGACAAAAAATGTATATCTGAAAATTCTGGGTTCAGAGAAAAAAAGTGCAACAAAAATCAACATGTTACAATGTTCTGTTCTGATTAGTTTGTAAGCACTATCTAAGCCACTACCTTAGAAAATGCTACCTGCCATCATGATCAATACTGGGCTGTAACAGACAGTCGCCAGCCACATGATTTGTGTGATTCTTGAAGTAGTGCATGCTCTTTTCTCTTTTAATCCTAAAACAATTTAAGTATAGGTAATTGCTGAACACCATAAACACTTTGCACATAAACGTCTACAGCAGTTCAGCACGGGCGTTTCAACTAATAGAAAGAGCCATCATCCCATTGAAAGGAAAAATACAAACTGTGGATCTTGAGAGAGCCACGTTCCAACAATGTAACTCATAAAACAATACAATCAGTCTCCTTTGTCTGCTCTCGTTAATAATGTAGGAGCCACAGCAGCTTTAAAAAAACAACAGGCACACACTAATGTACAAGTCACCATCACACGGTAAACGCATTTAAATGTTTACTTTTATTTTCTATTAGGGTGTTTGAAGAGGATTGCATGGTTCATTTTAAGGAAAGTTCTTCGTGGCTGTTATGTATCATTATGCTACAGCAATACATACATACAAGAGAAAATACGCTAACCTAATTATTTAAATTGGGAACACCCAATCGAAAAATATGACGTACTGTGGCAGAGATTCCAATCATGTGGTCACCAGTTAAAATACGTTTATTATATAAATATATAGTAAATGTTGTAAATCGATAACTTCAAATGAACAAGTGCCATTAGTAACTGGCACCTTTTCAAATTTCTCAACATAACAGGTAGCGATAGTTATCACTTTGCAGACATGGGAATTTGGTACTGTACACATAACACTGACAAATACAGCACACATAGCTAAGGGCAAACGCACAATTCATTGTCAATAATTATATAATGTAATGACGAAATTACAGGCAAAGTAATGTTCGCGTAATGAATTTGTACATTCTAGTCAATGTTAGTACATTGAGTTTGTAAGCACTATGGGATCACATCCAAATCAGTGTGCTTGAGTCATTATTCTTCACGCGTTTTGATAATAAATACGTATTGATCGTATTGAGTAAATATTTCGCAACTTTGAGAAAAAAAAAACCCTAAATAGCATCATTTCCTCTAAACTAGAATTAATGTCATTGTCTGTGCTAAATTAAATATAGCTGCGAGACAAGTCAAACGCTGAGGATTTGGCGAGACACCTTTAATTTATTAACTAAACTACCTTTAAATTACATCAATTTGCGTTAACAAGTCAGAAATTTTACATTAACTAGTGGCCCTTGGCATTACATAACAACAAAAGAGGACATAAACCACTACTTCCCGTAGAAGAGCAACAGTTGGAATATTGAATTATTTTTCCAGGCCTATAATTCCCCACGTCCCAGCCAGGCAACCGCCTGTAAAAAGCAGAAAATTCCTAGCGCAAGAAAACAGCAAGGAACCAGTGATTCTACTCCCCGAAACTCGACTTGGGGAGATTACAAACAGTTTTAATATACCAGCTGTCTCAACATAATCAAGAACTGTATTACAGAGCTTTAAATGCAAGAGTTGTTAAGTTTTCTTACCTGCACAGAATCGGCCGCCATCTTGGCTCTCAACTTTGAATCAAACTCTTCAGGGAAGGGGAGGTGAGTAGGAAAAAAAAAGTAGTACTGGAGCAACAACTTCTCGCCGGCTTTTCTTGTTTTTACTGTACGACTGAAAGAAAACCGAACTCCCGCGAGCAAGCCAGGGTCACCCTGGAAACCCCAGACTTTCCATTTCAGTGTTTTTTGTTTTGTTTTTTAGTATTCGATTGTATACGTATAGGATTTGTTGAGAATTGTTTCAGTGCAATTTGAAGAACAGGCGGTGGTTTCTAGTATTAGCTCACCACAACCTCCGCCCTCAGGAGTTGCACTCTGCGCTCTCTCTCTCCCTCCCTCTCAAGCTTTCACTTCAATTCTGATCCTCTACAATTCTAGTCATGTGACCACAAAGTCTAACATTTGTCGGTCCATTGAGTTTACATGGTCAACTTGCTCGGTGGTTGGGTTAATTACAAAAATAAGTATTTTGTTTTAACCAGCTAAAAATGTGTAAAGCGACCTCTCGGTGAACCTAGAATACTGTATATTTCGTTAACAGAATATAGTTGTCTGTGCACCCACCGATTTATCTGTGTAATTCTAATGAAATCTATCAATGAATTTCTCCACTATCACATAGATGTCGAAAATGCACAACTACATAATATGGCATGCACACATGATCAACAGAACCAACAAGATGCATTTCAGCCTGTTGTTCTGGTCTGGTCAGGGCAGAGGTTAATTTTGTAGTTAAAAAAAAAAAAAAAAAAAAAAAATGGGAGATTCAGAACTGGGGATTGGGGATCACTCAGAATGGTGATTATGTTTAATTAGAACTTTTACCAATATACGAATCTTCAGTTAAACCTTTTTCATTGCTCAGACTGAGAGTAACCCAAAAGAAACACAAATTTAATTTGAATGTGAACTGGTACTTTTTATTTAAAAGTATGTCTATATAAATAAATAAATAAATAAATACATTTTTATTCCCTGGGTAATATGTTTAGATTCTTCAAAGGAATTTGCTTGGCCTAGCAATCTTGGATCCCCTCGTCTCATGTGACTCAAGCTTCCAGAGGCTTCAGTTAGACAGTTGACAGGAAGCATGGTGATGCCAATTTTCACCAGCAGATGGAAGTGTGATTTCAGCACCAAGGTGACAAGATCAGATCAACCTGCTGACAGGTTTTAGTATAGGTTTGCTTAGAAATTCGCTAAGGTGTCACAGACTCCAATTACATTTTCACCATGCAAGAAAAAACAGGCAATATATCAAACTTCCATTTTAATGGTATGTCATATATCAAATATATATATATATATATATATATATAAAAATATTCCCAGGGTAATATGTTTAGATTCTTCAAAGGATATATGTGTTTGATTTGTTTGCTCTGAGTCCTGTACAACCAGCCTGGCTTGTTTCTCAGATCACATCAATTAATATTAAATAGATATGCAATTGCATATTAAATTCATGTTTAATTAATATTTAATAGATATGCAATTGCATATTAAATTCATGTTTAATTAATATTTAATAGATATGCAGTTGATTTAAAATTTACGTTCAATTATTCCTTGTTACTCTTTCACACTGGTAACAGTTTGATTAACTGTATTATCAATTAAAAGACGTAAACAATGGGAAATTCTTACATATTTTCAAGGGTAACAAAACGTAATATAAATGGACGTGATATGCAATTACATTTTCAATCGACATTTGGTTAACATTTAGCAAGAATCCAGCTATTGCATATTTATTAAATATTAATTTAACATTCATTTCATGTGCAATTACATATCTACTTAATATTAATTTATGCCACGCAAAGCATTACCAAAATGTTATTTACTTATCAAATCAAAATATAAACTGACCCTGTGTGAAACAGTAGACATATTCCACTGCGTGCTTTCTGTTACAAATGTCTTTTTTTTTATATGGCTGAAATCACCTGAAAGCAACACTTATCTATATGGGAGTAACAGTTCAAAATGTTATTTGCAAAGCATTAGCAAGCCACTAAAGTTAACCTGCTAATGCTTCAGAACATATAGTTACCTTGTAGGTCATGTTATTCTAGGAGTGGAGTAAAGCTAATGTGCTCCTGCTTGGTGCTTGAGTAACTATTCACAGCTAGCTGTGTATAACTTACAGAAAAACTTAGAGAAAAAAATACTCAATCCACATCCGGAAAACATTTGGCCAATTTACAGGAAAACATTAGCTAATGACACATACATCCTTCTGAGTCTTATAGGAAGCAACCACTATTTACTGTTTAGCTAGGCTTGTTTGTTTATACCTATCGGAGGGTTCCTTTGGTTCAAAAGCTGATAAGAAAAAGAACATATTTTACTTTCTGAAGACTGCGGAAGTCAAACATTCTAGTGGTTATACATGCCCAGGAAAAGGTGCTTTAAGGAAAACAAAAAAACGCTTAAATACTTCTTGAATATGTTGAAAAATATAAAAAAGGGAATATCCCTTTATTTCCGCATGTTTTTATCATACAGATTATAATATTTAGCAGTTGATTTATTCAGTCTGTTTACTCATTCAAGCATGTTTTCTCTGTATCCTTCTAGACTTGCTTGCTCCATTAAAGAGAAGATAGAAGGGACTGGACAGTGGAACAGGACAGTCAGCCAAGGAGGGTAGCAGGTTTGTTCACGCGGAGCAACGCACATTGAAGGACAGTCGTGTACAATCAATTTCATGGCACTCTTATGCTTTATGAGTATAGCCTGGTACCATGTGTTTGTATTGGTTTCAAGTTTTCAAATGAATAGTATTGCGACAATCTTTTCTTCTTTTCCTTAAGGTGGTAAACACAGACACATATGCTCTGAAGTGTTTGCCGCATACTCTTTTGAGCCAGTAGATATTTCTGTGCATATTTTTTCACCTTTTGGTTTTCACTAGAAAGCCAAGACTCTTTCACCAAAACCACATTAAACAAAAAACGCATTGCCGCCAAGTTCACTAAGTCAAAGCGAAGGCTGTTAACCATACCAGAAGTCTGGCTTCCTGTGTCTGTATATTAGATGTAAATGCATGTTTACCAAGGAATGGATTTATGCAAATGTTACAAATTCTTCTTTTCATTTTTCAAGTTAACTATAACATTTGATAAGTAACTTGAACTGCAACTGTTCAAGGGCTGAAAACAAGTAAAAAGGTCTAATTAAGCAAATTATTAGTTCAATTAAAGGTCTAAAGTAATTGAGAGCTCGGTTGGAATGAAAACCAGCAGCCACAGGGGGTCCCAGGAGTTTGAGAAGCCCTGTAATAAGACAAACACAAACATGCAACACAGACACACAAACCCGTCTCCAGACCGTGTGTGCTCTTTGTGCAGGTGTGATGCTCTCAGCAGTGGTGGGGTATATTTACAGGTGCGGTCCGGGCTTAAAACTTGCTTTATGCAGCTCCCTGAACTGCAGTTCACAAAGAACAAATACAGACAGTTCATCAATAGATTAAACACTTCACTCGCGTTTCCACAGTCCTTGTTTCCTCCCATTAACCACAACAAAGGAACCAATTACGGTGTCACGTCCCCCTAAAGTACCCTAAGCCCCGCCCCCTCCGATAGCTAGTTCACGTCTCCTCCAATTCATGACCCACACTTACCCTCTTTCCTGGTACCGTTGAGGTTTCCTGAATGGCCAACTTCCGACTGCCCCTGGAATAAACTGCCCAACCATTCAGTCTTTGCACAGTTCCTATAACAGCCCCTCACATGTCAGTGGGAGATTTTTGATTCGGAATTCATGTCATTTATCCAATGAATGTGGAGCTCACAGTGCTGGGATTTTACCAGGTGGGATTCTGGTTATCTTGAAGTATACTTTTATGAGCAGGCTAACTAATGAGACACCAACACCCACTAGTGACCTGCAATCAAATATGATAAATGTTTGTTACTGTCTGTGTCATTTAATAGATGATTGAGTGTTTAAAAGTCAAGCTGCAAAAGCGGTGACAAGATTTTAGCCTTTAAACATCCGCTATGGGATCCTGAAAAGCGTTATTGATTTTATTTTCGTTGTTATTTATATGTTCGTAGTCTTCGAATGTGTAGGAGGGTTATTTCAGTGCATGTAAATCCCCAGCCACCATTTCTGGTTGCTTAACCCAACTTAACCCAGAAATTTCCTGTGGTAACAATTGTACTTCCTGTGCCAAACCATGTGTTACTTTATCAAACTTGATAATCCTATACAGTAGTTTTCTTCTAATACAGAGTGACTTTTCACATTATTCAAGACTGTTAAATCCTGTTACATTACACTGTTAGCCAAGGTGTGTACAAGTCCTGTGGAACATTTGAACAACTTTGGAAATTTCTTGTAACTATACAGCATTCAATAGGCATCAATCAGCTAGCAAAATATAGATTTTGTTTTTCTCATTTTCTTTTAAATTCTTCTTTTCTGAAAATGTGGATCATTCTTCTTGACAGGTATAGTTCCAGCAATCTAACGTTTCCACGCTATTAAGGGATACAAGTACTAACTGGTATAAAAGGTACAGTAGGAGGTGCGCCCAGGGAGCAGTGAAGTAGGGTGGTGACACTATTTTAAAATCTATTAATGACTGGTTGGTAATGGCAATTGAATGCACACAAAATAAACATTAATTCATAATACATCCTACACTTTAAAAAAACAAACTATACTCTCGAACACAGGACCATTTGAGTCAAGCCTAATAGCCCTGCCACCACTCAGCAATGCCAGTAGCCAGAGCAGGGTCTTGAGTACTGGTCTGCTTGTAAGTGTCCCTATTCACAGCAATGCCTAAACCGCTTGTCCCTCTGTTATCCTTTGCTGCGCTTCACGTTGACACAGTCGTAAGTTTTTTGTGTACTTGTGTGTAGTTCAAGTGTACATTTTGCTAATTGACAAAAAATAAAATGTTCTCTCTTTGCATAATTACACTGAGAAAGTGTACGTGGATGTTAAGAGACAGATATGTTTCCTGTGCTACAGGCTGTGTGATAACATTACTTAACATTCACAATGACCTCAACTTCACCCCAGCCTATCGTGTGACAGCTCTTTCACCCAGACATTAGTGCTGTTGAAATATATTCAGTCCCATGGTATACATCTCCAATATCAGCAATGCTGGGAAGAATCGGTTTAATCCAGTATTATATGGTAGGATGGGAGATAACTGTCGCAATCATGAAACGACCAAGAAACTAACTATGACCCTTGTAGCAGTGTGGGCATATGATATCCAGAACACAGTAAAACCAATGCTGCTGGCATTATGTTTTTAATAGAGTTTTATTATGCACTTTCCAATCAGGCATCAAAATCCTCATGTAGATGAAATCTTATTAATTTAGTTATGTGCCAGCCCTCTATCAGAGGAGCGCTGTCGGGGTACCCAATGGAGGAGGGAAATGTTTCTCATGGAGTCAGTCAGCAGGAGGAACCCTTGTAGGCCCTTGTTTCCTGGGGAAACAAGCAATGTTTAAGTTGGAATTGTTTGAATGGTGGTAAACAGGATTGTAATTGTTAGCCTGATTCTAAAGCCAGGGTTGACATGTTTTGTAAATTAATGCTTAATAATTGGCTTTATTGTTGTGCCACAGGGAGTGGTTGGAAAATTGCTGCTTTAGCTTCTTTCCAGAACTATGTGCAGCACACGGTAGGTGAGTGGGTCCTTGCTGAGGGGCAGAACTCTAATGAGTAGAACTCTTCCTTATCTGCAGCAGAGCTCTACCAATAGCTTGCTGGCACGTTTCATGTGTAGGCATTTGATAGTTTAGGACAGAGCTACCTTTCTGACTGATGACCAAGGAGGTCTTAAGTATGCAACCCAAAATAATACTATATTAAAATGTTGGAATACTGCCTTGTTATTATTGTGCTGGATAATAACGTTGCATGTTTAAACACACATTTGTTACAGTACAGTATCTCACTATTGTCCTTGCAGTCTTTTTCACGCCCATGCATAGTTGTGAAAGGGACCTTCCATTGCACAGACCTTCTTTCCTGAATTCGGGGTGAGGGTTTGGATGTCCTTTTGTAGGAACAGAGAAATGGCACTGAAATCGACGCAGGGTGGAAGTTTAACCTGGTCTATGAACATTGAAATGCTGTTTTCCTGATACAATGATATTCTAAAGGTGTAGGTGGTGATATCATAATGTTTGTGTGCCATTTTAAACATGTCAATGATATGGCCCTTGCTGTGATTCCCCCCTGGAAATGGGGCTGCTGAATCCAATATGCCTTCCTCTGCTATTGATTTCAGAGTGTCCTGACCCTTGTTGAATCCCCTTATTAAACCGGTGACACAATCAATTTTCGTCTCCACGAGTGAATTGATGTTTGCATGCAAATGAAACATGTACGAGTTTGTGCGCTTTCTTAATCTCTATCCTCTATCCTCTGGAGGTCCAATGCAAATGCTTCATTTTCTGATTTAACCCTCAAATTTGTAACACAGTACACCTGTAACTACTGTCCTGAGAAAGCATTGATTCAGCCCCCAGTTGAGAAAAAAACAGCAGCTGGAAACATGCAAATCCGAGTTGAACAGTACAAATGAAACCAGGCACAGACATGAACAGATTACTTTTATTGCATGCAAGACCAGCTTCTAAACAGGCAGTAGTTTTCTATTATTGTATATATTTATATAAGGATGACCTTTTCTCTCAGCCGCTCCATCAATTGTTTGTTGACGGTCCTTTGTTTTCCACACGTACAAAGTTAAAGCAACAATACCAGAACAAGGTTAGCATTGTTTTTGAGTGATTTCATAATCGATTATCAAGTAGGATAACCAGAAAACATCATTGTTCTGAGTGGATAAAAATAATCAGCTTGTGAGATAAACCATTATCTATTTGGGACTACATTCTTCTTTATTTATAGTATGTCTTCATCTTTTCATTATCACCTGTCACCTCCCCTTTCAGGCGATCAAATCCAGTCACTGTGACTTCAGGAGGTAGGTACTCTCCTGTGTCTATAAAATAAATAACCTTGTAGACAATTTAGCTTTGGATTTTTAAGGACAGACCAGCTCTGTGACGTTCCACTGTCTGCTACAGTAATGATAGGTTTTTGTGTCTCCATCCTGTGGCGGATGGAGGAATAGCAATGTAAATATACAGTATTGGTTTTTTTGGGTTTTTTTTTTACCACCCATGAACTTGTATAAACTTTTATTCATACAGGAAATCCTGTTGAGATTCTAATCTCTATTACAAAGGAGACCTGGTCAGAAACTGGTCTGACAAGGGATTTAGAAACACAGAACGTAGCAGACTTCCTTCAACAGTCAACCTCACCATATATGGCAGTGTGATTAGAAAAGTGAGATAGTGAGACACTAATATTGCATTTCACAGTTTGAAGAATCAGTACAGGTTGTTTTTATTAAACTGGTTGTTGCCAGGGTAACCGTTTTTGGTTGTCACTTATCTCAGTTTGCAGCAGCGAATGACTTGGAGGCTTGGTGGTGCAGTAGTTAAAGAAAGGGACTTGTTACCAGGAGGTTCCAGATTCAGTCCTAGCCACTGCATGTCACCCTGAGCAAGTCACTTAAACTCCTTGTGCTCCATCCTTCGAACGAGACGTAAAACCAAGGTCCTATTGTAAATGACTCTGCAGCAGCAGTTGTTGATGCATAGTTCCCTAATCTCTGTATGTCGCTTTGGATAAAAGCTACTGCTAATTAATAATAATAGCTGAAGTTGTTTTTAGCTGCAGGATCAACTCATTGTTTACTGACATCTGTGCCTGCTAAGTTGCTGCTGAGTTTTATGTTTCATGTTGTATGATTGATTATATGTTTTTTTTACTCATTATTTATTCTGTTTTATGTTATTTGTGGTGGTGTGAGGCTCTTGCCAGGTCATCATTGTAAATTAGAATGTATTCTCAATTAACCCATGATTGATTGATTGATTGATTGATTGGTTATTTTCTGCATACCTGGTCTGGTCAGTGTCCTGTCTGTTCAGAAAGCTGGAGCTTCCTCTGCAGTCCTGGGCAGTGGTAACCTTTTCTCAAGTCCCATCTTGTGGAGAGTCTGCAGGGTTCAGATATGAGGAACTGATCAACGTCGTCTTGACCGTCAGTTGACCAGAATATTTATTTATTTATTTATTTTTTTAAGTAGCACGCAGTATGGATGTGTACCCAGTCTTTTTTGGAAGATTAACCTGTGAACAGTTCTAATAATAAAATTGTGAAGCCACCACCGGCACAGATCAGCTGACAAAGACATCCTGAGCTTGAGGAGTTTAGCCTGTCACCAGGTTTCAATCCAATAGAACATTAATGGGATCAACCTTGAGTGCTGGTTATAAAGATATAATGACTCGCCCTAGAATATAGAGGACCTGACAATGATATGGACTGAAAAGGAGCTACTGACTGAATAGTTACTGGGAAAAAAAAACCCTTTTGAAAAACAGGCCAATTGAATTTACTTAGATGGGGGGAAATATATTGTGCAATAACATCAAATTATATTTCCCCTAGATAAAATGTTAACGGAAAAGAGACCCAACTCAGCAACTCCTAAATAATTTCAGACACATGCAACAAAATACTTTGTAACACGTGAACCTCACATTTTCCGCTTTAATTGTGAAGCTTGTACTTATTCGTTGGTCTTGATTTTTTAAAGTTTTGATTAAGGAGTTTATCAGAGATTCTGTTTGTAAAATAACAAAAAAGCAATATCTCATATATTCATATGTTGAATGACTCTGTGTAGGCTGTGTTGAGTGGTATAACAGTGAGCAATGTACTCAATTTACCAGTAGAGGGAGACAAAAGCCTTCTTATAATTATTGCATGAAAGTCACGAAGGTATCACTGTAATGCGATCTGTTTTTCAAAGTAGCATGATGCCATCATGGACACAAAAATAAATAAAAACCTTGTATGCTTAGTGACACCTATTGCAACAGTTTAGTCCTTTTAAGTAAGAAAGATACTGCTGGCCGTGCTTTTGATCCTACAATTCTCAGTCTTTCTTAACTATCTTGAATGTACTGTTACCTATATGACAGTGCACATACATCAGGGCACACCTCTAACCCCTTTGACATTGCTGTCTGTCCAGACAATAAAACGTCACCAACTTGCAAAGCCTCCTGAATCTACAGATTAACTAGTCCTGCTTTGGTGCAGATTAATGACAGTATGCATTAGCTACTGTGCTGTTAAAATGACCTGTGTGTGTCTCATTGCCAGGTGATTCCTGATGCTGGAGGAATTACAAACAGACGGTTTTATTTTTGTGAATAATGTATATGGCGCTGTCATAACTAATATTTTAATTGAATAAACACTTTTTAAGGCACTATTTTGGGACATGTGCTGGTTTAATTTGCAGCAACATACTGACTTAAACATAATAAAAAGACTGATTTAATAAAACCATGAAAAAGCTCCAATAGAATAGGAATTTAATGGGCTTCATCAAGTTATTTTGCACTGAGCTCCTTGAACTTCCGCTGCACAAGAATATATAATACAAGTAGTATTTTTTAATGTATTTTTTTTTAAGTCTTAATGATGTTGGTTTGGCCCTGATACTACCACTTATAAATGTACAATATAATATGCATATTTGGTATTTATTGTATTAAATTATGTCACTCTCTGTCCATTTCAAATAGTCTATTAAAGTTTCAGCTTAAAAATATATGCATTCTTCTATTAAAAAGGATCTGTTTTGCTGGAGCATTAATTTTTTTTTCACACTGTTTTGCAATAAGAATTAAATATTCATCCAACAGGATTTCAAATGATTAATTATTCTACTCAATATTAATAATAATGAGCTTGATTTTTCTTTTTTTTCATAGGACGTTGCGATACAATAAAAAGGCAAGGGAACTGGGAGGTAACAGTTTTTGAACAGTTTTATTACAACCAATTTCAGAAGGGAGTATAAAGAAATACAGTTAATTAATGTTACTCTCTAATGCTGGTTGATTTCCGTTACACAAGAGTAGATGTTAAAACTTCATGCTGATTTGAACAGTGTGAAAAAAAATTAACTAAGACCAGCAAAACAGATAAACTAATGTGATCCATATGTGTCTCCATCCATTTACGTTTCTTCCATATGAAAATGTAGATATCCTTCTGTCTGGTGTTAATGGCTGAAGTGTAATGCTGGCTCCAGGAATCATTATTTTTGCCTCCCTAGGTCAGCACACACAGTGGCTGTATGCTGGCTCACGGATCAACCACATGTGGCCTCCCAAAACATCCTCCCATGGCACTGTTAACTCTACCAGGTGAACAACATTTCACCCACAGATCCAGACCACAAATACAATATTTGGTAAAACACTTAGTGGTGGCAATCTCAGGTGGAAAAAACTAACAGGACCAACATCTGCCAGCATTTTCCAGTTCTAGCAGCTTCCAGTTGTCCTACCGGATTGGTTTTAACACCTTTTCTTGGTGGTTGCTCTCCAGAGCAGGAATGTTGTCTCTTGTGTGTAATGTTTTGATGGAACAGGTGGCAACTTATTGGTCATGTTACCTTGTCTTCCAATTGCTAAGGCCAAACATTAAAACCTGGTCATGGTCAACAACTTGTATTAATGCAAAAAAGAGCCACCTGTGTGTCCTGTCAAAATGTGCCTTAATGTTTCTACATGATGAACACAAAGGACATGTTTGGATCCTCTCCTACCCAGAGGTTTAGGTTCTGTGGTGATGGGAGAACATCATATGTTGACTTGATGAGGAAACTGATCCTGTTCTGTTCCATTGACCATAGGTCTTGCCAGCCAATCTTGCATTGTTCCACCAATCCCATCTCATCCATTCTCCTGCTTGGCCTGGGAAATGGCCTTTATACATGGGTTTAATCCTCTCCTCCTAATAAATTTGCACCTCTTTGACTACCAGCTTCCTCCTTTGAGCTGGGGCTGCCTTTGTGCCATGTAGGAGGAGCTGAACTGAGACCAAGACCCCAAGGTTCCATGCTGAACTTGCCCCATGATATCACCAATTGATGGGCAGCCTTTGGATCTTCCACAGCTTTCTTTGCCGCCCATTTCTTCCAGTTTTCAACACAGGTGCTGCCTCCCTTACATTTGTCAATAAACAAACCAATGTCAAAACCCAGTCTGACCTTGGCAATTTTAAACTCCTCAGTTAGTTAGAGCGGAGACTGGTAGCTGCAGTATTCCTTTACCATAAAACACCCACTCTGCTGAGGCAGCGTGGAACTCCCAACCATTTCCTGATGTATGAACTGATTAAAGCTTCCAGCTTCTCTACTGTTGTCAAAGAAACCTCGTACACAGTCAGTGGCCACAGCAACCTCGGCAGTAGACCAAACTACATGTAACTGTAACATTGTGATAGAACCTGCAGAATTGTTAATGCTATAAACAAGTTACAATAAAATGATTGTATTAAGTTACTGCAATAAAAAAAAAAAAGTATTGTATGACGTGAGGGTTCCAGTTTCAAGTAAATGACTGGATTCATGTATTGTTGTCCCTAGGTAATTCTTAGTGTTTGCCAACACGTCCAGATCTTCTTACCAAAACAGCCAATCAGTGCAGGGTTTCACCGTGAGGTGTGGAACATTTCACCCACAGCAGATGACAAATACAATGTTTAATAAAACACTTAATGCATTAACATGAGGAAAAACAACTAACAGGCAGATCATGTCATTGCATTTGAAGCTCTCTGACATTTTACCTACCGGTACCTGAGGACTGGCATGAATTATAACAGAGCAAGCCTTTGTGTGTTGTGTATGATAATTGCAACAGAAGCAGCAGCTGATCTACCGGATCAACAGAATTGTTATGAATGACATTAAAAAGGTTTTAGTCAACAGCTTGTATTAATGCAAAAAAAGTTAGTCTTCTGTGTGTTGCCAAGGTTGAAGTAGATCTGGATAATTTATTCTACATATTAAAACCACCTCAAGATACAAGGTTTGTGATCAGGGATGGTTTTTTAGGTATATTGATGTGCAAAATGCATAGAATTTCATGGTTCTAGTGTTCTTGCTGATCATAATAAACCAAAGTTTTTTTTTTTTTGGTGTGGGTAAAGCACTGGCCACTTACATGAGTTTAAATCTTCTAACAATATAATAAATTTGATGGAGTAATTAAAAAACAATTAGCATTTATTTTTTTCCCACTGTATTATAATCCGGTCAGTGTCAAAAAGAGGTCAAGGTTGGAAACTGAGAAGACTGGAGGTCCGTTCATTATTGATGCTGCTCTGAGGATAATCAGAGACTTCCTGCACCATTCATCATTATCAAAATGACCGTCAATTTAAAAATAAACAAACCAGCCAAACAAAACCCCTTTTAGGCTCAAAGCAATTTTAATGCAACGTGTCCTTTTCTTGTAAAGCAGAAACCTCAGCAAGGTAATGCTCAATTAAATAAACACACCCTTGTTTGTGAAGAGTGCTATTTCTCCTGTGACCTTAGATGGGCATTAATAGATTCTGGACCTTTAGAGGAGCATATACAAGGCCTCTTTTACCAATTGTATCAGTTAACCTTCAACATTAGACACCATTATTCATGCTGGTTTGCATTTGGCCAAAGAGAAAATGGCAGTTTACGCAATTGGTCTGTTTCCGATAACTCCACTGTTTCCCTAAGTGTCTGATTCCAGTACTACATTTTGGTCCCTCTTTTAAAATCACCATAACTACTGCAAATCACCATTACTCTAAACGAAACCCATATATCAACCAACTGGTTATTTCTGGAAATTTAGCAAGAATATGGGGTTATGCCTGAACTGTGTTTAACATTGTTATGTTGAATACAACACAATTATTAGAAAACCAGTTCTTGAAAACCAATGGGAAATGTTTTGTTGTCTAAGGGAATAACTTCCTTTTTATACAAACGAACATGTATGGTCTCTACCTTTATGTACTAAGCTATTGAACCAAAAATGCTCCAATGTTTGATTGTTGTCTAGTTTTAAACTTGAATGGTTTTATCTTTTAGATAACAAGATCAAGCCACAATTGTCACAGTGATGCTTTACCAGGTGTGTGAAGTGATGTATTAACTCAAATAAGAACTGAAAGAAAACAGACCAGTAAATAAAATGATGTCTGTACATATTGTAACTTGTAGGGGGCGATATTGCACACAGAAACTGAATAGATTATGCACAGGCTGACAATGAAACCAATAATGTTTTAAACAAGGTTTTATTTTTAAAGCCTGCCAAAATGTATGACATTTTACAGTACATCCCTGAGAAAGCGTATTAAGAAAGTGATATGCTGTACTTTGCAGTAAAATATAAAGTGAGATTTTCTCAAATTCAATTGAATAACACACACAGACACATACACTTTAATTAAAACCGCCTGATTTACTTTTTCCCATGTGTATTATAATCCGGACTCGAAATGCTAACTTGCTAATTTTGTACCATTTACAACTGGTTTCACAGACCACAATGGTTTCACTACCTAAGATAACATTTGGTAGTCCAAGATTAGTGCTAACCAGGGTCTGTGGACAGAAATGGCATATTTTAGAAGTGTCTGAAAAAATTAATCCTGGCTGGATAGTTAATAATAAGCACAGTAACAGAAACAATGCTAGAGATCGATAAAGAACACACACAGATATAATGAAAATGCAGATGGTGTATATCTGTGATCTTACTCCATATATATATATATATATACCGGTATCCCTTTAAGTACGGTTCTAACTGGACACTTGTATATTATGCCATCAAATTTCTGAAGCTTTCTGCACTGCCTTTTCAGCAAGCAATTTCGGTTTACCCAGCTGTACTGTTCATTTATAATGCAATATGTCTACATACAGTATGGCTTTCAGAATGTCGACTTTCAATTGGGTAGTTCTTTATTTTAGTGGGCCTTAATTTGATTTGTATGAAAGGATATATAAACAAACAGGCTTCCAAAAGTTGGATTGGTTGGGACGGGAAATGTAATCAAGTTAAATGACCGTGACATAGTAACACAATCAGTGAACACTGAAACTTGGTTATTCTTATTATTACTCTTACTACAGAGTTAAATTAATGAAAGTAAATCAGGCAGTTTGCATTAAATAAGGGATATAAAGCCTGGGGTCATGGGTTGTGTGGTTTCAATGGTCACAAATAACAAAGAGTTCTTGGCCCACAGTCCGGTCTGTGTTTGTCACAGATACTCTTTTGTTCAAAATTCACTTAACATGAAGGATTCTGGGACCTATCGAGGAACAATTCTTTGGCAGGTAGCAACAGTAGACTTTTTAGTTGCTATGGTTGGAACTGTAAACCTTAAACTCCCCAATGATTGTTTCTACCATCCTATTTTGTTTGTTTTGTTTAAAAACACGGTGACGTTGCATATTATTTTTTTGATTGTATAATTCTTCAAGGGATTTGTTTCGAATAAAGGTAATAAAGAAGTTAATACCTGAAACTAGAAACTGATTTTGCCTTGCATAAGCAACAATGAATCATGCTGGCCATCGTTTCCAAATTCATTTTAGTAGGAATTCATGCTTTCAAAGCACACAGGGTGAGTGCAATACCAGTGGGACCGGGATCACACATGGACTGTGATGAATTCTGCTTTAGTTCAGCTGAAGAAATAGGCCTGGACACAGAAAACATGTTACAAATGAAAAGCTAACCTGCACAAGGATAAAGGGAGCAGTGCTGACATGCAGTATACTAACGCTGAGGGAAATTCATTTTATGATAGCAGGAACACTATCGGTGTTGTATACTAGTAGTATTGAATGCCTGTAGTTTTCTTTGTTGTAACATTTGGAAGCAAAGACTGTATTAATAATGCTGTCAGCAGCCCTCTATTCCCAATGGATGTTATGAATCCAGTAATTTACGGACACAGTATGCTTGGTATAACAGCACATTTAAACACACAATCTCTTACAAACAATGTAGCTGTTCTCTTGTGATCTTTAGTTACAGGCAACATTTACAACTTTTTTTTTTATTTGTAACTTTACATACTGAAACAAAATCTTTTATATAATTTCAAAGGGAAGCATTTTTAGGCAGATCTAACTCGCACCTTATTTAAAAAAAAAAAAAGTTTTCTAAATCATTTTTGAGAAAAAATAATCTAGAGCCATTTCATGAATATCAGACTTGTTATCCATAAAAAAGACCTAAAAACCCAGTTATCTTATAAAGAGTTACACTGTGTGAATTGGAGAATAAAATAAGGAAATGATAAGGTATTATAACTCAGGTCAGATTATTTTATACAAAAAAAAATTCTTGCCATTTAACTGTGTGCAGGAAGAACACTCGCTAATCCAGGAGCTGGAACTGGCAGCAAAGGGGTTAACGACAATACAAATTACTGTTGAAGTCAGGTTCCTTCCTTTAGGGGTGCTCCGCTAGACAGCTCCCGCAGCAGCTGTGGGGAGCGCTCGCTCGCTCACAGCAGAGAGACACAGAAAGAGGGCAGCTTGCTAGTGCTGCAGTCCCCGACGCGGTTAATCACACTCTCCCCTCTCAGCACTGATTTGCAAGAGCAGATTAATCAGAGAGCATTGCTTGATGCAATTTGCTGTTATTGTGCCCAATTTTAGCAACATCTTTTATTATCTTCATTATTCATTTACGGGGGATGGGACGGGACCGGCATCAATTATGCAAATGAGTTCACACACTTTGCAGATTACTTCATTTGCTTCTATTGTTTGTGGAAATGTAATTATTAAATATTATTAAGCTTGCGTTTTCTTCCATTTTCCAAGGCTTAGTTTCAATTTGATTTTTCCTCCAGCTGCTCTTCCTTCCTTTCAGTGCCAAAAGAGCTCCTCATCAAAGCAGCTTTGGCATGCGAAGGCCAAATAAACTCTACTCAATTTAATAATTTTGAAGTTAGTCCCTTGTTCTCAGCTGTTCGCTCAAAGCAACGATGGGGAAAAAAGCAAAGCACATTCAATTTAATGAGCAGAAATTGAATTCAAGTTTGTTCAGAATTGACTTCAATTAAGCAGCGCCTTAATGATAAATTAATCTCATTTCTTTATTCCCAGGAATTTGTTTTTCAAAGGCAGGCTCAGGCTGCAACGGAGAGACCAATTTTCAGGAGATCAGAGGACTGATAGTATGAATTGAAGCTTTTATACTTAACAGATGTAATAAGATGTACGCTAAGAAGACATTCTCATTTTCATTCACTGTAACCACCACTACATTTTTTCCCCAGACATGTATAAACGGGCAATTTAAATATTGCCATGCATTTCAAATAGAATGCTAATCCTGATTACAAACTCTTAATTAAACACACATTTTAGGTCTAAAAGAGTGTGGGCTCAGAGAGAAAAAAATAAGTCTCTGCTTAACTAATTTAATTCTTACATTTGTAGGAGATTTGAATTTTGTGTAACTCTTATAAGCATGCTTAAGTAAGAAAAGGAATACTATAAATATCCACTACTATACTGGTAGCATACTTAATACACGTCACAACAGGGTGTTTCATTAGTGCCAGAACAGCAGTTGTTTTGTGGGACTGTGTGGCATCCTGGGTTCCTTGTACATAGAGCAGCACTTTGCTGGGTAATTTGGATCATCATGCAGCATGGAAGTGGAACTCTGGTGAAATGTCTTTCTGAAAGTCCTGTTCCAGAATTAACTCGGATAGCTTGCTCCCTGCCACCAGACGCTTGTCAGTGGAATATAGAATGACCTTCACCCACAGTCCCTCACCAGCAGAGAAACACAACAAGCAAGTGAATGCATCCACTGGATCTGGGATTTCTTAAGAGGAAAACTAGTGCAAAAACTGATGAACAAACCATGCAGAATCCAGCCTTAATTAGTTTGTATTTCTTTGTATACCCCTTGACGATGTTTTTTGGAAATCAGGTAGTTTTATAATGTGGAGACGGCTGCTGTTCATTAAACCTAAATACGCCATTAGTCCAATTAAGCAAATGAAACACAAACACACTTAACAAGCTGTTCTAGTACCTATTAAAGAAAAGTTATTTAAATTTTTCAACTGTTCACTTTTTGGGACGGTAAACCACAGTTCTTCCAAGGATTTCATTTAATACGCCTGTTAGCATAAAGAATCCCAAAATGTTTGTATCACAGTTTTTGTTTGATTTGTTATTTGGTTCTTTTTTAAAAGCCACAATAAGGATCTGATATATCTTGTTAGTTCACTGACATAGTTTAACAGTGCCATGTACGTTCCCCAAAGTTTAAGTTATTTATTTTAAAGTTCTTTTTGGGATGTGAAATTAAGCCTGTTGCAAGTCTTTTTCAGGGTTCTATCTGATAGTTCGCTGACATTTTGCTTCCCCAAAGTGGATTGCTATTTTAGACAGCCTCACAGCCAAAGTACAGTTCTGAACCTGTAGCGGCAGCACACAAAGTGCCTCTCCTGATAGGACATCAGCCATGGCAGCAACACAGTGCCTGGAAGGTACTGCTGTCTTTTTCAACAGCTAGTAGACCATTTTACAAAACACTGCAACATAACAGTGCAGAACACAATTCAAGACACATCACTTCTGCACACCCAGAGGATATCTAAATAATGATTTAATGAGGAGACATGTCATTACACTAATTAACACAGCCCACGTCAAAAACTGTCAGCTTCACAAAGTGGAAGGATGCTTTTATATTACTTATAAAACAAACAATAGAAAAACAGACCTGCATTAACTGGATTGTTCCAGAGCATTGTTACATTTATAAAGTCGACCCACCCAGAATCCAGCATACGATTGGTTTAAAGGTAAATAGGATATAATATAGCACTTCCACTATAATAAAAGGAAATGGGATCCTTTTTTTATATAAATGCTATCTTTTGTTCGCTTCTACAATATAAGCAAACCGTATTTTGCCTATATCTCCAAGTTGAATTTTATTTCCATGTGGGTGGGGTATAAAGTCACACAGAGGTAGTGGAGAGAGTGTAACTGTTGGCTTTAGATGGAACCTGCAGATAACATAAACATGAGCTAGCCCATTTCCACCTGATGTAATTGAGTCACCACTGAGCACCAACATTGAAATACTGGATTGTTTTACCTATTGGTGCCTAGTGTCCATGGTGCAGTGCGCTGAAGTACTTGCTATCATTGAAGAAAGATATGGGACTAATGGGAGAGGTCTGTATAGTGGCCAGAAGGGAGTTCACTCTACTGTATCTACAATTGGATATGTACCCATGGCAGCAACAGTGGTTGCTAAGCTGGAACGTAATCCTTGCTAGGTGTGGAATTACAGTGCCAAACAGAGGGATATTTTAATGTATTTACATGCCCCAACCAAGTGGTTTTGCTACCAGGACTACTGCAGATTCAGAGCTGATACAAAAGCTGGCCACTTTCCTATGCTGTCATTGAAGAAGGAATCTTCACACAATGCTTTGGGATGTATGCTTTTACACCACTGTTTATCATCTACCTCGGTTAATTGTGTCTGTTGAATTAATGGCAGTGGATGATATAGGGATGAGCACTTAAGAGTCTGAGTCGAGTGCCTTTATTTACTTCTTGGGTGACTTTCTTCAGCCAACGTATTAGTACGATTTTATCTCAATTTTATATGTGGGCTTGATTTGTAGTGATTCGAAGCCTCAAGGGGGTCAAAGCGCAGTGCATTAACTTACTGCATAAATCCCCCATCATCCTACCCTGCTTGTGGGTTGAGGGTTTCTTCTGCTTAACTTGTAAATATCGTGCTGCATTTTGCTTGTACGTGCCAGGACAAAAAAATAATAATAATAACTAAGGTAGAGTTTAGCTGTTGAGGCTCATTATAGTCAGACACATTTTTTTTTAGTTAAAGCCAGAATGTTTCCTGAGTCAAGGTTCACTGGATAATAATGTAACTCCTGTGTCCAGTGTGTTTTGTGAGACAGCTGCTGCCTGAAAAAGGCCACTTTACCATGTCAATACTGTATTATGTTTAATTAGGTACAGTTTTTATAATGTGGTGTTCATTTCTTATGGAAAGTCATGCTGTGAGCAGCACAGATGCAGGAATAACTAATACAATCAGCAGTGTGAAGACCCATGGAACTGCAAATTACATCACAATGCCTTCATGAAGCTCGTTAATTAATTCCACTGGCATAAAGGTCTTTTTCTTAATTTCATGTTCCATTAGCATAATAAACACAATTTGAGTTACAACAATATGATCAGTCTAATGGACGCTATTTATTTTAGTGCATCATTTAAAGCTTTGGTAATGTAGAAGTAGCATAAATATACTGTACGGCTAGAGCCCTTTATTAAAAATTCCCATTAGGATAACAGACACGTTCAGTAGTGCACCTTACATTTGCAGTACTTCTTGACTTCATTAATTTGCCGTATGGAAAGGTGTTGCATGGCCCTAATTTAAAAATATCTCTAAAGCAGCTCTAATGCTGCTTCATTTCATAAAAGTAATTAATTAAGAAGAGGTTGCGGTGAGTGCATGGAAGCCAGTGTAGAGCTTAATGTAGGGACATGGGGGGGTTGCAGCTTTTGATTATATAAGTATACATTTAATATGAAGTTGTATGGGTTGAGTAGAACTGTTATATTTCATACAGTCGCCTCAAGGACACATATGATTAGTGTTATTGTTAAAGACAAGTACATCATTAGCTGTGCTGTCCCTGGTTATATGTGGTTCTAGTTATCATTAGGCTACTCCTATGTAGGTTCATCTTTTTGGAGGGCCAATACTCAATATATCAAAAATAAAGTTACAAAACCCCTCCTGACCTCTAGTTCTTAAAATATCTCTCTAATCCAGATCAAACTTTACAGCACATGTATATCTTAGAATCTCCCACAATAGGAATCTGAGGAGAATAGAAGACAATACATGGTGCCAAATGATAGATGGGGGGTCTAAGAACATTCTGTATATATTTTCTTTTGTAAAAACAATTAGCCCTTGTCGCTATAAGGATGCTTATTAATAATCATTAAACAGCTGTGTGACTGATACATCTGAAAGTAAAGAAAGAATCTTTTTAGCCAAGGTCCCTGGTGGTTCACAGAGTGCAGATGGAGTCACGTGCCCGTGGTTCGAATTCCGGCTGTGCCGAGTTGCCTATCTTGATGGGGTGCCCACATGGAGTGCGGCGCTGGCCTTTGCATCCCATGGGTTAGGGAGGAAAACTAATCTCAGCTGGTCAGACAGTATTGGTCAGTTCATAATGTTCTGTGTTGTACAACACTCACGGATCTTCGGCTTCCTGATTGCTAGGTGGGTTGCAGTTGCGAGGTTCCATTCTAATTGGACAAGATTATCTTTTTAGTCCAGTAGAGAAGACTTTCACCATCGTAGTAAAAATAAAATAGTAATACAATTTAAAATAAACATTTATGTCATTCCGATTGGCGCCTCTGCGGTTGTGAACTCCTTCTTCGGAGGACAGGAGGGGGTATTTCACAGCCACCCTATGACGAGACGATCCCAAATGTTCAAACTGAGACCATAGACCTCGGAAATTGCATCACAATGAAAGAAGAAGAAAAAAAACTAGTAGAAACAATTCTTTACTACAGGGCTGTGCTTTCTCCTCTCTGCTTGAGATCACCCATAATGCATTGCGCCTCAGTTGATTGTCAATCCCGCTGGGTCCCAGTGGAGACTTCTAGTACTAGTTGAAGTACTGTTGCAATTTGAGGGGGGACATTTCCCTGTCATTGAAAATGTGAGGGGGACATGTCCCCGTTTGCTATCCAGTTGCGACATTTTATAATCTTATTTTGAAAAGCTTTTACAGGGGTCTTTAATTAGGTTTTAAGTTGGCACACACTTGCACCAGTTGGTAAAATGTTGTAAGAATCTCTTATACTGCACTTGAGATATCAAGTTTCCCTACATAAACTTTAACTGATTAAGCTAAGTTAAAGTTTATGGTACTGTACATGCAGCTGAGTTAATCTCTTTTTTGGTAACCATGGATACAAAGAGGTTTGTGGTTACCTTGAACTATCAACTTGCCACTCAGTCATGTTCAATTGAATGACTCGTACTGTATTTCTGGATTGCATTAGCAGAGTAGAAAAGAAGATAGACTGTCTTAAGTTGCAGGCCAATTGTGGGAATCGTCAGAGAAGTCTTCTTGAGTGGGTCATTGGAAAAAGCACATTCGAAAGCCTTGGTAACGGTCCAATAGTGCACCCTAAAATCAGAGGAGTTCAAGAAATGTAATATGTGCAGCTGAACTAAGGTGTGCTTTCTTCTTGTCATAATGCTACAAGTAAATGGACATCTAAAGTGGCGTGGTAACGTGTCAGAGGACTGACAAAAAAACATTAGTGTCTTTAAGACATAAGCCATAAGCCATAAGACAAAGGCAGAAATTTTATCACTATCAGATGCAAGTTCCTGTAGTTCGCAATCTATCTATTAGGATGACAGCCAAAAGGCAGGGCTATTAATCCACGGGTCAGGCAGTCCACTTTAGATTTACTTTATTGGAAATACAACAGAAAATTATACAGAGAATTGTAGGATTAAGAGAATTCAGCAGATAATACTTTGGAAAGGGTTCACTCTGTAGGTTACAATTTTACCTGTCTCATTATAGCACCTCAGTTGCCTTGTGAGAGGAGCCTGTGATTGAACGCTGCAATACAATTTTGTAAAAAAAAGAAAAAATGCTTTGCAAGCATTCAGAACTTTAAACTAATCCGGAGGGAGTTGGTTCATTTTTTGTTTTTGTTACAGTAATCTGAGGCTTTTAAGGCTTAAGTAAGGCATATCAACACGTATTCCAAAATAAAGAATACTATCATTTAATACCCGTATAATTTGGGAGATAAAGTGTTTTAGTATCCTATACAGCTCATAATTAACCATCTCCATCATTATTAAAAAATCCAGTTTGATCACCATTACTACTTTCTTTAACTTTCTTTCTGGAATTCCTGTGGGAAGGACTTTGGAAAGGGACCCAAACCTGAGATGACATGTTGTTTAATTTATTAAAATAGAAATGCCAAAATAGCTTAGAAAATTAAGCCAAAAGTCTTTCTTAGTATCTTTTAAACACAACTAACTAACGTTGCATATTACCAAAGTAAAATACATATATACACACTAAAACCTAGGAGTGCAAACACAAGCATGGGAAGTTAGTCCCAATGGTGCTAGGGTTGCCATCCTGTAATAGAGTGTTATTTATTGTAATATACAGTATATGTCTTTTAACTGAATCAATACAATATTTTCAATTCTACTATATATGTAACATTTTAAAAAGAAAAAAAAATATGGCTTTAAAACTTCCCCGGCTCGCATTGGCTTTCCTTTATTCAGGTCCTGTAGTTTTTCAAGTATAGTTGCACTGGAGTCTTGCAGTGCAACAGCGGTTATCTGATTATACATAGCTTGGGATTCAGATAATTTGTTACAAGTATTTTTTGTTCTTGTTCACTGCACATTTAGCATTTAAATCTAAAGTTAAAACTGCAAACATATTTAGCAAGCTTGTTGAATTAGAATTATTTTTTGTTTTCTAGTTGATGTTTGCGAATTACTCTAGTTTTCTCGAGTCATATAGTTAAAATTTGTATTTTTATATTTAAGGCTCTTAAAATATAAAGTCACTCCAACAGCAGGAGTTCTAGGCAAACAGAGTCGTGACTGTAAGACTGGGAGAAAGAAAACTGATGCCTGCCAGTTTTATATGTGCATTACAAACCCAAGTGAAAGTTATCAAAGATTGATGTAGCAACGTTTTGGGATAGCTGGCTGCTGCATTGCTTGTTTTTGATTGATCAGAAGACAGTATATTGTATAAATAGAGGATATTTTGTACTGTAGTTATTTCCCGAATGAGGATGGCTGAATAGCCAGTGAGCTCACGGACTGTGAAATAACAACATGGAGCATCCATTCTGTTAATATAACGAGTTCAATGTATGGAAAAGAAAGTGTGTTACATTGATTAGGTGAAGCTTTGCATCTGCTTATCAACGCAACAACATTTAGAACAGTGTGATCATTCAAAATGAGATCCAGTAAAAAACAAAATGTGCTCTGTCATGTTGAATGTTTGTTGTATAAGGTTTTCTACACTACCAAGATCATGTAGTGTTCTGCAACATTATTGACTGAATAGTTTACTGGGAGAACATAAAGCTTGACATCATAAATATACGTCTTTTCTGGTCTTATCTAAAATGCTTGTTATGTTCAATCTTAAAACACTCATTGAAAACTCACAATCATGGCATTTAAGACTTTTATTTACATTTTTCTTAGAATCCAATCAAATAGTTTGAGTTCTTTTCATTTCTCAGTCTCCAGTTCTTTTTTGGTTTAATCATGACTTGCAGTGGAAATGTCAATGCTCACTTCTGGAATTCACTCAATGTATTAAATGTAACAGCTGGTAGCTTTAACAAGTGGCAGGAAACTGGGTGGAAAGATATTGAAAGATGTTTTTGCCAGCTATGTACAGTACACTAATGGTTTCCTTTTTTTCTTTTGCATTTAACTTTCCTGCAATAATAACTCAATATCTGTCCTTTGTTAGGATGCAAACCCATTGCATTGTAGTGATTTCAGCTTTACAATAAGCTAATGCACCTAGGCTGTCATTAAGTCTCTGTACTTTGCTACTATGAGGTTGTGCTGAGTTGAACAGTGTGCTGAGTTGCGTAGTCTCTGAGATCACCCCCACACCCCAACTCACAGGTTCTACAGACACTTTATCTGATTAGATTCAGCAGTGGAGGAGGTCAGTGTCACAGTACAGCCTGCGTCTCGTTTTCAAAACATCTACAAAATAAGAAATAAGGACATATCTTTCCTCTAATATACTTTCCAGCATGTCTAGTTTTATTTATTTATTTATTTATTTATTTATTTTACCTGTAGGTGGGTTCAGGTAGGGAGCTGATGGGTGGCATTGTGATTTGGATACACACAGGATAGGCAGCCAACCAGAGGGCTGAACAGAAATAAGTTTACCAAAATGCACACCCCATAAACAAAACAAAAAACTCAGGAAAGGAGTGGTGCTTGTTAAAGATGTCAGGTTGCATAGAAGGTCTATTGTGTTGTACAAAAGGCTTTCACTTTAAATGGTTCTTCAGTATTTTGAAGCGTTGCCCCAGGTATGGGATTTGCAATGTGATTATTCTTTCAAATTCTTTCAAATTTCTAAACAAACAGTCAGTTTTTATATTTATTTTTATTTCACAATTAAAATGATGTCTTTTAATGAAATGTTCAGCTTTGCCCCTTGAGCTAGTTCATTTTTCTTTTAATTTAGTCCTATATATTTAAATTGGTTTAAATGGAACCATTTTGGTTTAATCAGAAACCCAAGCTCATTTAGTTGCCAGATTTGAATGAAGTCTGATCCTGTTTTTTTTTCTATTCTTGAAATTGTTATCCAAACGCCACAGGAATTCATGCCATTTTCTCATCACATTCCACATCAGATTGTTGTTTTTCTTTGTTTGTTAAAGTCTTATTGTTTGAAATGTTGCGCCTTGGCATTTACATAAAAGTCTTAGTGCCCCTTTGGAAGAGCCAGCCATGTTCTTCATGATAACCACTCCAATCAGACAAGTCTCCTGAAGAATGAAGATCTTAATGTCATTCCAGCAGCCTGTCATTAACTTTTAAACCAAGAGATCAGCGTCACAGCCGGTAGAGGCTAAAATGGATGACTTAAACCTCAGCTCTTTAAACAGCATCACTGTCATTCTGACCCATTACATATATACTGTAGTAGCGCTAATATGTGCCTTTTTCAAATTTGAGCCCGACTGATTTGCTTATGTGGAGCAGGTTAAGCCAAGCCTGATCTCATTGTCGCCTTTTTATTCAGGACCCTAAAAGAGTTTTTATCTGTATCGGTTTTATTGGTGTAAAGAGTACAATGCAGGAGTTAGGTCTGTTTTTTTGTTGGTGGAGGTGCAAGGGTAGGCTTTTGACGACACAGCAATTCCCAGCACAAACACACAGGATTACGGGGTCATCAGTATTCATGTAATATTTAATTAGCTTCTTCCAAACTAATCCCAGATATTTTCCAGGTTTCATACAACTTCTTTTACCCTTGTGGTCTGTTCTTACCTGGGGAGCTGTATCATAGTGGCCATTGTTCTTAGCTTTTTGTCTCTCCAACTGACTGTCTTCCAAATATATTATCAATCAGTCAATCAATCTTTATTTTATATAGCGCCTTTCATAGTGGACCACCATCACAAAGCGCTTTACAATATGCAGTAACAACAAGAAAATCCATAATACTTTAAATACCGAGAAATGCATAATACATGATGTACAGTAAAAAACAATGCATAATACAATACAGTAAAAAATGCATAATACATGATATAGTAGCATAATACATGAAATAGTAGCAACAGCACAGCAGCTAATAGCAGATATCAGGCTTAAAGAGCATATAAAGCCTTGAGAGCTGATTTAAAGCGGTGACCCTGGGAAGAGTTCCAAAGGTCATGAAGCTTAACAGCAGCCAGAGTCGGAGGACCTCAACTTGCAGGCAGGGATTAGCGGGTCACAGGTTGAGGAGGTACCAGGATTTGTGGTCTGTTGAGCTTTTAAAAATAATCCTGAACTGTACAGGTAGCCAGTGCAGCTGTGCAAGATGGGGGGTGGTGTGTTCATGTTTTTTACATCTGGTAAGGATCCTGGCAGCAGCATTCTGAACTAGCTGCAGTCGTTTATGGTGCGTGCCGGGAGACCACCATAGAGAGAGCTGCAGTAGTCAAGTTGAGAAGAGACAAATGCATGACAAAGTATCTCCGCATCCGGGAGGAAAAGGTAGGGACGGAGATGTTTTTTAGATGGTAGAAGGAAGATTTGACCATGGAGGAGATGTGGGCATCAAAGGAGAGGTTGCTGTCAAGAAGTACACCAAGGCTTCGTACAGTGGGGGAAGGCAGCAGCAGACAGTTTCTGAGGTTCAGGTCAGCTATGTTGAGATTCTTAAGTTGAGTTTTAGATCCTACTAGAAGAAGTATTACTGATTTATTTGAGTTTATTGACATGGTAAAGTATGTTGGGTGTGTTTCTTGGAATTGAAATGGTTCCATAAAACCAATTTAAATATATAGGACTAAATTAAAAGCAATTTGAACTGTAAATTGGTAAAATCAGCTAATTGAAATAAAAATAAAAAAAAACTGACTGTTTGTTTAGAAATTTGAAAGAATAATCAAACCCATGTTTGTCTCCGCACATATTGAAGTATATTATATTTTCAAAAGCCTACAGAAGTCCCACTATTGTGTGTTCTGGCTTCTTCTCTCTTTGGGATTGCTGATGACACATTACCAACCTATTTAAACTGTAAATCATAACACACACACACACAGCACAGCCAGCCAGGCATCAAGCTAGCAACTCAGACAAAGAATCCAGATGGGAGCAAGTCAAATACATTTAAAAAATTGAGTTACTGGTATCTGCCTAATATTCATTGCTGCAGATCAGGAAAAGAAAATCTACAGTATTAGTAAGCACCATCTCAGATATCCATTGAAAATTCAACATCCATTGAAGACAGATCAATGAAACCATCTGCTACAGCATTTATACAGGTTTGATCAATTTACTTGAAAATCAAGTTACTGCTAGTCTGTTTATCTCTTACTGGAAACAATTGATACATTGTTGCAGTGAAATTAATCCTTTGAATTCATTAGCGGAATCAGATATTCGATAGATGCAACCAAAAATAATTATGTGGACGGTAATTAATGACTCCGAGCATAGGACAAGACGCCCCCTAAAAGCTTCTATCAGACATGTACTGCTGTTTTATCTTGTTTGAAAATGGAAAACTGGATGCTGGCTGTTTTAATCATAATAACCACACAGAAACAGCCCCATAATACTTTAGCGTTTATGGTAACTGTCATTTTGATATTATTTTATTCTGTAAACTCAATATTATCCAGAATTACAGTATATGGACTATGTTATGTTAAAAGCAATAACTACGTGTTTGAATATGTATATACAGTAGAATTTTGTATACAGTGTTATACGATACAAGCTGATATATATGGGCTATGCTTCTTCTGTATCTTACAGAAGCCTATACTATATTTCTTATAATACATAGTTTAACAAGAATAATTAATCCATATAGATAATCTTGAAACGTGTGTCTGAAATATCACCAGTAACCTTTTCTTCTTGTTTAGATTCACTTTGTAAATTGTCTGTTTCAATCAACACATCCTGACTTTTTACAACAGGGCGCTCAAGCATGTATTTTTTTTAGTACAGCTGGTACCCCCAGAGTGTAACCATTAACCTGTCCCCCTGCAACACTCTGCCCCCAGTGGATGTTACAAATACAGAAGTAAGAAATACCACATCAAAGAAATGTGGTATTTTTTTTTTTTTTTACATCCATTGGTTGCTGGGAGTGGATATATAAGCTTCCCCTGATGAAGGGGTCAAATACCGTTGTAATGTTTGGGGGAGGGGTGGGAGGTCTTTACTTTTAACCATATGGCAGACTGCTTTCACAGCACAACCACTCAAATCCCTTCTAGCACAAGTGATTGTGAATTAATATTAATTAATAATGAACCCACTGAAAGGTATAAAGCCCTCTCCCAAAAACAAAAGATTTTATCGGAGAATACATCATGATTGAAAATGTTGTCTCCAGCCATTTATTGCCACTTCTTCTTGTTCAGTGCACCGTGTGCATAATTCACTAAGCCACGGCACATCTGTTGTTAGCGATTTCACGCCTTTTTGCAAATTGCATGCGGTCGGTCACTGATAATGACCTATTTCAGCAACATTTTTAACCCTGTGAAACAATGTGTGAATTATCTCGACAGGATAAACGATGACAAGGGGAAATCCCACAGTTTCTTTCAGTCCTTGTGATATAGTGTGTCTTGTTAACAGAAGCTGCTGTAAGACTACAGGGTTTAAACAGAGCAGAGCATCCCTTCACCTTTTTTAATAGTGCCTTTCTTAATGTTGTAAGGGGTTCATCAAAATAACTGTGGAACGTGTCATCAATACGCTTTTTACTTCCTATTAAATCGATTGCCAATTGAATTACTGGCTTATTATAAAGCGTTGCTTAACATTTTAAGATATCAATGATGTTGTGATTATTACACAATATGGGTTTGACTTTGCTTTTACAGGCGTGGATATGGTTATATAATGACGGTTCTTATAGCATATATGACTGTCTTATATTTACATATAGAACTGCTTATCTAACTGTGAGGAAACTTAGTAAAGACATTCCAGAGCACAAGTCATCGAGGACCGGAAGCTTCGAATTTTTAGTAAACAAATTGACTCTACTTTAGTGGCAAAGGCGACAGTGGCACGATGAGGTTTCCCTCCTAAACACTGAAAAGGAAGGAGGTGTGTCACCTTGTCTGATAAAGAAAAGCTTGCTTGTGTGCTTGTAGGATTCCTGAATCTGAAACCTGCATGGCTTGTCCTCAAGTCCTCAACAGTGGAAGTAATTCCAGATGTTCCATTAAAATCCCTATTTCTTTACAATGCGCATAAACTAGAAGTTATTATATAGATGTGTGTGTGTGTGTGTGTGTGTGTTTCAACAAACATTTGATCACACTACACCACTGAAAATAAAAGTAGAGTGTAATTGCATTTACAAAGGGTAAATAGGCCTCAAACAAGATGGGTCTTCTATCTTAAAACGCCACTAATAGTGAACCATTAATTTACATTTGTCTAAAGACAGTATTTATGAGCCAGCAAAATGGTATGTCAAACGGTAGACAAATTTATTATTGTTACGTTGCACATACAGTTACGTGTTCTTCAGGGAAACAGTTGTCATTAACCTCTGTTTTGTCTTCACCATGTCTCCATATTCATTATCTGACAACAAAGAACGCTAGCCTTCAAGAGCCCGTTTGTTACTAATAAATCAGAAGGAAACGCATGCAGCTACGTAGCGCCGAACAAAACCCAGGGTGAGTGTAAAACGAGTAGCTACAGTTTAGTGGGAGTCTGTCTGACAGGCAAAACAGATAGATAGAGCTCATTAATCTTCAATGTACTGTAGTGGACTAAGAACCCTGTCCTATCGTGCACCCGCTCAAGTCTGCAGTAATTACACAATGGCACTATTAATACTAGCCTGTGCCTGAGCAGGGATGGAGCGATCTCCTTTTGTTAGCCGCTGATCACTAGCTGATTAGTGGATTTGTATTTTTCTAGTTGAGTAATTGCATTTGTGTTTTCCCCTGCTGACCCAGGGGTTGGACTGCAGTTACCAGCTGCCATGCCTTCACAAGAGCGCTCCAACCCCCTGGTATAATGAACTAGAACTGGACAAGCATGACCTGGGTGAGCACTGGAGCTGGGGCTGGTGGCTCTTGGCTACTGCTGTCCTGTCATCCCTTGAACTGAATGGGGGTTTGGCAGGGAGTTTAAAGTCATACATTAATAACATCCAGAGACAAATAGACAGGCTTCACAAGAGCGAACACATTCAATTTGAGGCGTAGCTCCCAGAAACAGGCTGAATTCACTTGGGTCCGATTCTGAGAGCACAATGCACAATATGGATGTCTTGTTCTTTTTCTATCTGTTTTAGACTTTCATGAAATATGATGGGAATGTTTAATAACTGGGTAAGCCTATGGTTTTAATTTCCTGTCTGTTGTGAGCTGATGTTAGGTGTGCAAGGCTTCTATGTATTTTTTGGTTAATAAATATAAAAAGTGACTAGCTAAGTTATCGAAAAAAGATATACAATAAATAATAAAAGCACGAATATTCAAATACGATTTAAGAGAAATGTCAGTGTTTGCATTTTTTAAATGTTTTACATTACACAGCAGTACAGTTCTTGCAACGTGATCATATTACGGGACATTATGATTGCAGCTTTTTAAAAATGTTGTGAATGACCCAAGTACAGCAGTTGCTTTATCAGGGAGACTATTAGGAAATAAAGTAGACCACATCCAGTAAGACCTGCTGCATGCTTTATGATTCTGAAATCCAGAACAGCACAAGACTGTATAGTGCTTGCTGAAGGATGGCTTGTACTCCATACCAGGTTGCCCTTTGCTGTCACAGAAAGCTGTGTTGAACTTCCTGTGCAGCAATGCTGGAAGTAACTAGCTGAGCTCATTAGCAGATTAGGTGTTGCAATGAATCCATGTGTTTAGCATGAGCTCTCATTCTGCAGTCTAGTGTTTCTCCAGGAGAGCAATTACCTGTGATTGACATGTTTTCACAAGCCTCTAGCCTGTGCCCCCCCCCCCGATATACAGGGCTGGATCAAGGACAGAGCTTCTTCTGTCAGCTGTACCTGTGTTCACCTGACAGCGATGCATGCTAATGATGAAAGGTTTTAATAATCTTTTCAAATGGAATTTGAATCATGCAAAAAAATGTTGTGCACTATATAAGGCAGCTGGGAAAGTGGATCTGCTCATTTACTCATGAGCGCTTGCCTTGAGAGCATTGCTCTCCCCATGTACTGTAAAGTGCAGTGCTTTCTAATAGTAATTTAGATAGACTGCCCTTTTTTTCTTTGAAGGATTAAGGTGAGGGCTGTATAGCCAAAAATAAATCCCATCCCCTCTCCTTCCAACCTCTTCTGGTTTTCAGTGGGAGCTGGGAGAAAGGTGCTCCACCTGGCTCTGGCTCTTTTGTAGTGTCACCTTTCAGCCCGCAATTCTGGCTGCCTTGTATTTAGGATTTTAATTTAAATTAATTTCACAGAGGCTGGGCAGGAGCCTTTGGTGTTTAATTTGTGGTGCAGACACGTTTTTTTTGCAGAGCTTAATGGCAGCCTGTAACAAACATGGTATTTTATTGGGCCTTTATTAGGTGGTTGTGACAGAGATGCGATCTGACTACCCTGTGGTTCACGGTTCACATACAGTTTTCTCCCATAGTGCATTTAGCAGGCTCCATCACGTTCTTATAACACTCAGACAAATCTCCACTGTGAGCCACAGGCACACATACCAGAGACCCACCCAGAGGGAGTCTGAACTAGCAGGTTGTCACTGCAATGATAACCCTGTAATTATCCTGATATTTTATCACCTATTTAAAGGGTAGCCCTGTCAAGTCTGTGGGAATTAAATACCCCAGGGCATCTTTCTGAGGAGAGCTTTCTGAGGCTGTGCTGGCCAGTCTCTGATAGAGAGGGGAAGACAGTATCCCCTTCAGGCTCTGGGGACCTTGAAGCACATTAGACCCTGGTAACGTACTGGCTTTTGCAACTATGCCATTGACTTCAATGAGTACTCCAGGGAAGGAAATAAGACTCCTATTGCATAGCAGTTTCACTCATTCCTGGTTTTAATACAAGCTTCATTAGCCACTGTGTAGGTAACAAACTCAGGTGCGTCTTATTAAACTCTCAGTAAAAACAGGACTGGATCAAACTTTCTATGCAATGGGAGTCTTGTTTCTATCCTTGCACATGCTCTAGGTTTATATCTCTGTGACCCTCTGATAGGCTGAACGGATGTAATAAAATATAAAGTGTGGGTTAGTTTGGTTTGCCATAAGCCCTACTCAAAGAGTTGCTGGCAGCGTGATTGAGACCCAGAAACATGCTGTGTGTACACACAGAGCCACTGCTCAGTTTGAGAGTGGTTTATTAACCCCTTAAGAGCCAATGACATCTCTACTCCTAATAATTCACCTGTGGCATTGCATGTTGCTAAAGCAACTTGGGGTTGTGCTTTATTTTGGTGAAGCTGAGGGGACTGAAGTCTATGGTAACACCAGGTAAAAAGAACAAAAAAAACATTGCCCTTGAAGCCACCAACAGCCTGTGTCTCTGTGTGCTCCTGTATACCTGTTGAACTTTAAGCACAATGTGAACAAAATGATGCTTATAATGATTATTTTCCTTTGCCAATTACGGCATATTTCAATGACGCTTCAAGGTCAGATGATGCCCTCCGAATTCCTGTCAGAGAAAAAGAGAGACAGAGACTCGCCGACCGTGGGTCTGTCAGGCACATTATTGCTCTAACTAGCGCACAAAAAAGTCTATAGAAACTTTATCCCCCATTGAGTGTAACTGGATTCATAATAATATGAATACACATTTTTTTAGATCATTATCTGGCGCAGGGCCAACAGTTGAACATAAAACATTAACATCTGAAAGGGCTACTGATTCCTGTGGGCTTGTGATTGTGTTCATCGCAAAAATAGCTACCAGAATAGACTAGAAGCTGCTTCACAGAGAATTAAGTAGGTCTGATTTTAATATCAGAAGGTTCTTTGAAAGAATTATGACTGGGACTTGACTGTTGTATTGCACATCACAAGTAGACTTTGACATTAATAAGGCTGGAGAGAGGATGGGTAAATGTTCCCTATGGTAAACACTCTGTGAAGACACCAAGTGGCAAGTTGCAGGCCTTTCACAAATAAGATGATTAGAGCAAAGCTTTATGCATCTCGAAGCATTGGGTGCTCAGTGCTTCAGCTATGAGGTTCTGCACAACATCTTTTTATAGTACTGTACGAGCTGTCACTGATTCCACTGGGGCAGTGCTAATGGCTAATTCTTACCTTTCCTCAGCCGGTTCAAATTCCTTTCACCTTGTTTTTTTTAATATTTTTACTTTTAAACTGCTGCTAGCCACCCTTCCCTAGAATCCTTGATGCAGACCAGCTGTGTTCCAATCTATGCCGGACAAAGCAGTTATAATTTGGCAAACATTATTAAAATATCCCAGGATATTTTTTTGTGGCGTCGGTTTTACCATTTATTAAAACCAAGTTGATTTCAAAAGCACAGGCACTCACCACAGTATAAATACCGTACATCTATCCTCTTAATACATTTATAAAGCTGACTTTGAGGAAGCCATGTAGGAGATTTAAACGCCAATCTTTTTCATGGGAGTCGCATTAAGAAAGATGTATTGACTTAAGATTGGTGTAGTTTTCATAAAAATCCAGCAGATGGCGCTTGTTCTTGTTTTTTTAGTATGCTAGGGAATTTTGATGGCTCAGTTTTTGTTTACACAGTTATAAATGCCTAGTCTGATATTATGAGAGAACAGTTGGAAGGAAAAAGGATTTAGTGGTTCTACTGTACAAGATGTTTTTTCAATTATTATTATTATTATTATTATTATTATTATTATTAGCCAAATAAAGAACACATGCTTTATTTTAATTGTGTTAGCTTTTGTTATATTGTTACACAGAAGGGGACGAACCATGCAAATTACCAATTATTAAATATCGTTGACCAAATAAAATAAAAAAAATAAATCAGAGGAAGTAATTTCTATTAAAATAAGAGTAAAAACTTTGCAAACTTCACACATCTCATTAAATGAAGCAGAGCCACAGTTTCTGCCATGTAGCTTACCATAACAATTGAGTTGCAGAATAAAATACTGGCACCTCAACTTCAGCAGCAGTGCTGTGCTGTAAAGCAGAGATAATAGTACAAACTAAAAATAACAATCACTGAACGTCTTATCAGGAGTGATTTACTGTGTCAACTGGAAAAGCTTCGTGACATTGGAGGATAAAAGAAAAATACATAGATACATGTCTGTATGCATTGTATATAAAACAAATGTATCAACATATCAATTCTCTAGCCCACTCAGGACCAGACTAACCAAGCCAATTTATATAGCAAACCTCTTATAAACAAGTACCCCAGTAAAAGAATCATATAACATGGCAAGCCTTGGCAAACTATGATAAATACATAATATGACCATGGGAAAAGTGCAAAATTACCATGCAGATTTATCTGGATTTAAAGCTGTTTGGACTTTATGGCCCTGATGCTGGTGCTGTATGCGACTAACTGAGCCTCCAGCACTGAGATACAGCTGGCTAGTTTCTCTTTTGCTTGAAGACCAACATAACCCCCTATGGGTGATAGGTCACCCAATAAAATAAGGAAATGATGCTTGCTTTATTATAACCATGTATTTATCCATGGGCATATCTCTTAAGAAGAGCCTCATTTAGGAAACTGTCTAATCTCTGGTAGTTGCACTGTTTAAACGCTGTGTGAGAAGAGCATGAATGCACCTCTAAAGACATTAGCAAAGTCTGAACGCCCAGGTGCGGCTGCAATTGACATTATGTTCAGTCAAAGCATTTGTATTAAAATGAACCAGGTTATCACATTTAATGTTATATGTGCACAGCAACAATAGAGCCTTAATTAGGTCTCAGAAAGGGAATAGTTTACCCTTAAGCATAATTGGCGGCCTTTTTATAAAAACAAACAGGCATGAATAGTCATTGAGTCTGAATCGCTCTTTCACTTCAGCAGAGGCTAATGCCCTCCAGGTCAGGGTTAAGTCGCTCAGAAGAATGTGGGGAAGCTGTGGGCTGGGCTTGCTGCTTGTGCTTTGGTTGTCTTGTGGGCAGAGAAAGTTCACAGCGCTTCACATCCTCCATTTAATGAGTGCTAAATTAACCATTTTAGGCCTCAGAATCTGCCGTGTCAAAAACACTGTAGAAATGGCAATTATTCACAGTTGCATGACACCAGAGGTCAATCAGAACAATGCCTGCGAGCTGTGGTGTAGGACCTTTAAAAAGATCTATTAATTGAGGATTGATTTGTTGGCTGTCAGAAATGGTCATTATGTGATTCTCGTCCTGTACCTCAAAGTTGTATATATTGTGTATTTGCTCCCAGAGGCAGTTTAATTTTGAGCTACTGTATTAGGAACTAATAGCAATGCAGTATTCACATCATGAGGCAATGCTACCATTTAAACAGGACATGCTACCAGGACTGTAACCAGGAAAACAATGTATCTCACGTCCCAGAAGACAGCTTCTGATCAGAACTGTGTACTTGTGGTCTGAAGCGATAATGTGGGACGATGGCGACTGCAGAGGACTGTGGCATCTGACAATGTCTACCAGTGTGGGCATAATCCTAAACACAGGTACTGAGCTAGCTGTATAGATCAGAACGGCGTACACCTTGTTTACACAAGATAAGTTTTCACCAAGTACTGCCACAACTTTTAGTAGCACAGTATAACCATTGCAAGCATTGTGAAACACAGAGTAGTAGGGTAAAGCATAGTAATGCATAGTACAAGCATGATAAAAGCAAAATTCGCAACTCGCAAGATTTAATATGGGAATCACAGCTTGTCAAAGTCACTCAGCATTGACATGGGAAGAGTTGAGGCAGGGGTCTCATTTAGCAGGGAGATAGCAGGGTTAATTATCAATAATTTAAGGAAAAATACATAGCCCTTTTATTTTTTTATTTATTTTAAATTTAGTAGTTGCCAATTTTTTTTTTTTATTTTCTCCCAATTTAGAATGCCCAATTATTTTTAGGCTCAGCTCACTGCTACCATCCCTGTGCTGACTCTAAAATAGAAAATGAACTGCACGCTGTCCTCCGGTATTTAATATCAATGCAAAGTAAATACAGACTGCAGAGTCATATGCAGCCAACTCAAAAACATAGGACAATGCAGCTCTTATATCCATTTAGTCAACCCTTTTAGACCACAGGGGTTGCTGGAAAACACTGAGCCGAAGGACACCCTGTCATTTTAAATAATTAGTTTTGTAATAATTTACGCTGAGAAGGGAGCCCCGTCCACATTTTTAGTGGAATCCTGCTGATGAAGGCACGTCCAGGCTATTTGTCTACATCCTGCACTTAAGAGGCATCCTTTACCGATGTCCACCCAGGCCTCCTCATAGCTCTTTTTAAATCTAATGTAATCTTTTGAGATGTCTATAAAGGACTAATAAATAGTGCCTTTTAACAACAAATGCCTTCCTCTCACCGTGTATTGCTTTTGCTCTTTGAAATAGAAAATGAACTGCACTTCAATGTCAGAATTGTATTTAATATCAATGCAAAGTAAATACAGACTGCAAATACATATGCAAGAAGCAACAACAAAAAAGTATAGAGAATGCATTATTTATATCCATTTAACATCAACACTTTTATTACTTGAAGTCCTGCTGTGGAGAAAACACTGAGGAAAGGAGACAATGTCATTTCAAATAATTAGAAAGCTTCCCACCCACCCCGGTATTGGTATTGTCGTATCAATTGTCATGTATTTACATTAAAAAAAAAAAAAAATGCATGATTACTATGTGTTCCTTTCATAACTGCAAATCTGAGACATAAGTAACAAATGGAAATGCACAGCAGATAAGATGTATGGAATTGTTTGTCAGCAGACTCCAAAGATGACCTCATACTGTTGACAGTATTATGGCCTCTATTTATTCTGTGTGTTTAAAGTAATATGTACATATTTGCAGGATATTTTCTCATTGCATGAATAAATTCAGTGGTTTAGCGAAATGAAACACCAAGCCGTGTGAATTCTGAAAAGAAGAGCTAAATAAGGGTTTCAATAATATACTGCAAGCATTAGGTGTCATTACCACTGTTTCAACCCATGTCACAAAGTTTCAAGCTTTAAAACGAGCGACTTGTCAACGCCGGTTTTTAAACACAACTCTGTCTTGGTTTAAGAGAGCTTTGTTTTAAAACAATATCTTGAAATGAGGAAAGTGGTAGGAGTGTCAGACATTAGCATCCATTGAAAGCCTTACAGAATTAATAAAGCGTCTCTTTAATACTAGATGATGTACAATACTACGCTCTGGTATTATATATAATTGCCCTAATGCACACAGAGTATTCACATTGGCAGGTTGCATTATCTGATCTTGCATTCGTGGCAGGCCCCCTATGAAAGCTCTTATACTTTTCCAGAAACATTTTGGTTAAGATAGATCATAGTCTCCAAATGCTAAATAAACTAAATAGCATTTTTAATGGGAGAGTTTGAAGGCTAGCATTTGTTACTGAACTGTGTTTTTTTGTGTGTGTGTGGATTATTATATGCATAGTAGTTATTGATGATTTAAGATTTAAAATATCTATTAATGTCTGCTAAGAAATAAATAATATTAATGCTTTATGGAGTTACAAAATAATTGAATTCTTTCTAAAAAAAAAACCCCAAAGAAACAAAAAAGTTAGGTAAACAATTAGGCTATTTATTACTGAAAATAAGTAACTAATTAAAAAAAAAAAAAGTTAACCTTGACATTATCATAATATATGTTTTGACTATTTTATTTATATTTAAAAACATCAATAAGAAGTCTGCAATTTTCTGTAATCAATAACCCAGTTTTATTCTTTTATAAAAGTCGGTGGAGTGGATTACACACAAACGTGCTTCAATCCAACTGGATCATCACCAGCGTGTCACTTTATTTATATACATGACAAATGTTTTTTTTTTTTTTTAAACGCTGAAAGATTCCTGAATCCAAAAGGCTGGATCAGGATGTGCCCCATAGCCTGGAGATCGTCAAATTTGTCATTTATATACATGACAAATGTTTGTCACCAAAAAACCACGCACTTTCAAAGAGTTGCTGGAACCACTCAGATCTGTGTTGTCCTTACTTAGGTTTGGATCCACAGTGCGAAAAATGGCGGATTGGCAGGAACACGTCCAGAACAATTTTCAAAAATTTCCCGAAAAAAAAACCTCAAATAATTGGGCTTCCAAAACCAGTTCCATTGGATTCCAAAAAAATAAAAACAGTTCCTAGTCAAGTATATGTGTGCCACATCTAGGCCTAAACCACTTCCTGAGGCCTGGTTCAGATCCCACAGTCAGAAAGGCCAATCCATCACCTTGACCTTTCTGTCTGAGCCAGGAACGATGCAATACAAGCAGATGGGTGGTGAATTGCAACCATGCTGGAACAATAAACCCTGCCCTCCAGCTTCCTGTGAGTTGGCAGCGTCTTGGACTCAAGAAAACAGAAACAAGCTTTTGTTAATTCAATAAAACACAGGCCTCTAAAACCTTCAGAACTCACAGACCCACAGAACGTGATACAGGTAGGAGATGCCATGCCTCTAACTTCAATCCAAGACATTTTCAATTATTAGTTTTGGTTTGAGCTCAGTTTAAAAAAATTAGAAATAAACCTGAAAAAGATTTTGGTCGTTAAAAAATTCATTTAAAAAATACATTGCTGCCTATTTATGTGGTTAACATATGGAAAATATTAATTGTAGAATATCTCTGTAAAGCTGGGTTACTTTTCACTTTAGAAAATCTCATTTTTGCTGTGAGTACTGAAGATCACCCTGACTGTCTGCTGCTTGTATACATGTAGCTATAATTATTCTTTGGATCTTCTTTTCCTCAACATTTAGTTGCTTTGTATGCTTTAATCAGTTCTGTCATTAGTATCCATTACACTTTTTTTATTGGTGTAACATACTGTATGCAATTGCTTTTCTATATCAGGTCACAGATGCCTATAGCTTTAACACCTTCAGATCCTGGTCTCATCCGTTCTTAGACTGGGGGTTGGGTCTTGGCAGGCCTTGGGTGGGAGACCTCCATGGAGCAACAGATGCTCCAAGAAGTGGCAAGGAAAAGTCTTCCCTCTGGGCAAAAAGCAATAATGCATCACAGTTCTGTGACAGGAGCACCTCAGTCCTGACCTGAACACGCCCCTGCTATTCAGTTCTGCTCCTCTGAAGCCAGACAGTCAGTTGCAATGTGTGGTAGTTTTGTGATGTGGACAATTTCAGTTGTGATCTGAGTTGGATTTGAAACCAGCCCTCCATAGGTGAAATGCACAAAATGCAGGTGAATTCAGCTAGTGCCTACAGTAGTCGTGGGGTAAGAAGCAAACGTGTACTGAAATGAACAGACTTAAGTGTCTGCTTAATGGATGAAAAACCCAGACCAGAAGAACAGAGGCACTCAACTATGGGTCAAATGTCTATCTCTTGCTACTGTAATTTAAAATCTGCACTTCTACAACCCACTCATAAAAAGAGGACAGGACGTGTTGTCCAGAAGCCCTTGTATTCGTATATTCAAATAATATGGAGGCTTGCTGCAGAGCGAGAATCAAGGCCCTTTAAGTGTTTAGTTTGATCCAAAAACTTGAATTCAAGCTTACCTTTCTCCTCTACTAGGGTTGCAGCGATATCTTCTTTTCAGGTGTTCAGTTTCCATCAACCAGCTCTGGCTGATCTCTGACCCTAGACCATCTGTCTTCAGTGGAGGGAATGTGACATAGACCATGAGGCAACATCGTGGGCTACATTGTTCTAATCTAATAGATACTACTTCTATAGACCAATTTGTCACCTCTATCCAGGAACAAATAAATAGCAAACTATACAGTAACTTGCTAGTTCTTATAGAAAGCCAAATTGAGGAGAACAGTGACCCTTTTGGCAAGAAGACAATGCGACTTAATACAGCAGGCAGCTTGGATAGTTGATTGGAAAAGAACTGTTGGCTTAGCAGGTAGGAGGCTTGCCTCTGTGCCAAAAAGGTCAGTTTTAAATCCTGCCAGCAGAGTGTGATCTGAATCCATCTCTCACCCCGTGTGGGAGTGGTGGGAGGGAGCTGGGGGCTCTGATCTTCAGAAGAGAAGCAACGCTGAGGTCTCGAAAGGGTGATGATCCAACCGTGTTTGTCAAATAAGGGTCGAGCTGGTGGTTCTTGACATGCTGACATGTGGACTGTGCCGTGGTATTTATATAGTATTGCTACAATAAACTCCAGCAGTATTTTGAAAAAAAGGGATTATAATTGCGGTACTATTAGTACTGTACCTTCAGACATAACTTCAAACACTTATGGGTAAATTCAATCATATACTATAGCACCTGTGTTATCTCCCTGTTCTATGGCCACATTCAATCCAACACATTTTTTTTAGAATGTAAAGGTACGTTTGTGACACTTTTACTAATACAGTAGCGTGTTCGGAGGGTGTCCTCATTGAAATATTTTGACAAATGACTTCATCAGTACTGTATATATTTGTGGTAGTATTGTTCTATACATTACGAAGAAATTGTTATGAGGTAACAATACTGCATGATATACATTTAAAGGTAAATGGTGTTGAATTGTAACTCATTTTGGATTGGTTTTTTGATTGGGAGCAGTTACAGTAATAATTTTATTAAACAAACAAATACATTTTTTACTAACCCTCACAAATAGCAATGAGTTTGGACAATGGAGGTTTTACTAAATATATTGTTTGTCTTTTCTACAGTATTGGGTCATGACCTTGTGGTAAATGTGCCTTCATTCCCACAGAGCTAAACTGGATACATATATTCAAACAAACAACTGGATATAGTTCATATGTATAACTTGCTCCAAATTGCTTTGATATATTTTTTCTTTAAACTGTTCCACATTAGCTGTTTTTGCTAGTGACAAGCGTTACCATTTATGTCTGTTCTTTCATGTAATTCATGCCGAAATGCTGTCAGCTATTTCTCTATTTCTACATTTCAGAACAATGAAAAGAAAACAATATCCTCTCCCAATAAAATGCACCCGTTTTATTTAATCTTAATTCCTTCTTTCAAACCAAACTGTAAAATGTAGCTGGATGTGTAGCTAATGACCCATGAGCAATAAGCAACTGTTTAAGTAAATGCACTAGCAGAAAAGCTTTTACCGAACAGCATTTTAATATTTTAAATAGATTTTGTATTGCAGGCTCTTTTCTAACTGGATTAGTTCTCTGATGTGTTCTGACGGTGCTGCTGTTAGGGATACTCCATTAACTTTGTCTGTCGTCTTATTTTCTCCGCTATCCAGTATAGCACCCTTATATTTCATAATTTGTTTTGCTATCAGTGCTGATTTGTAAATGTGCAAATTCTAATTAACAGCAGTCACTGTCTCTAATCTATTAAATATTAAATCATTCCTGCAGCGTAGAGTTTACACAGCAGACGGAGCCTGTGGTATGCAAATTCATCTGCCTCAAGTTTTAAACATTCGTTTTCATTTGAAAGATTTTTTTTTTTTTTTTTAGACCGCTTCGGTTTTTCTGTTTTTCCTTTCTATTCAGGTTAATATTTAATAACGGACCCGATTCATGTTAGTCTGGGGAGTTTCAATTGTACTGTTTTTGTTTTTGTTTCACTTCATTAATGCAGCCTTAATCCAAGCACCAGCTTGTTATTGAGTTGATGTTTTATATTTGTTTTGAAGTCACATTGTGGCATTAGTATTTTTTCATGCATAGAATAAAACATTTTTTTGAAGGTTTTTGGTGTGTAAAAGAATAGCACACCAATACATTTTTTATTGAAGGGAATGATATAAGTATTATACGGTAAAAGCTTTTCTAAACACAGTGGTTGGTGCCTATAATAATAAAGAGTCCAAGTATCAGAGCAGTCATGTGATAGATTTCTGGCAGAAAGTTTCACAGCTTATCATCAGGTTTAAAGAGCATGATTAACTCCCAATGGCAGACTGAATGCCGTAAACATGCCCTGTGTAAAATCAGTAATAATGCATTCATTTTTTAAAAAACAGTTCTTAACCTAGAACCCTCCACTTACTGTTAAACAAAACAGTTTTCTTAGCTTACTTTTGTAGACTTTTTTTTTTTCTCTGGTCCATGTTCATTATAACACAATGATTTAAACAGTGACTTTAATAGGCTGAATTACAACAAAAGAACCAGCCTAATGAAATACTAATTAAAGAAACTAATTAGTTTGAAATGTTTGTTTGTCCAATTATTTATTATCTTTTTTTATTTGCTAAGGGGTAAAACAAATATGTCCAAGACATTTTCCATATCTTTGTAGAATAAGCAAAATCTCTTTTCACATTCTTTGTTTTATTCTATGACAAAAAAAAACTATGATGTTACATGATAAAATAACTTTTAATTTCATCACTTTTCATACTGAATGAAATTAATTCAATGATCTGATGCTTTATAAATAAATTTGAGCAGCCTGTGTATATATTATATATATATATATATATATATATATATTCCATATATATATAATATAACTTGCTCCAAATTGCTTTGATATATTTTTTCTTTAAACTGTTCCACATTAGCTGTTTTTGCTAGTGACAAGCGTTACCATTTATGTCTGTTCTTTCATGTAATTCATTCCGAAATGCTGTCAGCTATTTCTCTATTTCTACATTTCAGAACAATGAAAAGAAAACAATATCCTCTCCCAATAAAATGCACCCGTTTATTTAATCTTAATTCTTTGTTCCAAACCAAACTGTAAAATGTAGCTGGATGTGTAGCTAATGACCCATGAGCAATAAGCAACTGTTTAAGTAAATGCACTAGCAGAAAAGCTTTTACCAAACAGCATTTTAATATTTTAAATAGATTTTCTATTGCAGGCTCTTTTCTAACTGGATTAGTTCTCTGATGTGTTCTGACGGTGCTGCTGTTAGGGATACTCCATTAACTTTGTCTGTCATCTTATTTTCTCCGCTATCCAGTATAGCACCCTTATATTTCATAATTTGTTTTGCTATCATTGCTGATTTGTAAATGTGCAAATTCTAATTAACAGCAGCCACTGTCTCTAATCTATTAAATATTAAATCATTCCTGCAGCGTAGAGTTTACACAGCAGACGGAGCCCTGCGGTATGCAAATTTATCTGCCTCGAGTTTTAAACATTCGTTTCCATTTGGAAGATTTTTTTTATTTATTTATTTTTTTTTTTTAGACCGCCTCGGTTTTTCTGTTTTTCCTTTCATTCAGGTTAATATTTAATAATGGACCCGATTCATGTTAGTCTGGGGAGTTTCAATTGCACTGTTTTTGTTTTTGTTTATTAATGCAGCCTTAATCCAAGCACTACCTTGTTAGTGAGTCGATGTTTTATATTTGTTTTCACATTGTGGCATTAGTATTTTTTTCATGCATAGAATAGAACTTTTACTGAGTGTAAAAGAATAGCACACCAATACATTTTTTATTGAAGGGAATGATATAAGTATTATACGGTAAAAGCTTTTCCAAACACAGTAGTTGGTGCCAATAATAATAAACAGTCCAAGTATCAGAGCAGTCATGTGATAGATTTCTGGCAGAAAGTGTTAAAGTGAAGAAGAGCACGATTAACACCTAATGGCAGACTGAACGCCGTAAACATGCCCTGTGTAAAATCAGTAATAATGCATTCATTTTTAATAAAAACGGTTCTTAACCTAGAACCCTCCACTTACTGTTAAACAAAACAGTTTTCTTAGCTTACTTTTGTAGACTTTTTTTCCCTTCATTATAACGAAGCTTTAAGCAGTGATTTTAGCATGCTGTTACAACAAATGAACCAGCCTAATGAAAATCCTACCAGAGTGGCATGCATTCTCACTAGCAAGTTTAGCCTACAGTACTGTAAACAGCATTTATAATCATATCGAGCCAGACTGCACCTGGCTTAGGGAGTGAGAAATGTACTGTTAAACCCTTTTTATTAGTGTGCCATTATTTTTAACTGACGTCACTAAATCACTCAATTAAATAGTAAGCTGTGTTGTATACTAGTCAACTACTACGGCAGTTGGACTGTTTGTTTGTCTTTATTTCTAAATAAAAGTAAAGCCAGTAAGTCCTTTTATTTGCTCTTCTGCATTTGAATAAGTCTAAGCAAATATAAACAAGACATTATCCATAATTTGGACAACACGTAAAAGGTAAATGTTAAAAAAAACAAAAAAAACTATGATGTTACTGATACTATAGGATAATACTGCTAAATTAGTGGATCATCTGATGCTTTATAAATAGTTTTGAAGCCTACATTACAATCACGTATATTGCTCACTTATTCCACAGCTTGATAATAGCATCCCCTATGAAATCCATTCTTAAAACCCAATACAAGTGTGGCTGATGTTACCTGAAGTGTTAAACAGGTACTTACCCTATCCTTGTGCTCTTGTGCCATTCATATTATGAAAAGAGCCAGACAGCTAGGGGTTTAAACTTGAACAGCATTTCTTCTGTCCTTTTTTAAATGCCTTATTAGGTTTTGAATCAGCTTCAGAGCTGAACAAACTGAAATCATTCATATACACTTAATCATATACCAGTACATCTGACTGGTACATCACTTCTGAAATAATATTTTCAGTCTACAAATGGGAATTACACCTATCGCACAACAGCATGTGAATTATTTATTTTTTAATATGAAATATAACAGACATTTCTAGTCCTTTTGCATGGGCTTGTTATAATGTATCTGGCCGTTGTTGTAGTCATTTAGAATAACAAGTGTTTGAGCATCTCAGGATGCATTCATCACATCTTTTAAGAACAGAGTGTTTAAGAAAAATCCTAATCCTAGTTTATTTAAACAAGTAACTTCAGCTTCAGTTGTGCAGGGATCTTACTTCAAAGAGCAAAGCGATGCTGCAGTGTAATGCAGGTTATTGATAAACTATAGCAATGCAGTGTGATATGTTTTTCACCTTTATTGGGAAGAATTAACAATAACAAAAAACTGTCAGCATTGGCAAGTAATTAACTGGCTGTTATGAGCTATGCATTTTTGTTGGGGGTAGTGTGCATTTTATGTTCATCAGCTTTTATTATACACATTGCAAATCGGCAGCATTTGAATGAATTTTCATAGATCCATTTTATACCCCAAACCTCTGAGAATGTATTTTTGTTCCAAGAAAGTTCCAAGCTATGAGCAAGTAAGTGCAAAGCCTGGAACTATGAAATAACTGAAAACAACAATATAACACAGCCTACATGTAACAAAAGTCACATTTCTCACTAATTTTATAATTGTAATGTTATTATTATTATTTATTTATTACTTTCAGAAAAACTGGGGACAAACTTGGCTTCAGTATTGGACCAAGTAAGTTTAATAGTAATACAAGTAATATTTATTTGAAATAGTTATTTGTTGCACAAGATACCTGAAGACTTTTTTTGTTGTTAATATACAAACAGTTTAAAGATTGTACTTTCGTTTTGTTTTGACTGCATGTACTGTATTGGATTTAAAACACAATGCACCATAACATATTATATATTAGCGTGGCGCAGTGTTGTTTCTTTTTGGATTTTTTATATTGAAGTTTTTTAATTCATAAAAAAATAGTGATGCAGATTTTGCATGATTGAGTAATTTGCGTGTTATAGTGAAAGGAATCAAATTTAGGTTGTTTTGCTCTAGTTAATGTGTATTACCATAATTACTCATCTATAACTATATGTATATACAATCAAATAATTACAGGAGTGACAAAAAAGTGTAATTCAGAGGTGCATGTTATAGAGTAAAGAACATTATAACCTTATAAATACAGCAGTGTTATAACACTGAATCTCACTATGGCCAGAAGCATTGTCTCTCATTTGAATGCATTTGAAACAATTTCCTGAATATACTAAACTGAAGTAATATTAATGCAGATATAAGTTGTACAGAGAGAGGAAGAGGGATTCATTTTAAAGTTGCACAGAAATGATTAAAACATTGTGTGCTGATTCCCTGGCTTATAACTTTTTGGCAATGTTACATTTGAAAGTGACCTCACAGAGTTAATGAACTAAAAATAAAATGTGCATGTCTTATGCTTTGGTTTTTAACTCAGTAGTGGTAAGTGCTGGGGGAACAATGTGATGTTTGTTTGTTTGTTTGTTTGTTTATTTATTTATTTATTTTTTTAATGCACCATCATGTTATTTTGATGTAGCTATATTTAACAGGCTATTTTGCTGAAGTGCTCAAACTCATGATGCAAAAAATAAAAAAGACCTCATTTGTATCTTAGTAGCGCAATCTATTCTGCATAAAACCTACACAATTTGTCATGAACTCCCTCATTTGCTGTATCCTGCAAAAGCAGATTATGCTTATTTTTCATTTGGACAGTGGAAAATCAAGCCAGGTGTTTGGCAGCACCAGAGTGTTCAGGTGTAACTGCGCCAGTGATGGTACATTACTAACAGCATGGATGAAGAATGAGGCATGGAGAAATACGGGACTGGGGTGCCTGAAGGCCTGTCCCCTCGGAGCACTCCTGCTGATCAGACAGGTGTTAGAGCCAATGAGACAAACTTTCTTTCTTTTTGAAAGAACAAATGCTTTCTCATAATGACAGATAGAGGCTTTTTAACCTTGTTATTCCTTCGCATTCTAAAAAAAAAAAAAAAAAAAACAGTAAAGTATCCCATTCAGTTCTATTCAAACTGGCAAATGAAAAATGTGCCTTTTCATTTGCCAATTTCCATTATATCTTAAGGATAATATTGAATATATGTATTGGAGTTAAAAAGGAGATAGCTTGCTGACTGCTTTATTTCATTGAATGGAGACAGGAATAGTGTATGTTATGTAAATATAATGCATACCATTGTGACAGAAAGCTGGTTATATTAATGCATAACTCCATTCCTTACCTCTTATTAAAACTAAACATATTACCACTGCTCCCCCTTTTTTCTTGTTTTCTACAGCTTTTGTGTCTTTGCTTGTATTTCATATTTCAATTTACAATATGCACATATTTCTAAGACAACTTGTGGACAGGATGTGAATGGTGCAGTAAAGCAATACAATGTCCAGGCAGCATTCTCCCAAAATATCTGTGTTTATTTTAAATCGGCAAATAATAATAATATTAAAAATAATAATCCATCCCTTTACCAGCAATGATATCGGGGGGGGGGGGGCGGGATGGCAGGGATGACAATCCTGTTCAAAACAAAATACAATACACTCCTAAACTACAATCCTCCGTGCACGAAAATGTGCTCCTTTCCTCTGAGAATAGTGGTGAGTGCTGGTGTTGTGCTGTGCTTTGAGGGACGTGCACTGGGTTTGGTGCTGGCTCTGTGGCTGCAGCTCCCGACTCTTACTCCTCCTCTACAAAACACAACTAAAACAATAACAAAACACAAGCTCTGGCTGTATTAAGCTTTAAAGTTATTACTGATGTAGCTTAGTCCCCTTTGTACCCAAAAACTCCTCCCTGTAATCAACCCGTCATTTGCTGAACTGGTTTCTCTAAAAGGGCCTTGATTGCAATGGAGTACTTCCGGCCATGTGTAAAAAAAACATTTGTAAACCCCCTAATATGGTCACTTTCCGGTTTTCGCCTACCGTCAAGGCTGCCCATCTAGGAGGAAGCATACCACCAACCTAACACAGCGTCCTTTCTGGTTGGGAGGGAGATTTACAGTTCAAATTCTTCTTCTCTCTGTCACACAACTCTATAGTAAAAGTAGAAGTTGCTGCTAGGATAGCTCACTCCAGTGGTCTTGCTGAAGGCAACCCCATAATACTGTATATGTGGACAAAGTACTGCATAATACAGAGCCCCACTGTCTTCATTCTAACGTCACAGCAACCACAGCTTAGCCAGATGGGTTGAAACATGAGGCAAAGCTGGTGTATAAAATGTGATATATTCAAATGGTTTAAATCACGACAGAAGCTTTACTTAACCTAACTACTGTATGCTTTTTTAAAAAAAAAATTTATGAGCTACCTCTGAATGCCAATATTTCTGTCTGAGTTGTTAAGTTTATTGCCAGATAAAGGCAAAAATGCATTTGTATTCATTATACTGTACTTCTGGATTAATTTGAAACCTGTTATGGTGCAGTATTTATATTCCAATACAACATATCTTTTTTTTATATAAATTTGGAATTGGCAATTATTTTACTGCCGATTTTCTCCCAATTTGCAATTTCCTAATTATTCAACCTGGCTCACCGTTGCAACTCGGGAGAGATGAATACTAGTACTCCCGTCCTCCGAAACGTGTGCCATCAGCCATCTGCATTTCTTCGCGCTGCAAGCCTGCCCTGAAACCATTACAGAACTACAGCATCTGAGGACCACGCAGTTCTGAATTGCACACAGGCAGGCCCGCAGGTGCCCGGCCAGCCACAGGGGTCACTGGTGCGCAGTGAGACAAGGATTCCCCAGCCGACCTAAACCCTCCCCGTCTGGGCAGCGCTTGGCCAATTGTGCGCTGTCACCTGGGAACTCCCGGCCACGGTCGGCAGCGTCGACATATCTATTTAAATAAACAAACTAAATATTTTTAGTGGAATACACATCCGCACCACATTCCTGTTTCAATTACCTTTGGCTTAATATACAGTGGTGCTCAGTTGTTCTATAGGTAGCCTCAATTCTCTTTTTCATTCTTTTTTATATTTCCTTTACTATTTAATGTTGTTTGAAACTATTGCAAGTGGTTCTGGGTTTTGCTGCTTCAATATTGAGTTACCCGTTTTCTTTTTAAATCTATCTTTACATGGTTTTGTGCTTGTCCTGCTAGGAAAAGCAGTGCCAATGGAATAAGGAAAGCTGCTCAGTCCTGGCACTGTGGGTACTCCAGACAAGCTCACCGCAAGCTCAAAGCCAGGTAAAGAAAAATGAGAATAACTCACCATGGGAGCAACAGAACCCAGAACCACTCAGAATGACTGCGAACACCAAAAAATAGTAAGGGAAAAAAAACAACAAACAAAATCAAATTGACATTACATCTTTCAATAAACAAGAGTAAACAAAGGACTCTTTGGATATCTGTCCCTTTGTCTTCACCTCTGTCGCTTATAATGTCATTTATATGAAAGATGCCACTGTGAAAAAACTTGCATATCTAATCTGGTATAAAACATACTCATGAAAAGTAAAACTCGTGGCACAAGGATTCCATCAAGTTTGAATTATCACAAGCTTTTAATAGCACGTGAGTCAAAGTTTTTAAAGTCATTTTTATAAAAAGTAACGCAAGTCTTCTATGAAGTAGGCTGCTTAATACTTTTTAGGGATAGATAGATGGGGGTGGGGGGTGCAGCATAAAATCTTCTAATCAGCTAAGTAGTAAAAAGCCAACTTAACAAAACAGAACACATCAGTGGCAAGTGTACCTCGCAAGATTTGTAGTACATAGGAGTTTTATCGGTTAGTCTTAATTTATTCAGTGTCTGTGCCATAGCACAACCTTGTGTTTGATTTTCTTACAAACAAATAATTTCCTGAGCAAACGAATACAGCCGCAGCCGCTGGTAGCAGCTCTGCCTTGTAGGAGTCTTTTATCGTTGTGTATGCAACTAAATTGAAATATCTTTCACTTGAAATATTGACTTTAATATCTCATTTGAAAAATTCATGAAGCCATTGATGTTAAATCCATATTCAATTTAGCCAAATGCCATTAAAATATGCAGGAGAGAAAGCATTATTGTCTGTGTTTCTGCAGAAGAATTACGTTTTATGACTGTATACGGAGATCTTTTTCTGACTTTTTGTGCATGAGCATAGAAAAGGAAAGCACCCTATTAGAGGGAAAATGAAAAGTGATATTGATTAGGCTCTTATTTCCCACTCTTTGCTTCATTTCCTAAATGCATGGTAATACTGGCTTAGCCAGTGCAAGTAACAATACGCTTTAATGAATGGAACAATCTTAGAAAATCAGTGTAAGCATGCATGATGGTACACAGATGTTGCTCATAGTAACTGTCATACATTTGTTTTTTATGTTTCAGTATCCATTTACAAAAGTCTCTTCATCCCCTAATAGCAATTTAATGCACACATGACAATACATAATGATTTCAATAGAATCTATACCGCGTGCTTGTCAGGAAGAAAGACAGATAGAAATTGAATCTTTAAAGCGCCAGCACATTAGAATTACATTTCCTATAGTTAGTCATGATCAAAATGGCCTTTATGAAAATTGTTTGAGGTTAAGACAGGAAAAAAAAAGCAGGCTTTTAGCAAATGGATTTTTCTTGTAAAAAAAATTTTTTTAAAAAAAGACAGGCAAATGTTGTGAAATCTACTACGCACTAATAGAGTTGTATTTGCCTTTGGTAATTTATAAGCACTTTACCCCTGCCTATTGATCAAGTCTGAAAAAGTAAACTGCATTAACATTTAGGGATAAAGCGGCCCCTGAAAGTGTTCTATTACTGCAGGAACAACGCCGCCCCATTTGCATAATCGTTACACAGCAGACTTGGTGAAAGTTAAACTTTTCTCGAAGCCGCATTGAGGTTCTTGGATCTGTCAAACAGTTTGGGGTGAACAGAGTCCTTCAGAATCAGAGGTCAGGATGTGGCAAACAGTGAGGGAATACATTCAGAATCAGAGGTCAGGCTTCTTTCATTTTGTCTTGCGTCAGACTGAATGGAGTATTTATGCAAATCAATAGTGTTATTGTTTATTTCTTCATTTACAATGGATGTCTTCTACTTGTAAATTTTATGAAATGTGTTCATACAGGAGTGTGCTTGAAATGCAACACCAAGTGCTTCAGCTGACAGGCAGCTGCTATAAGCAACATGAAATTATGAGCTAAAACTGGTGTACCCACTAGGGATACTATAACCATAATAGCTCACAAGAATGAGGAAATCTGACAAAAATGGGACACCAAGTCTCTATACACTATAAACAAGAGATTTCTTCTAAAACAATATTTAACTTCCAATGACTGTATTTGTATCATGTTCTATCCTTAATGAAGAAAATCCATGTTTAATCCTTTACCATGGTTAACTATTGCCAAAGCATGCCACTGCTGTCAATCCAACTCATACAAGGTCTTATTGTTAAACCATTGAGTTTCAGAACATGGTAGTGCATCACAACCAGTCAATTGTTATACCACGAGTAACCAGGAAACAATGATGGTCAACAATGGTAACATGGTTTACTGAAACAGTGTCTGTCTGTCAAACACGAAATAGCCTTACCTCGTGCTGGGGTATTGGTTGAAGTGTAGGCCCTAAGCACTACCTTGAAAACTGCTGTTGATCCTTTGCCAGCACTGACCTGATCCTGCCTTTTAGCACTGACATGAGGGTATAACCCATAGTAACATGGCTGGGCTTTCCACTGCTTCACTAACTAAAGGAAGATGACCAAGCAGTTCACAAGATGGAGTTCTATGAACTCTTCAATTCTGTGGAAGAAAATCTGTGGAAGTTTCCATTCTGAGATTCAAACTCATGTCACCAGGATACCATGGACAGATGCAAAATACATTGTGAGCCAAACCTAAGGCAACATTTTGGAGTAAGGATGGGTGTGTCCAACAGAGACACACCCTGGTGATCCGCAAGACATTTTCCGAACTACAACAGCACAGCTCTGGCCACACTTGAGCGCTGTTTAATTCAGTATTAATGAAACTGGCAGCCGCAACTGTATACTGTGTGATGTTCATATTTTCCTGTATGACCGGGCAGAGTCAAAGTGGCAGAGAATCAAACCACAACACACTACAGGGTTTGTTTTGCAGCTGTGTTATGACAATACAAAAAAGAATTGAGGAAAGTTAATAAAAACCTGAATTGAACCCTAACCAATGTTTAAACAGTACAAATGCCTGACTAGCCTAAGAAGTCAGTGCCCAGTGTTTAGCTTGGCTTGGATTACTGCTTTTCCTATCGGCATGTGCCGGGCTTTTAATTAAGTGAAGCGTTATAGATTGATACAAGCCCTTACACTTCTTTTAAGACCAGAGAACATACTCAGTTGTTTTTCTTTGACCTCAGGGAATTGAGACAAGGGGTGCGCAGCTTTTTAGTGCTGGGTCGTTTAGAATTCAATAAGATTCCCTAACCTTCACGAGGGCACATCTGAAACAGTTATCTGTAGTTACCATAGAAATCATATGAATGAAGGCCTAAACCTTTGCACTAAGAGGGAGCCATGCTTCCTCTGAATTTGTTCCGAGTGGCTGATTTTGATATTTTTCAAGGGCAGAAAATAAATAGTAGAAGCGATCAGTGGAGGAGTAACATGTTTTATAATTATTATAATTATTATTTTTTTTTGTAAAGAACAAAGTGGTGGATAGCATGCTAAGCATTAACAGTTTTCTGAAGTTATTTTGTACAGGTAAAGTGTTAACCAGACAATGGATGTAGGCATCCTGTACATTCTTTGAAGTTGGCTTGAACATGCATTTCACTACCTAAAAACACAACCTATTCTACCAAACTTCTTTGGTCCACCAACTCTCCAAGTTGGTCATTAATCTCCAGCAAATATATATATTATATATATATATATATATATATATATATACTGCATATATATATATATATTGTATCCCATATATATATATATATATATATATATATATATATATATATATTATATATTTAAAGTTGCATCCCAATTCTTAGAGGCCCTTGTGTTACCCATGTTGGTTTACCACCATGGCCAATGCTTCTGAAGAATACACTGAGGAAGATAACCCCACCGCCTGGACTACAATCCAATTTTTAAGACAAACTATAATGTGTTGTTGTAAAAAAAAAGAAAAAAAACAGAAAGACTATATTTGGAGTATTTAATTGCCATTTTTAGGTTAGTGGTCACCACTTAGTTTGACATGTTTTCCAATTACAATAATTAAGTAAATAGGCACTTATATAGCGATGCCAACATCACAAAGTGTTCACAAATAATATCAAATTGAAAGATAGAGAGAAAGCTTAAGTATGACTTTTAATATAGTAAATCATTGGAATTCCATTACTTATGTTCCCATGCTTGTAATATGATATTGTGCAGCCCTGCTCCTAATGGGTATTTGTTTTATTGAATTCTATCTGGTGAGGTCACCCTTGTTCTGTTACTAAATAGTGTCCCATTATGGTTTCCAGTGGGTCTCAATGTCTGGTGGATGCAAGTCTTTTCCTCTGGAGGGCCATCTAAGATTGAATATAGCTTTGCCATTTAGGAGCAATTATTTTTCTATAGTCCTAACTGTCTGTGTATGCATGTCTCTCTTTCTAATAGAAGGTCAGGTTATGGAAGGGGGGTTTGGACGTGTAGATGAAATCCCATTCTACATAGCCTGAAATTCTTCTTATGAACCTGTTTAATATACACATGTAGAGAACGCTTGAGGTTATCATCTTGCTGAGGCATCAGTACTCGACCAATTAGTTCAACCCAGGAGCAATTCTACCCAGCTGCATGGCAAAAAGAGGCTTCGACCTCTTCCCTCTTCCGTCAGTTGCTTCTCGTTTTGTGAAAATACGCTGAAACATCAGCAATGTGTCAAGACCCTCCGCCCTTCTTCAGTGATGCTGACTGCAGTGATCAGCCTGTTTGATTTTGCATCGTCGAAGACTTTTGGATGTGCTGCCTTCAACAATGCTGAGCCGGAGTGATCTTCTCTGTTTCCTGTTGCAGTCTATTTCTGTGCCTGTATTCCAACTTGAATTACGTTTCATGAATAATAAGCTTTGTGGATTTTTTTTTTCATATAAATTGACGAACTTATTTACTTATTTATTTTTTGCACTATTTATTTTTGTTTTGAATGTAATACATGTACTTTGCAATGTATTCACATCGGGCTTTGTGTTGCTTAAACTTGGTGGCCTTCCTCATCTGCTTGCAGTTTTCTTTTGCCTGTTGCTTGGCACCGTAGGCCTTCAGCGTTACACAAATCACAGATTTAATTGAAATTCAAAAGGAATTGATGAAAATAATAATGTTTGAGCTGATGTGTTATTGGAATGTGCAGTTAATAGCAATTCACTTCCATATACTTCAAAAGAATGTGGCTAATATATTGCTCTTATGTTTCTTTTTTTTTTTAACAGCTTTATGTACCTGCATAAGTTTTTATTTTTTATTTCTTTGAATTTTTATTGTCTAATCTGCACAAGGCCTATTCACCCCATATTACCCCAAGCTATCAATTTGCATAATTAATATTTTACAACAAGCTGCTTTTTATCCTGAAGAACAAGGGCCAAGCAAAAGTGACAAAAAAAACTTTGCTTTTATTGTTGTCTAATTAGATCCTCAAGAACAAATGCTTCTAGCCCCAGTGTATATATTTCATGGGGTGAAAGAACATAAGAACATAAAGTTTACAAATGAGAGGAGGCCATTCAGCCCAAACTAAATCCCAGGGTGTCACTAGTGTTTTAAAAAAAAAAAAAAGACTGAATAGTTCAATTCTTTAAGCCTGACAAAAATGCCAAAAAAATAATTCTGGTAGTTTTATTGTGAAGAATTCCTTTTTGTTGACAAACCCTAAATGCATTGGTTTTAACATTACTTTTCTTGTTTTAAATCATTTTCTATTATGAACCGATTTTTTAGCTCAGTCATGAAGACATGTCTGAGTCAATAAACTCCTTCTTTTTTTCAGAAACAGTGTATATATTTATATGGGGTGAAATACCAGATTCTAAATATGAGATTCTAAATCATTATCAAAAAAGAAAGGGGTTACAGTCATTTTTTATTCCATTTTTTTAATGTTACCATGTTAATGTTCCATTTTTGTGATTCATTTTGGTACATTTCCTGTCCACGAGTGATGTGTGTGACAAAGGCTCCTGGAATTCAAACACTGTTGGCCCAGACTGGAACTGATTTCTTGTGGGGCAGAGGGAGCAGTTCAGTTTAAGAGGCCATTCCATTCAAAATGAAAGCCATTTGATTCAAATGAATCTTATTTTTTTGTGTTTTGGTACAGTTCGAACACAGAATGAGACTCTTGTGGCTTTTTTGGAGCACTTCAAAGGCGTAATGGTAGTGGTTTCAAACTGACATGCTAAAACACTAAACTTCGGTCGGAAACAAACTTTCCAAAAGAACCAACTGTGAATGGGCTCTCATGTCATGTGTGATTTGAACCCGAGCTTCCAGAGTTAAATGGCTAGTGCATAACCCACACTTCCTCCTAGCTGGCAAGCGGACATAGTAAATGTTTTCATTCACTGGTTTGTCAGCTAGATATCTAGCAAACCGATTATACAGTTGTGTACTGCAATGTCAGCCATGAGAAGAGCATGATTCTTACACCAAGAGAATATAGAGATCGCTATATCGACTTGAAGTCTACCGTTTGCTTTCCTGCAAGTTAAAGATTTAAAGACCTCCTCCATTAGGGAACAGTACCACACTACAACAGAATAGAATGAATTCTTCTACAGAGCCTTTCATGTACAAGCATCCCAAGGCACTTTTACCAATAAAACCCAGGCTACTGCAGGGCAAAAGTCTTGCCAAACAGATGACAGAACTTAAAAAGATTCAAATATGCAGTGATTTCTACAGCCTAGGTCTATAACAGAGAAATCTCTACCAAAATAGCCGGTACCTTGGAGCAGCAAGTGTACGATCATCCACAGACCTCAAGAGGCAACCAGGAACATAAGGGGGATCAGATCACTAAGGTAATCAGGGCCAAGGCTATAGGTTATCAATAAAGCGTTAAAATCAATGCTGTGCTCATCAAGGAGCCTTTGCAGAGACTAATAGGAGTGATATGTTTACTCATCTATTTGGACTAACTGAAGCCTGTTAATTACCCAGAAGTCCAGTTACAATAGTCAGTTCTCGAGGTTATCAAAAAATTTATCAGGAACACAGCATCATTAAATGAGAGCAATGGCTGTAAACTACCTATATTTCTCAAAGGATAAAAAGCAGACATTGCAATTAAACTCTAAGCACTAAGCATCAAAAGAGAGCTCAGAAACAGAATAAAACAGCAGTCAAATCTATTTCTTCTGAGCCAGTACAACCTAAATTAACGAACTCGTTTTACATGGAATATCTTGTGCCGATACTCTATCAAAAAATATTTATTTCAATGTACCGAGATGCAGCAGCACGGAAAGCAGAACTGAAACACTTAAAAAAAAAGGCATTTGTATATTTTTTCTGTTCGATTTATTAAAAGAAAAGCTACTTGATTGAAGTGTGCTTCTGGGTGACATTTGAATTTATTAGCACTCCTATTTCATTACACTAATTATTCTCCTGATTTTTTTTGGCTCCTGCTTGGCGCCTGCATCAGCTGTCACTTTCACAGCTAGATGACTCAATTATATTCAGGAGCAACTTATCCTGTTCATAAGCATGACTCCACTGCTGATATGGCTAAAGGAACACTGGGCTAGAGCAAATGCACTAGAAAATGGTTGCAGCACATAAAGAGCTCTTCGTTACTGCCCTTTTCTCTAAAGAATAGCTTTGCCATTATAATGTAAATAGTCTTGAAACCTGTTCTTAGTGGGGTTTTGTTTTCTTTAGAGATGTGTGGGTTTTATCGGGATAGAGGCAAAATAATTAATTGACTGGGAAATATTTATGAATATTCATAACTTGACTAAAGCACAAACACAACAGCTGTCCCCTAATCAAGGTTCAGGACCTGGTTAGATGTGAAATAACCAGAAAGACGACATAGACGTAGTTGAATACTGCATGGCCTAAATAGGATTCTTCAGTATAAACCAAATCAGTGCTACTCTGGACCATGAAACAAATAGGATACTAAAACAAGTTTATTATTATTTTTTGTTCTTGTAATTCTTTGTTAGCATTACATTTTGCCTTTGCACTCTCTCTAATACTAGTATCATATATACGTCCATCCATCCATCCATCCATTATCTGTAACTCTCTCTAGAGGGTTGCTCTCCCGGCAGACACAGGGCTCTCTCTACACCCTGGACGGGACGCCAGTCCATTGCAGGGCAACTAAGGGCTATATTCTACTCAAACATTTTGTCTTTGGACTGTGGGAGGATCACATGTAACCCAAAATCATTTTCTATATTCAATTCAATAAACATTTTCTGAGAATCACATGTATAAAAGTTTTCTGTGTGACGACAATAACCCAAGACTTGAAGCACAATAAATCCAATTGGACCATCCTTTATTCCAAGAACAGCTGTAAGAAATACAATAAATGAGATGCAAACCCCCATTTACAATACATGCGCCCAGCTCTAAACCACGGTGAACTTAAACACTGCCGTTCTTTAACTGTATCAATCCTACTAGTGTTTCTCCCCTAGGGGGATTTATTGACTCATTTATTGATATTAAATGCAATAAAATATGTGGAGGAAAGAGGTTCAAATTAAACCATTAAAACAGAGACCTGTTAGATCTAGTCCTTGGAGATTTGAACAGTAGAAACCCAAGCCTGGGCTAATAAACACATTCATCTTTCCATTATTAATTAAATCCATTTATCGATTTAGGTTGTTTTCTCCATTCAATTTTAACTTTCAGAACTTTGTTGTGAGCTTATGGTGCTTGGAAGTATCTATTGTTGTTATTTAAGAAATTTGCGGGCCTAGTGAGCAGAAAAAGCCTGTGGAAACTGTTTCCTTTATCTGGTCCCTTGTCTGCCAGCTATACTGCCCTAATTAGTGTGGCAATTCTACTAGAAGCAATGACATTTACTGGTGTGTCTCCACTATGCAGTGTCCCACTCCTACATCACAGAGCGTGCTTCCACTAAGTTGAAGTTGTGATGTTAGGAATCCGAAGTACCCATTAAAAATGCTGGTGGTTTTTGGCATTTGGAGCCAGGAATTTGGGGGAATTCTGGCTTTAGCCACATCCTGCTGTGTTGCAGCATTTATTTTAGGAATGAGCTTGTCACACCTGAAATGTAATTATTAAGTCAGTTCAGTTGTATTGTGTAGCAGCATCTTATTATTTTGTCCTGGAACTTAATTTTCTTCAATGATAGCGTTATCTGACAAGCTAGCTTTTCAATACTGTGTAGAATTGTAGACTCTCTTTATGAACGTGCTTCTTTAGTCATATTTTTTTTTGTTGATTGACAGCAGCTATCCTTTATCAGAATATAGACCTCATCCTCATGTATAAGTTATAAATGTTAAGATCTACAGCAGCTGATTTGCTTTGCATGTCCTGTTTTTCAACACCTCATTAATATTTCATGATCCTGTCCCTGTGAAAGTTTCCACGGTAGAAAGGTACGCACGGTAGAAAGTCATTCAAACCAGCATGAAACAACCAAAGTGACGCCATCCTGCTCGAAAAAGACTTCTCTAAGGGATCCTTGTACTGCCATATGAAGAGAAATAAGAAGCTGTCTATTGACTTGAAACCACTGCCTATATCTGGAAAATGCATCTTACGTACAATTTTCATCTTAATAAGTCAAGGTCCAGATAAATAGTTTCTTGACAGTTATGAATGGGGCTCTGGTTACATTAAGGCAATGAGGGAGGAAACTGCAGGTTTAACACCAGGTTTGAATAAATCATCACCAGATGCATTGTGGTTCCACAACTGTGGGTTTGAACCCCTTTGGTCATGTGACCTCTGGTTGCTGAGCAACTGGGTCTTAGGCATCCTTTGGAATATTAACACAATTTTAGTCTCAGTAAGATTGCAGAAGTGCAATGAACTGAGACTCGCCTGATGAAGCCCTTTCATTAAAGATAGTTTGCTTTGTCAGAAACATCTATATCCTGTAGAAATGAAGGTCTGGGCAGATGCAGGGTGGAAGGAAAAGAGTATATCAAAGGGCATGGGAGAAGAGTCAGTGAAAATAGTTTCAATTTTCTGGATTATTAATTTAAATTCACATTCACACACCAGTTAAAATTAAAAGAGCATACTTCACTCCCACGGTTAAATTAAATATCATACCCTGCTTCACACGTCTGAATTAAATAGCTTATTCTGCATGCCAAATTCTCATTTTAAAGCTAATAAAAAGTATGGAAAGCTCAAGACAGGAAAAGAACCTAAATTACTACACCTGTTTTACTTGGGAGCTGGTTTATTAGTGTTACAAAGCTTGGCTTTCAATCTGGCAAGGGGCAGCTCATTTAAAACAAGCGCTCATTTGTTTTGAAGCTAGGTGCGAAATGGGAATGCACCAGATTAACTGCAAAGGTAATTACTGTTCTAATTCTGCATAAACATGTGCCCTGGAAAATCATTATTGTTCGGGAAAGTAATGTTAGTGATTAAATAAAGCGGCTTGCATCAATGAGCGCAACCGAGCTACTTTAATTACAACTGAAAGCTGGGGAAAGGCTGTTGATAATTGAAGTCAGCACTATTATGTGTTCCCTCAAACAAACACAACCCACAATATCCCATCATGAGTCATAACAGCTCTGATATTTTTTTAGAATGCACTTATTTTAGAGTATGTTAGGCACCAATTTTGCTTGCTGTTTACCCTTGAATTAGTTTCTACTGGTAGGCTGCATTAAAAACACTGGTATCTTTTGTTAGCTTGTTTTATTTACAAATGCTAGCTAAAGGACCATTTATTAGACGGGAATCAGAAGTTTTCATGTTAATGGAGAAACCAACACGCAGCTCACATAACATATGATCTAAGTAATACGTGTAGTATCTGGATCAAAGACAAAACAAACAGTACACTCTCACTTAAACCATTAGAGCAACAAGCAAAATTGGTGCCTAACATACTCTAAAATATTAGTGCATTCTAAAATAAATGCCTCTTAAGTACGCAGCTGTTATGACAAACAAGGACTAAGGAAAAAAGCCTGTTATTATACCGAGAGCACAATTAAATGATTTGAACGGATCCAACAAGGCTAATGCTGGTCATCCAGGAACCTTGTGCTGACTTCAATTATCAACAGCCTTTACCCACCCGTTATTTGTAATCTGAGCATAAATTGCTTTGCCTGGATGCCACCTCCTTCCCTATCAGGTATCTATAAAGAACTGCTCCCTGTTGTTTACCAGCTGAAATCCCCTACCGCGTCTGGAATTAGATTGACTCTGTTAGCAGAGAGATTTACTTTTTGCCACATGTGTACGGCTACAGAATATGTCCAACAGGTGGGGGTATTGCAAAAGAAAAGAAACAATCCTGTTAGAATCAAAGGGAAACAATAACACCGTCTAAGGGAGTCTGCTGTAGATTTTGATTTGATCTCCCCCTAGTTGCATTTTATAATTACATTTTTGTGCCTTTTTATTATTTAGTTTATCACATGGAGTCTCAGAAGAAGTGTTTTTTTTGGGATAATAATAATAATTTAAAAAATCTTAATATTGTAATCAGAACAACTAGTTCTGGCTAAATGTTAAGAGGATAATTAAATAGCTACAGTTGCAGTTTGTTTTCAGTTTTAGTTATTTTATAAACGTTAGGTCAGTTGGGGACTGACACCAATATCCAATGCAATAAATATGTTTTTTTATAAATATGTTTTAATATGTTTTCAAGCTTGTCAAAGCCTCTGATTTGGGTCTCGCCTACTTTTCTTACTGGCTCAAGGGAGTTGGAAGGGAAGCTGTTAAACTCATATAAAAGCCTCCGAATTATAGCAAATACTCTTACCCATATACAAGTCTGTAATGAGTTTAGTGTATTTGTCATTGAATATTATTCAGTACCACACATAACCACTCTACAGTAAGCTTGTAAGACAAAAGAACAATGCAGCTATAAAAAAATAACAATATAGTTAAGTGGACAGTGGCCAATAAAAATGGCATCTATTATGAGATGCCAGCTGGGACATTATGTATTTTACGATTTAACAATTCAATTAATATGTCATCTGTTTTGTGTATATATTTCCAGTGGAAGTCTTTTCGGCAGCAGCACAAGGTGACACTCCCACTATGTCTTCCATCACCTTGGAGAAACAAAGCGTTTCCCTCTCAAACTTTGCTGTCCCCCAATCCCAGGCAAATATTCTCCAGAGCTGGGATCTGCAAAATGAGACTGATTGGAACTATTTATCATCCGAGTTACTTGTACATGACCATGATGTGTAATAATGTCTGTTCGGGGAATTTCCTGATGCAGTAAACGACTGGTCGTCGCCGCACTGCAGTCCAGGTAACCTGCAGCCAGTGCAGCAAGCATTCAGGCTCTTCCGCTCTCATCCCATTCAGGTCTCATTAAGGGCAGGGTCTTGGGGTTGGCCTTTGCCAGCAAGGGGGTGACAGAAGTGCTTGTGTGAGGAACAGCAGGATCTCTTGCAATGCAGATGACACATTTTACACTCGGCTCTCTAACCACTGCTCGTAGCTCCGGAGCACTGGAGCCTCAACTGATCCGAATAGTTTTTTCCCGAAATCTATAATTTACTACATGGGAAGCTTTTCCCTCGTGAACTCGGGTAAATGTGCTAACTGCAGGAGCTCTGCATTCACGACAGGCCCAACTGTCATTCCTTTGGTACTCCCTGTCACACTGCCTCAACTCTGTCATCGTTCAACCCAGTTTAAATTAACAGGTAATTTGTAAATGTCGCTTCAGGTTAGGAGGCTCATTTTGTTTCTACACCACCAATCCAAGGTCTGCAACTAATTTTTCTTGTCTTCTTTTAATAAGATTTTCATTTATAAATAGAATTATGATCAGAAAAATAAATTAAGGTAAGTGAGGCACAGAACTGGTAGCAGCATGCACATTCTCGGAATTTCAAGCACCTTCACATCAGAGAAGATTAATAAAAACACTTCAAAGGACACATTTCATTTCAGCAGTAGACAGCTTTTGGTTAATATTTAATTTGAGTAACGGAGATTATGGTCAGAAATATAATTTTGTATATCTAAATTAATTTCTGCAACAAACCATTAATGCGACTTGATAGGCTCTGTGTTTTCAAGGGTGTAACTAATTACTTGGCTGTGCATTCACACAAAAGAGAAGCGTGAAATAAAAAAACGGACATTTCTTACCTTTTCATTTGCAAATCATAAATCGTAATGAATTATAATCAGCCTTATTACAGCATAGCAGTCTTGTTTGCATGTTTCTATTTCTTTTGTGTGTGTGCCATGGATACTGTAAAACAAATGGCACCATGCAGCCCTGTGACCCAGTTTATATTACATAATCTGCACCTGCAAAAGCCTGCCAACATTTTATTAAGGGTTGTTGGTGTAATATCAAATATGGCTAAACTGTTTTATTGATTGAGTTGTTGGTCTTGAAATTTGAACTGTTGTTCTGTAACTTTTTGAGCAGACCCATTCTCACACTACTATGTAATACAAGTGATAGTAAGCCAACCATTGCAATTCTTGCCCTGCCTCTAGAGTACTTTACGGTAATAACTCAATACATTTCAACACCGCTCATTATAATGCCCCCTATTTCTTGTATAACGTTGCTATACTGAATATTTTGCTTCCTTGGCTTCCATCTTAATTATTTCTAATCTTCTTTATTAATAGCATGGCGCTTTCTGAAATGCATGACATGCTTGGCTTGAGTGGAACACAGAACATGCTTGTCAGGATTGAGTGATATCAATTCTAGAATCTTGAATACATAATTGAGGCTTTAGGAAAATCTAAAAGCAAAACATTTGCTCTACCTTTCACTGGAAATAAAAAGCCTTGACGTGTCCCATATTTCATTTACTGTCGTGCAACATGGAAAATGCATGTCAAAGTGTAGCAAAGCATAGTAAAAAAAATAAATAAAATAAACTACAGTGTACATCTGTTAACGTTCCCAAGGGCTCGCCCATATGAAATATATAGAGAATATACTGTTTTATGAATATCAAACAGTATTTTGTGGCATCCTGCACAGAGACACATTAGAACATGGTAGTGCTCACAACCCAAACAAAGAAATGTATACTTTCAAAACTACTGGCTCACCTTCTTCAAGTGAAGCGTCTCTCTTTCAGAAACGCCGGCTGGGGTAAGTGTGGGTCCATGCCCTGTTTGAAACAAGGTTATGGACTTTTTATACCTTGTCAATATCCAGCCCTATTGACTGTGCAAGTCTTGTCAGTCGGAGATGCCTTTTTTGTATGAGCTTGCATCAATAGCACTGATATTCATACAGCGTCAGAATGCCTCCAGGGGTTTTAAAATGAACATATTTTATATTTTCTGATCATTAAAATACATCTAACACAAAAAAACTGATGCCGAATACAGTACAAACTACATTCTAAAACATACTGTTTTATGACCTTTGAATAATGAACACCTACAGTAGTTGTAAAAGGTGAATTTAAGGCAGACTTATATAAAGTCCAATTAGGGTCCAATTCCAAACTTTTAAGCAGGGAAAGGGAATTTTGTTTACAAGAATATGGTACTTTTTAGTGGCATATCCTCTGTGTGTGTGCGTGTGCGTGTGTGTGCGTGTGCGTGTGCGTGTGTGTATATACAGTATATATGTACTGCATAGTTGTAGTCAAAAGTTTACATACCCCAATGGAAATTTTATAATTTCTAGATAATTCTCGAAAACAAATAATTATAGGAAAAATCTTTTGTAGCGAAAGTTTTGCTTTTGTGGATGAGGGAAAAAAAAGTTATTTATTTCAGCAATTGTTTTGCAAAACTCCAAAAATGCTAATTCAAAAGGATTCATACCCTGACAAGGAAATAGTTGAGTCACCTTTAGCAATAATAACCTCTTTTAAACGATTAGGATATTTGTCAGCAAGCTTTTGGCATGATTCTTTAGTGATTTTTAACCATTCTTCATTCTTCAATGCAAAATTGGTCCAGTTCATTCAAATTCCGAGGACTTCTCTTGTGCACAGCCTTCTTCAATTCATACCAAAGATTCTCAATCGGATTTAGATCAAGACTTTGACTAGGCCATTCCAGAACCTTGATTTTATTCTTCTTTAACCATTCTTGAGTAGATTTTGATGTGTGCTTTTGGATCGTTGTCGTGTTGGAACGTCCAGCTGCGCTTTAAACCAAGTTTTGTGGCAGAGGGTTTCAGATGATTGGCCAATATCTTTTGGTATGTTATGGAATCAATTTTAACATGTATTGGAACTAAATTTCCTTTTCCATTAGAGGAGAAACAGCCCCATAGAAGGGTATTACCACCTCCATGCTTGACAGTAGGTATGGTGTTCTTTTCTTTGTACGCCTCACCAGATTTTCTCCAAATGTAACGACTATCAGCGTGACCAAATAGATCGATTTTTGTTTCATCACTCCAAAAACCTTTGACCAGAACTCATATCCATCATTCAAATGCCATTTTGCAAACTTTAAGCGACTGTCCTTGTCACGTCTTCCTAAGAGTGGCTTTTTCCTTGGCCTGCGACCATTGAGACCTTCACCTTGCAATACTCGACCTATGGTTGAAATGGAAAATCCAATTCACTTTGAATATCTTTAGCAGTCAATCTCAAATTGTTATTAACCTTCCTCACAATTCTTCAATTCAATTGTTCTTGGTGAAAGAACCTTCTTTCTTCCAGACTGAGGGAGCATTGTGACAGTAATCACTAAAACAAAATTTGTGCTACAAAAGATTTTTCCTAATTATAAATTTCCATTGGGGTATGTAAACTTTTGACTACAACTGTGTGTTCATATGTGTAAGATAAACATTAAGAAATATGTTTTAAATATAATAAGGTCTTTCCGTACGAGCTGGGTAATACTTGACGCTTGCAGCCAGAGAATTGAAGCACGTATCTGCTCTCACACTTTTAAACACCCTTTAGGGACATCAGCCCACTCAGTCCTGAGGATGACATATGCAGGTAAGTCAGGCAAGAAATATGCAGCATATGTTTGCCCTTTGGCTAAGATTATGACCCAGGATTAAACCCAATATATTATACAAGCAGATGCTCAACAATGTGCCAGACAAGGCCAATTAGTTTTGCAAGATAATTGAAAAAAAGAATACCTGTTTGAACAAAGTTAGAGTGAATCTACTTTGATAAAGTCATAGCTGAGTACGTGTTACAGCAGGCATGCTCATTTCTTCAGAGGTTCTTTCCACTTTGTGGCAGAGGGGAAGTGAAGTTTTTGAGGAGCATTGGGCCAAGGGCCTTTCTTTGGTAACTTTTTAATGAAGAGGCTGTATATCTAAGACATAGGGACTTAAGTTGAAGAGTCTGTTTTCATAGATTAAAAAAAAAGTTGCATGTAACCTTTTTAGACCACTGCTTAAAAAGCAAAAGTTTCACGAATACCTGTGACAGAGACGGAATGATTCTTGGTGATAAATCTCCCTCCTGACCTGTGAGGGCGCTATGTAAAGGGAACAGAGTGCCCTGGACTGGATGGCCAGATAATTCATTCAGGGTTAGGAGGAATGGTCAGATAATTCATCCAGGGTTAGGCGGAAATCGGCCATCTAGAAAGGGGGCGGAGCTACTGTACACTAAATCATCGACCTGGAAGGGAAACGATGTGGCAGCCACGGATTGGAGGAGCGGTTGTAATCGTTAACCAAGGGGGTGTGATTGACGGTATATAAGGAGACGTAGCGAGGTGATCTGTTCCTTTGTTATGGTTAAAGCTAACCCGGAAGGAGAACCGTGTTAAAATATATCTGTTAAAATGGTCCTGTGGTTAAAGAAAAGGGCTTGCAACCAGGAGGTCCCCAGTTCAAATCCCACCTCAGCCACTGACTCATTGTGTGACCCTGAGCAAGTCACTTAACCTCCTTGTGCTCCGTCTTTCGGGTGAGACGTAATTGTAAGTGACTCTGCAGCTGATGCATAGTTCACACACCCCAGTCTCTGTAAGTCGCCTTGGATAAAGGCGTCTGCTAAATAAACAAATAACAAATATCGTGAGTGTTTGTTTGTTTTTGTCGGGTCTAATACTGTGCTTGTTTGTGATTTATTAGACGGCTAAATACGATCCAGGAGCTGTCGCTTAAGGCCAGCATGAACCTGGACAACACTGCACCTTTTGTTCACGTATTGAATTGTATTTCACCACTTGCACTGAAAGCACTCACTTGGGACTTGTGATCGTGTGTGTATTTGTGGGTGATAAAATAACGGTGTTATTATATGGGACTGCAACCCATGCTTTAAAATACAAATTGCTGTGTATTGCTTGGCATTATTATTTGTGGTCACCAGACCAGGATTAAAATAAACACCATTGTACCTGGATTATCTTTGTCTGTCTTTTCATTGCTCACCGCATCACTCCTGCACCTGCACACTGCAAACCACTTTGCCACAATACCACATTTTAGTTAATTCATCAAAACAGACTTTAAATAGTTGTGTAGGTATATATACTATACAGTACATCCAAAATCTCTAACCCCCTCCTCCCATCTCATCCCCACATCTGTCCCAGACACCCAGTTCCCTCTCAGATGTGGTTGATGTCAAGGTTTCTCTTAAAGGGATGATCACATCCAAATGTAACAGACCATGAGATGGTGTTCATGTTGCGATTGTCCTGTTGTCTCTGTGTGTCTGTGCAGTACAGCACTTCATTTTTCACTGAGTGGAGAACCCATGAACCAGCTCCCCGAGGCAGCAAAGGCTGTGATAGTCATAGGGCTAAAACAGCCAAGAGGCCTTGGATACAGTATCTCATCAGATGCTGTTGTTGTTGTTGTTGTTATTACCCATATAAATTAAATACCTCTGGTTTCATCTGATAACCACAGTAATTAGACTGGGTTAGTTTAAAAAAAATGCTATCAAGCATTTACCTGTGGAGAAATTGCATAACAGCTCAAACCTGTTTTTTTTTTAAAAAAAAATAACTAAGAGGTGAATTGGATAGCAGGGGGGCGGAAATGAATTTCTTAGGAGCCCCCTGGAGCAGTATTGAGATAAAATGACCAGTCCCAAGTCAAAATTACCTTTCTGGGAATAATAAAGGCATTCAAACCCAACGGGTTCTGAGAACAGTGAAAGCATGTTCTGTAGTTCATATGGAAGTGTTGGCTAACACAGATATGTGGCCAACACAAAGGGAGCTAATGTCTCCTAAGTATGGTCACAGAGCCCTGTTTGTGATAGTGCCTGGCTGCGTGACATGTAAACTCAGCTTTTTAAAAATGAATTGCTGCCTTGCACCTTTTAAGCATTGATTTATTTCAGTGTATTTTTCTCAGGAAGATGCACCCAAATCCTAAGTACTAGTTGAAATTTAGTATAGTATTTTTACAGGCAGTACTATAGTATTGTCATTTAAATAAAGGCAGCAGAACTCCTAAGACAAGAGATTAATCTATTTTATGAAATACATACAGTATATATAATATATTATTTATTTCTTAGCAGATGCCCTTATTATATGTGTGTGTGTGTGTGTGTGTGTGTGTGTGTTATTACTGCTGCCAGTAATAAACTAAAAAAAAAAAAAAATAGATAATGTGTTTGTCAGACAATGATTTGACATTTAACAGCATTTTGTTTTTCTTTTCCAGCAAAATCTGGCCTTATTAACTAGTGTAAAAAAAACCCTTTATATTGACATCCTTTGCAATATGTACCTTTAATATTTATAGAAATTACAACAAAAGACGGCACACAATGCTTGGTAATGAAAGCCCCGTGTGCAGTATTCTAAAACATGTATACACATAGGCATCGTCCCATTTATCAAGCTGGAAAGCTAATTACCTCATACGAGGCAATATTTTCTTCATCCCCTGCATTTCAATTTTCAATATTAACACATAGGTGGTCAGGCTGACCACCAAATAGCCTACATGAGCATGAATGCATTAAATAATTTCACGTCGGAAGAGTTTATTAAACTGCCACTCTCTAATCAGCATACTTACTGATCCTCATTAATCTTCTGCTGATCTGTGCTGTGTCTCCACAGCCGCAGCTGAGAGTGCTGGTGTTTATAGGAGCTCTTAACAAACAAGGCCAGTTAATCAAAGAAACTGTACTGCAAGCCAAACGGCCATGCATACCGGAGTCTAATTACACCCTGCTTTTTAACTCATTTAGCACCATATTCGTTAAAAGAAAATGGGGTGGGGGGCAATTCCGTTTAATCTCAGTACCGGTAGTTTAATTTAATGGCAGTTAAAATCATTTGCCTCCTTACGACAAGCAATCCTAATTTGCATGCTAGACAGCGACTCATTATCAGAGGGTAAACAAATGCAATATTGGTCAAAGTATGTTTTAATCTTTGATGTGTTTAATAAGAACCTAATTGGTACACACGTTTTTAAAGTAATTAATGCTTAAGCAAGCCCTTTCATTTTTTAATGACTTGCTAGACGTTTTTTCCCTGAGTTACCAGATAACCATTTAGATGACTGGTTGTGCTAGTTGCTACATGTAAAGATAGCTGCTCCTTCTGTGGCCCAGTGCATGCACAGTTCATCAGAAAAACACATTACTCTAAACCCTCTTATGTCAGGGCTCAGTTTGTGGACTCTGGCTTTCGATGGAATCAGTGGAAACTCATTCACTTTGCACTGAAGAAAGGTTTTGAGATATAAATGACTGAAATCAGAGCTGAGCTTTCAAAAGGACTATACATTATATTACTTGAGTCCCTTCATTAAAATGTAGTATTTAAATCCATGAAAGCATTATCTTAATTGAGGAGTACATTTTTTCGGTGCATGGAGACTTATTTTCATTTAATGAACAGGATGTTTTATCATAATCCTTATGGAATATTTAACGGAAGTTTAATAGGCATGTTTATGGGATCCCATATGCATATTATACTGAACTAAATTATACTGACCAAAAATCCCTCAAATATTTGTGTTTGCTATTAGATATCTCTGATTAAGTAGCAATTTATAACTGCATTATTTACAATTTTGCAGCACTTGTATGGAACTCATTTTTACTGTTCGACATTGACATATATTTCCTTCGAACCTGAGCAAAATGCATTTTGCAAATTACATTATTTCCCTGAAGGTTTTAAACAGAATCACAGGCACTTTCTGTGACTACTTCTGCTCAAACAAGGTGCATTATGCATAGCCTGGGAACTTTAGTTAAAGTTATTTATATGTAAAACTAAAAATAGCAACGCCCTCTAAGTAATGGAGAAAATACATTTAATGAGTTAGGGCAGTGCGCAATTTCTCCTTTCAAAAATGTCAGTTTGCGTTGTACCTTCCTGCGAGATATCCTACAATTACTTTGTCAACAGAAGGAGGAGCAGTGATGGATGATGCATCGCTTCTTGAAACCAAACTTTCTGCAAGTTACTTGGGCTGAAACTAAGTGCTTTTACATTCCAGCCTTATTGATGATAGTGGTTTTATATTTATCACCCTGTCATTTCAGTTGACTGTACCAGCCTCCATTCTGCCAGTATGCAGACACTAATGGAGGTGTGTCCTTATTGCACTAAAGGGTCACACATTCATTCGGCAAACCTGGATGCTGCTGCTATGTCTGCAGTGTCATTTTTTTTTTTTTTAAAATTTTTTTTTACTGAAAAGCCCCACAGCTTTCACATTATTAGGCTTTACAAATGCAGCCTCTGATTGGTCTTGTCCAGGTCATGACATTTCTCACCCGAGGCACAGAGGTGGAACCTTCATCTTATTCGCAGGCACTATATTGCAGCCAGACGAATAGTTAGCATGTTTCAGAGCAAGCAGTTGCAGGTTTTGATTGCGTAGCTTTAGGTTTATAAGAAATTGTGTCAAGAATCAATACAAGTCTCAGGCTTCCTCTTCCTTCTTTAATAAAGGTTTGATATGATTTGTCACAAGCTGGCTTGAGGTATCCATTGTTTTTTTTTTAAAAAATTTTTGTATTATTACATAGCCCCCAGTGCCATGTCTCATCTTTATGTCATTTCAGCTGTAGGGGAACCTTTTATAAGGCTGTATTCTTTACTGTTCAGTTATTGCAAAAAGATCATATTGCTTGATAATATCTTCCGTGCTGTATGCTGTCACATCTACGCATCCACACAGCCAGGTTTCACCCTGCTGTAGGTAAGCCAAAACGCTTGAGGGGACTTCTATGGAACTTCATGATTGGATACGGAATTGATTAACAAAGCTGTGATATTCCATCTCAGAACCTTTTGACACTGCACACCTCTCCTACCAGAGTGCCTCTGTGAAACACACATTCAATTACAAACATAATGTTTTATTCACTATAGTCTGGGGTGATGGATGCTCCCCTGCTAAATTACATCCCCTTATACAGGAGCCCTGATAACTGTAACATCAAGTACAGGATTAATACATTCAGAAGGTAATACATATTTTTAGAGTGGAAGCAAAAAGCCAATTATGTATTGCTAATGTTTTGTAGTAGGTGTCAGTACCGGCGATTCAAATGTAATTATGTATGCATTAATGTATGATTTTCTATCAATTTCATATTACCACAGTGGCAGTAGAAATTCAGTTATTAGTACCATATAGATATATATATATATATATATATATACAGACATGCTCAAATTTGTTGGTACCCCTCCACAAAAAATGAAGAATGCACAATTTTCTCTGAAATAATGTCATTTACAAAAGTGAATTGGCATCCACCATTGTTTATTCCATATTTAAACTAAAAGACTTTGTTTTTGATTTTTATTGACATAATTTGTCAATAATAAAACAAATGAAATGGCATGGACAAAAATGATTACCGCTTTTAATATTTTGTTGCATCACCTTTAGAGGCAATCACTGCAATCAAACGTTTTCTGTAGCTCTCAGTGAGACTTCTGCACCTGTTAACAGGTAATTTGGCCATATCTTCCTGAGCAAACTCATTCAGCTGTCTCAGGTTTGATGGGTTTCTCAGACTGCAAGTTTCAGCTCTTTCCATAGATGTTCGATAGGATTCAGATCAGGACTCATAGAAGGCCACTTCAGAATAGTCCAATGTTTTGTTCTTATCCATTCTTGGGTGCTTTTAGCTGTGTGTTTTGGGTCATTATCCTGTTGGAGGACCCATGACCTGCAGAGACAGAGCTTTCTGACACTGGGCAGTGATTCTCCAGAATGCCTTGATAGTCTTGAGATTTCATTGTGCCCTGCACAGATTCAAGGCACCCTCCAGGCGCAACAAAGCAGCCCCAAAACATAACCGAACCTCCTCCATGTTTCACTGTAAAAATGGTGTTCTTTTCTTTGAAAGCTTCATTTTTTCGTCTGTGAACATAGAGCTGATGTGACTTGCCAAAAAGCTCCAGTTTTGACTCATCTGTCCAAAGGACATTCTCCCAGAAGGATTGTGGCTTGTTAATATGCATTTTGGCAAATTCCAGTCTGGCTTTTTTAAAAGCTTCTTTCAAAAGTGGAGTCCTCCTGGGTCTTTTTCCATGGAGCCCACTTTCCAGGAAAAAGGATTTATGGTCTTTCAGAAACTGACGTACCTTCACCTTGGAGTTCAAAAAATGTATCTCTTTGGCAGTTATCCTTGGCTCTTTTTCTTTCTACTTTTTTCATTCTGTTCAATCTGGGGTTAAATTTTCCTCTTGAAACCATTTAAGGTTTTTACCATGGACCTTAAACTTCTTAATAATATTTGCAACTGTTGTCACAGGAACATCAATTTGGAGATGGTCTTGTAGCCTTTACCTCCCATGCTTGTCTATTATTTTCTTTCTGATCTCCTCAGACAACTCTCTCCTTTGCTTTCTCTGGTCCATGTTCAGTGTGGTGCACAAATGATACCAAACAGTTACAGTGACTACTTTTCTCCATTTAAATAGGCTGAATGACTGATTACAAGATTGAGACATGTGTGATACTAATTAAAGAAACTAATTAGTTTGAAATATCACTATAATCCAGTTATTTATTATCTTTTCTAAGGGACCAAACAAATGTGTCCAGGCCATTTTAGAATATCTTTGTTCAGTAGAATAAGCAATAATTCATCTCTTTTCACAGTTCCCGCCTTATTCTATGACATACCAAAGGCATGCAAGTATACATGATAAAATAGCTTTTAATTTCATCACTTTTCAGGAGGAATGAAGCATTATTTCAATGAGCTGTAAGGGTACCAACAAATTTGAGCACGTCTGTATATAATGTATAAACAGATAATTATGGTAAAGCTTAAGGTAAATGAATAGTAACTTTATAGTATAAGATCAGGAAGAAATATATACAGAACTGCTATATCTGTGTACAAATTTACCATGGTAAACTGGGTGGTTTTTGTAAATATGTTTTAGAAATCATAAATTGAATCAGAGGTGGATTTAACATGATCTATCTACCTGTCATTTACAATTCACAAATGATCCTGGCACACTGCAACATAGTCAGTCAAAGGGAAAACCTGCAAAGTGACATTTCATAGGCCTAGGTCAAACAATTTCAACAGATCCATAACATTATTCAATATACTTTTAATTGCATTGATGATACCAGGAATTGAGTTTTAGATATCCTTAACTCTATTTAAAAATGATATTTAATTGCATTAAAATGATCTTTTTAAAAAAATATAGATTTCAAGCTATAGGCTTTTAAAGACATTTGTTCTAAATTAAATAAATATCGAGTGAATTAAAACAGATGTACTGTAGTCATTGTGGGATTTCTCTAGTCTATGATATTTATAAATTAGTCTCAGAAACAAATGATGTAATTGCAGGTCTTTTTATATTAATTATATTTCAAATCTGTGTTAAACTCTGTTCAAATCGTGACTCGTGATGCTTTTCATTTCAAACACTAATGCTGTATGTTACTGTCTGTGATTCTTCCGAAATAAAAGAGATCCTTTTTCATTTTCACAAAATTAACTCTAAATATAACTAATTACACTTAACTGTGCTTTTACAATTTTATTTCAATAACATAACAGTCTTACAATGTATTCAATGTATTCCACCTCCAAAACATACACTTTTTAAAACAGTATAGATTTCAAGCTGTATAATGTTTAAAGACAATTGTTCCAATAACCAGTGTTGTGTTTTGAATAAATGGAACTCTCTGCTTTACCTAAAATCTTCCACCTGGTGGCACTGTGCTTGGTGTTAAAAAAAAAAAGAGAAAAAAAGCAGAGAAGATAATGCTGGGGGTACCGTATTTAATAACACAAAAATATTAACTCAGTGGCTAGAAGGCACAGTGGGTAACCACACAAAACCACCACACACAAAAAAGGCAGTTCAAGATTTGGATGGGCACAGACAGTGATAATGTCTCCTTTACTCCTGTCATTGCTCAACACTCAGAACTGGCAATACTACTGATCCAACAGCTCAGGTGAGCACAAAACAAAACTACTGCGCCATTCAGATCGATATCGCTTGATACCACCACCATGCTTTGTCAGCTTATTGCAATGTTCTGGAAGACAAAAATAAATGTTCCTGTCTGCAGTGGCATACGGTGCAGCTGTTAATAAAAGCATCTAGAACATTTCAAGTGAAGATTAGGAAGGAAAGTGCAATCTCTTTTGCAATTTTTAAAAGCAGCTAAAATAGAAGTGGCATATTTGTGTACACGGATAATAAAGGCAACATTCAATAGAGCTATTATCTGAAGACTAAAAGGTACATTGACCTTTGAGATTGATTCATTGCATCAGAAGTGTCTGATGATAACATCTGCTGTGAGACAATGGCAGTGCAAGAAAGACAAAGGCGTCTGTATTGTAAAGGCACACTGCTAACGATTAAAGTAACAAGACTAGTGTGGTGCAAATGTGTATTTCACACAAGCACTTAATGAAAATGCTGTAGGGTGATAATGTGGGACCACCCTTTTGACTTCCACCAGCTCTAGATTGAAGGTCCCTGGCACAAGCTGATACTCAATAGTTTCATTAAAATGCATCCTCCTACTCTTACCATGTGCTTCCATTACCATCCTGTGCAATCGGTGGTCTTCCTTATTTATTAAAGAAAACAAAATAAACATCTACACCAAATAGGGACTTCTGTAAAAGTAATTTTTATTTGTATTTAGTCAACATGTTCAATTGCTCTCTGTTGGCAGCAGATGTGGTTACATATACAGTTAGATATGTTTATCAGTTCAGTGTGATGCATTCCAATCATGCAAATGTGGCTCATTCCTGTTGATTAGTAATCAAATCCTTGTTCAAGACAAATCTACTTAGTGGAAGAATCCCCCCCTATTGAAAATCACTGCTTCCATGTCTGAGAGGTTAAATCACTGCCTGGCCTGCTTTGAATTTGTCTGGTACAAGGATGTCCTCTGGGAAATTTGGGCCCGAAACAGGATTGCATAATCAGTTAGCAGATTACAGACAACATGGACAGTGAGATTAAAAGGGTAGACCAAGGTCAAGTCCGTAACAACAAGAGGGCGAGCAATGCTATGCAATTTGATAACCGCTGGTCAGTTCAGACAGTAATGGAGGGGAAAAAGAGCCCTGAAAAAAAAGGTGTCCTATTGCATCAACCCATTGTGCTCTAAAGACACCCATTCAGGCCTTCAGAAAGGCCTGCACCAGCCATACTGAATGCCCTGGCTTCCTGCTCCATGCTGCCATATAGGTGTTGGCACTGACTGGAGATAAAACTGCAGGCTGGCCCCCCACACATGTTTTATCCTGGACAAACCCAGAACTCAACGTTTCACTGTGTGCAGGCCGGACAGCTGGTGGTCCTGTTTTTCAACCGACTGAAGCCTGTCAGGAATAAAATCAATAAGAACATTGCCATATTACAAATTAATACTCCACTTGCACAGATTTGGACACAATATGTTAGTGTAAAAGGAGCTCGGAATTCAACACATTGATGCCTAAAAATTCACCATCTGTCCAGGTTCAAAGGGGGCAGCCCTGCAGCAAGAGCTCCTCTTTTACTGCTACCAGTAGGTGTCACTATTAGGTGCAGATGATGATGATAATAATAATAATGAGATTTGAGTGGTTCTGCAGTGGTTGAGGGATAAACTAGGAAGCAGGGTGTTGGCTAATATAACTGGATTATTATTTATTTCTTAGCAGGCACCTTTATCCAGGGCGACTTACAATTGTTACAAGATATCACATTATTTTTACATACAATTACATTATTTTTTACACATTATTTTTTTACATACAATTACCCATTTATACAGTTGGGTTTTTACTGAGCAATCTAGGTAAAGTACTTTGCTCAAGTGTACAAAGCAGTGTCCTCACTAGGGATTGAACCCACGTCCCTCCGGTCAAGAAACCATGAGCCAACTATTCCACACTGCTTTATTTAAAATAATACATTTTGCAAATTGAATTCCCTTTTTTTTTTTTTTTTATCTAGTAAACATGTTCCTTCATACATGATCTAAGAGAAACCATGACCAATATTACTCTGATTTATTTCAATGTTATTTTTTTTTTAATGTTATATCGAAAAAAAAAAAAAAAAAAAAAAAAAATTTGTTAGGCTAACAAACATGTTCCTTCACTTCATATTTGTCCATCAGGAAAAAAACAAACTCCACTTCTGAAAAGTATTCATTACAATTTTATTAATCTTGTGAGAGACAGAATAAGGAAATGCCATCAGTAAATTCAATTTTTCTATGACATTAGGCTTTGATATAATTTTGGGCAGAAAACATTTTTAAAATGAAGCAATTTAATTTTCGAGATGGTTTCGGAAGCACTTAGATTAAAAGAATACACTTCCAAAGCCTTTCAATCATCTTAAACAATATTTGAATTGCATGTAACCTAAGTGTAATATTATCTTGAATGTTATTGAACATTTGACTGACTCATGCACACGTCGGCAATGTTGGAAACTATTATTTTGCATTTCTTACAAACGTTTGCATTGCTAGTGACATGTAGCTGATAGGAGCAAAGGGAAAAAAAGGGTTAGGATAATTCTGTACCAGACTGAGCAGTCTCATTGTATTTATCCAGTGGCTGGGAAAAGGCACCTGTTCTTAAATGAGGCCTCCAAGTAATGACTCAAAAACAGGAATTAGGAAACTATACAGCACCTTCTCCTGGCTAAGGGTGGAATTGAAAACCATGGCATTTAGATACTTGTATGGAAATGTATTTATAAATACTGCCTGCAGAGTACAACCAGTGCATATGTATAGATTATATATTATTAATTTAAAAAATGCATATGCCCCCTGTACATTTTAATGAACAGGGAGCATATGCAATGCTTCACAAACAACAAACATATGTGTGGACTGTATTTGTTATGCATTCTAGGTCATATATGTAAAATATTAGTTGTTCTGTGTTCTTTCACTGGTTTTACAACTACGTTCGTTTTTACTCAAGTGTTGAATCTTGAATCTTTGAGTCTCTTTTACTGGTCATGTCTCCAATTTTAACTCTCTCTCAGCTGGGAGGCAGAGTGCTGTACTCACTTTGAGGCACACAGACACTTGAACCCGAGGCTTCCTTGTGTGAATATGGCATTTAATGTAGACTACCAAATTGTCTTTAAAAATTGAACCACGCATGTTAAATGGTTTAGATTGAATGTTTTTTTTGTTGTTCTATTGCAACATCACCCCACGTATTTAAGGTAATTAAAGCCAGGCAAATGGGATAATATCATGCAGTTGATGGTCCATGGGCTCATTTATCCATACAATGACTGCTAATTGTTGTTTGGGTCGTCTTTGTTAAATGGCTGTTGAGAGAAGTACTAATGTGCTGAGAGCACTCTCTCAATGTAGTTGTTTTAATATTGTACTTTATGTTGCTGTTATTGATTTTTTTTAATGCCCATTTGTGTCATTGCAACCTTCTGTTAGTCGTTGCTTTCCGGACCATGTCTTGCAAACCATGAATGTGATTCTTAGTGACGTCGTGCTTTTGTGTGGCGTTCTACGCTCTGTGTCACTGCGTGGCAGTAATTTAAGTGTGGTCGCTGGTTGAGACAACATGTTCCATCTTGTAAAGCTGTTGTTATGTGTTTTCTGTTGTTTTGTATTTATAAGGGCACAGGCTAGAAAATTTGAAGCATCTTTATGGTCTGGCAAGAAGAGGTCTGACTGATGACTGAGTTGTTAGCGTTGCACCTAGAAAACAAGACGAACGCTATTTCTGATAACTGAATGTAAACCTGGTGCTGCTTAGGGAAAACCTGTGCTAGATTTTCATCTTTTTTCAGTGGAACAAAAGTGATTTATGTGGTTCTGGATTCTTTGGTGGAAATCTAACACAGGTTTGGAAATGCAGCAGCATAGAAGGGGTATTTTGAAATGTTTTTTTTTTGCTTATGTAGTCAGTTGAAAGCAAACAAGCTCATAACTGATTATAAAATCAACTGTCAGCAGTCAGTGTCTCAGTCCTGTGAAAATGAATGAACAGCAGGCAGAGACTTATACTGATAGGCGCTGGAAATCAAAGATTGTCTTGACGATGCGTGTTTTACTAGAGTAAGATCATTGTTATCTCTCAGTTCTCAAGTCTTTAATAACATCACTGTTCTGTTTGTCATGTGCACTGTTGTTTGTGTGGAATGTAGAAGCACATGGTATTTTATTGTAGTTGTGAGGGTCTGGACAGGCTGAGGTTCGAGGTTACAGGGTTCAGTCTCCTCCATGGTGAGCCATTTTAGAAACAAAACTGGTCCCAGTGGGCAACCTACTTTAAAGAAACACCTTTTTATGGATCTGGAACCAAATATAGTCGGGGCACTGAATTATCCAACCTCCTCTGACATCACACAATTTGTTCTGATATATATATATATATATATATATATATTATTGTTACCCATTTTAATTCCATTGTTAATATGACGATGGATGTAGAATGATTTATTTATTTATTTTTTAATAATATTGAATTTTACCAGGGGGATGCATGGAATATCTATTAATAAGCACTAAGCATTAAACTGACTACATCCAAACAATCTGGGTAAAAAGCAATGTCAAATATTCATCTTCAAGTCCCTATATTGTTTTGGAGAAGGATGTTTTAGACCTCCAGAGTGAAAATATAAATGTCAGGAATCAGACTAAATATCTTCTGGATACTAGGGATAAATTCAAATAATGGAGATGATCCCTTCTGCAGGCCAGAAATATCAATTTTGTAATACTTGTGGTGGAAACATATGCTAATGGTAGCCAATCCCAATCTGCTCATATTTATTCTATAATGACTTTATATTCTGTCTTTAAAGGCAGTAAAGCCTGTTTAAATCCGAGTTCAATGAAATGTTTGCTTGCTGCTCAGTGTCACCTGAAGGCTGTAAATGGAAACTTTAGCAATAAGGCCTTGTTATTGCTCTTAATTGACAGAGATAATGATACACAGGCCGCATGCTTGTTGATGTTGCATCATTTGCATCACTTGTGTGATATTTAACAACACAACATCCGGTGCATAAAGACCAGTGTTATTTTCTTCTTCTAATACACAGCTGTGGTTCACATCCTAACTAGACAGCACATGTTCAAAATGGATGAAGCATGACCTCCTCTATCCTTTTGTTTTCTTATACATAAATATAAAAAGCTATATTTATTCTTACATGATACTTTTTTGTTCTAATTTGGTTTGACATTCATTTTTTACTTATATGCTTTTCTGAAAAGTTCAATAAATTTTAATTAACACAGTGTCACCTAAGGCTGTTAGATAAACAAAAAACTATTTTTATTATATATACATGCAAATTTGTTGGCCCTCCACAAAAAAAACGAGGAATCAGTTTTCTCTGAAATTTGAAACTGACAAAAGTAATTGGCATCCACCATTGTTTATTCCATATTTAATGAAATTTTGTTTTGATTTTTTATTTAAATAATATTGTAAATTTAAAACAAATGAAAATGGCATGGACAAAAATGATGGGAGTTCATTTTTTTGCTGTTGAGTCCAATCACTGCAATCAAACGTTTTCTGTAGTCTCAATTAGACTCCATTTACCTTTAACTTTTGGCCCTTCTATAAACTGCATTGTCTAATTTGATGGGTGCCTCTAATACTACAAACTTTCAGCATTTTTAGATGTCATGTTCCTTGACTCATGAAGGCCACTGAATAGTCCTGTTTTGTTCATTCCATTTTTTTTTATTTGTTTTGGGTCTGATTAATGAAAGGTGGTTCTGAACAGAGCTTTTTATACTGGGCAGTAGTTTTGCCCAGAATCTCTTGATATTTGATTTCATCACAGATTCAAGGCACCCTTTTCAGGTGCAGCAAAGCAGCCCCAAAACAACATTGCTATCCATTTTCACAGTAGGTATGGTTTTTTTTGGATAAAGCTTCATTTTTTATGTTTAACATAGAGCTTTTGACTTTTGTCTGTCCAGTTTTGACTCATCTGTCCATCTACTCCCAGAAGTTGCTTGTCAATATGCATTTTAGCAAATTCCTATTTTTTTTATTTTTTTCTTTTATGTTTACTCCTGGGTGATCTTCCATATCCCCTAAATTAGGATGGTCTTTCAGAATGCTACAACTGGGAGTTCAGCTTGTATCTCTTTGGCAGTTATCCTTGGCTTTTTTTACCATTTATCATTCTGTTCAATCTGAATTTTGTTGCGGCCATCATAGGAGTTGTTTCCAAATCTTAAACTTAATAATATTTGCAAAAGTTGTCACAGGAACATTATTACTAATGGTCTTGTAGCCTTTACCTTTACTATGCTTTTTATCTCTTATTTTTTTCTAATCTCCTAGATCATCTCTTTTTTCTTTGTCCATGTTTTGGTGCTTAAATGATCCAAACTGTAGTAATTCTTTTTCTCCATTTAAATCCTCTTTTTGATTACAAGATTTGTTTTGTGATACAAAGAAACTTTAGTTTGAAATATCATAATCCAATTATTTATTATCTTTTCTAAGGGTACATAAATCTGTCCAGGCCATTTTAGAATATCTTTGTAGAATAGCCTGAATTCATCTCTTTTCACAGCTTCTTTACTTTATTCTATGACATACCAAAGGCATGTGTAAATACATGATAAAATAGCTTTTAATTTCATCACTTTTCAGGAGAATGAAGTTATTTCTCAGCTGAACCTTCCAACAAGTTTTACTATGGTACATATATATAATATTGTTGTATTAAACCTAACTGGACCTGGAGTCTAAATCTGCTGAGAAGAAAGTGCGTTCAATTTTTCATTTTTCAACCAGCTGTCATTTTCTGTACTGCACTTGTTTTTAGACGTGCTCTCAATTCAATTCAAGTGCAATGTGTCGCTCTCACTTGTGTGGGTTAAAGGGTTTTGCAGCAGTTTGAACCAATTCTAATCAGACAAGGGAGAGTATGTGAATGTGATTGCCAGCGGTTCAAGCAGGCAGCGGCTCTATGCAGACTGCAGGATGTTAAATGGCGTTTTTCAACATGATCCAGCTAAACCGGGCCCAAAGCCCACCTGTCCAGCTGCAAATTGACTTTAAGAGGTACCAGAGGAGTTTTTCTTTATCAAGGGGGTCAGGAGGTTGAAACTCTAACTGGCCTCCTGAGGATGAGCGTGTCCTGGTTTGAAGTAATGGAGAGCGTTTAAAACAAGGGGCTCTGCGGCAGGCCCATCTCTGGACTGAGCAGCATGCTGGGTTTCAGATAGGCTTATATTGCACTGCCCCTGTATTCTCCTGCAGTTCGAAAGAGCAGCTGACTTTGCTCCTCATGGGGGAATTATTTTTTAACCTGGCAGAATTGTTTTCTTTTTTTCTGTCATGTAAAGAGCTGCCCCAGACGCTCATTTACTGAGAGGCTGCTCACCACTATCAAGGATTAGCCCACTATACTCACATTCTGTATAACAATACATTTAGGGTCTTACATTGTATGTATGTATTAGCAGTTAACACTTACAGAGTCCTTCGCTTCTGTTTCATCTTATGTTCCTAAGATTGGATTGCTTTTACTATGGTAATCTCTTTTAGTCATAAAAAATGTGTGTACATTTTTATTTCTATCTGCTTGAATGTTCTCATCAATGCTGCTCTTTAGAAAGCTATATCCTGCTATACACACTTTAAAATAGCTAAAGATTAAAGAAGTACCGCTAAGATACTTGCAGAAAGAACATTTCACTATATGTCCATCAGTTGCTGCTATGTGAATTAAAGAGGATAATAAAAGGTAACACTTTACATTGTGTCTCTAATTTACATCGTAGTTACTTAGTAAATACATGTGTACTTGCACATCATTACAATGTCATTATGCATAGTTACAATGTACTTTATGTGAAAATATTTTTGCACAATACATATAGGTACACGATTGTGTCAGAAAAGGGTTAGGGTTAGGGGTTAGGGGTTAGGAGTTGGAGTTAGGGTCGTCTTGTCATTTATTACCAGCTAACTCAAGGGTGGGTCTGGTGAATACTTGGACTGCAGGAATGGTTTCAGTAGCTCAATAGGCAACACTTTTTCCTCTGGACCATGAAATGTAAAGGAAAGTACAAAACATGTGACTGAACTTTGTACGTAGATACAACAGTAGCATATTATACAAAAACTGTCACGGGATAGCAATGGATTCCACAACGAGATAAAAAGCTACATTTTATACATGTGACTTCTCCTTTTAGAGACATATTTTAATTATGTTGCGAATACAATGTATTACCAACAGGTAGAGCCATATGCTCAAGATTTAAAAAAAAAAAAAAAAAAACGTCCATAAAATCAAACAATAAAGCACCTTAAAGGGAAGTGCATTTAGCCACAATACCCATATTGTTTTGCTTATCTCTTTTAGGATGAAGTTACCAGTAAATCTCCAGTCAAAAGTCACAATACAAAAATTAAATAAAAAAAATGCTGCAGGTTATTACAATAAACGAGAACACAAATCCAACCCTTTCATAGGCTTAGGATAATAGAACGTTTTTCAGAATCTGACTGCCAGATTATATCTTGACAGGCTCCTATCATTAGGTTGTAGACCAGCCAGCTTTAACAGTTTAAATGAGTTAGGCACTGTGCCAGGGATTTAGCTAGAAAAAACAAAATTGGTTCAACAGTATTATTACATGACATTCACATCTTTCATTGACAGCCTGTGCGGAACTAGCACTACCCTAATAAGGAGACTTCAGATTGCAGCACAATTATGTGATGATAGCTTCTTTCCCACAGCTAACAATAGGAGTCCAGTCTATACTGCCATCAAAAGCAGGACGATTACATGGGAAAAAAGTATTTTATTGATCCATTCAATGTTAGTTCATTGTGCAATGGCTTTATGTTTAATTCTGTAGTGAAACAGCCTCAGGTGCAACACAAATGACTGGCTTTAACATTTGCAAGTGAAACCTGTTTTCCCACAATTTCCTCAGTGAACTCATTTTTTTTTTTTTTTTGCAAATAAGTCAAATATATTAAATGACTGTGTAACACATTCTGTAGGCTGTTTGAAGTATCCGTGTGGGGCAAAGCTGACATGCAGTAATTTTAACTGTGTCATACAGCATGATTGGAACCAGGGCTATAGAAAGTTATGGGTTTGCAGTGTTGTGAAATCTATATACCCAAAGGGAGTGTATTTTTTGTTCCTCTCACTCTAGATTCCTGTCAATGTATTTCTGTCTAGATCAATCCTTACACATGTTTACTATCTTGTTGGCTGTGCAAAGTTGCCAGACTTCGCTGTGGATTCCACAGGGAGCGTTGCATCGTCTGGCCTTTGTCCTCCAGGGGGCAGTAGCTTGAGTCCCTGGGTGTAAAGTGGCATTAACTTGCTTGTGGGATCAGAGGACGCAAACTTACCATCAGTACTCCTGTATTTCTTTGTCAAGGTTAACCAGAGATAACACCTTGCCCAGGACTACAATCCCACACTGCATTGCAGAGATCAGAGATAACACCTTGCCCAGGACTACAATCCCACACTGCATTGCAGAGATCAGAGATGACACATTTCTAAAGAAATTAAAATTAATAATGCTTTCATATCAAAAGGATACAGTAAATGAAAGGTAAGACAGATAATCACATATAAAATATAAATGAGTTTCAGTCTGTTTGATCACAGCAGATTCTATATTAAATAGTAGTGTCAGATTGTTATTGAGTGATACTCAATAATTGTGTAAACAGGGGAAACCGAGGGATTGCTTTGTTTTGTGTTGAGTAATTAACACATTATATTCAGTTTAATTAATACCTAACCACATTTCTTAAAGGAATTACTATGTGTGTGTTTGTTTGTGTGTGTGTGTGTTTGTGTTTGTGTGTGTGTGTGTGTGTGTATATACTGCACAGAAATACACACTCTGCAACTGTTCAGTAAGTACTGGAACACATTCTGCAGTTTTGTGTTCGACTTCTTAAGATATTTCTTGACAAAGAAGTGTTTCAGAAAAACATAATTCAGAAAGGAAAAGGCACTTAGGAAACTGAGAGGTAGATTAACAGTGTGTAAGTGCTATTGATATCCATAAATCCAAAGGCATCAGGCTGCCCTTGTCTTTAACACAGTATGTTTAGCCTGTGTATGTCTGAAATGCAATATCCTGAAAAAAACAGCTGCTATAACATACAGCTGGACCAAACGGGGGGATAAGTAATTTGGCATGACCTTATCCAACTTGACTGTAGCTTTGCATTTGATGCAGAGAACCCATTTGACTTGTCCAGCTGCAGAAAGTGGTACTCAAAGAAATTGGAAGGAATTCTCCTGAATGCTTTCTCCTTGCTTACAGCACTCAAGTAATGGCTGCAGATTAGCATTTGACATGACAGATTACATTAAGTCATGTCTTTCTAGTACTTTATGATGGCACTATCACATTAGCTTCTTAGCACTGGCACACAGAGGCATGCAAATGTTTCAACCCCTCTTATTTAAATCTACAGCCTGACATGGCAGCTTTGATATGATTATTAGTCATATGAGAGACTTTAATTCATGTTCGTCAGATAAAATATGCTGTAAAAAGGTAAGGGAAAGTGGTTGCTTTTAATGAAGACCTCAGTAAGACCTGTAGCAACCTTGCACAGGGATCTGCATTTGACATTACTGCATTAACAGAGCTACTCGTCTTTGTTAGGTGTTTGATTTGGAACACTGGATAAATTATTTTAGACACTTTTAAAACTAGACAGACCATTTGCAGTCATTTTAGAAACTTTTAAATCCCCCTTTATATGCTTGTAAAAGTGTTTGACAATGGGCCCTATTCACAAGGTTTTCACTCATCAGTTTTTTGAATGACAGTCTAGCATTATGCTTCATTGAAGGCTTATACAGTACTTTAACAGTCTGTAATGGCTTTGTGACAATCATTCTGCTGCTGAAGATCAGGACCTCCTCATGATTCAGCAATGTCTTTTGTCATAGGACAGATCTTGAAGGAATTGTAGTGCAGCAGAGGCCTTCCATTAAAAGAAAAGCAGGCCTTGTGTCTGTGTCTGTCCGTTTTGTCCGCAAAGCCAAACCTTTTATTTTCTGCACAATAGTGTCCTGGCTCTGGTCTGACACCACCCACTCCGGCCGTTGCAAAGTTTTGTGCAAATTCCCTTTTTGGATTGAAAAAAAAAAAAAAAAAAAAAAAAAGAAAAAAAAAAAAAAAATGGCAAAGACGCCATCAAAGTGCGGGACTGGATGCTGGAAAATGAACTATCCCATGTGTCATGAATAGGGAACAATGGGAGGCGTCCGTACCTGTACACTAATCAACAGCCCAGGTAACCTCCATTCAGAATCCTGAACCCACCAAACCTTTCTGGTTTTGCCTAACCCAAGCGGGAAAATTCACCATTACACAGCCCAAGCAGTATTGCCCAAAAGGCTGGAGTCGGTGCGCCCACAGCCCAAGATACAGCCCAAGAGGGGGAGCCCATAATTACATTCAAAATGAACCAAATCCAGCCCGGGGAACTAACCCTGGGACAGACAAATTGTTCAAAACAAGACCAGGCTCAACCCCTGAAAATTTTTTGGGGGAGGGGCAAACATAGTACAAATATGAAATGATGTGTCACCCCAAATCCTCCAGCCAGGTTTACCATGTTTGAACTTCCTCCAAATTTTTTTTTTTACCAGATTTTCCACTAAATGATGACTTGGGCTGCCGATGGAGCAGCTGGCAAAGTTATGATGCAGTTCGCTAAATTTTGTGCCGGAGCCCCAAATGTCAAGCAGGTCCACCTGCCCCCGCATTTTTTCAGGACGGACCAGCATGCTGTTGGGCCCACTGAACTTTGCCTGGACTGCTGGGTATGAGTCAACTGTGGCAAAGAGATTTTTTTTATGGTGCCAGATTGGTACACGGATATAAACGGGTCCATGTTTAGATTTGTATTTAGGCACGAAAAATCACTTCACTGTCAGTTAAATGTAAAATGCAGAATCCACAGTAATTAATTAGTAATTGAATCTGTATAAATAGGCACATTTTTAGTCACTGGGGTTAGGTGTTCGTGAGTGGAGAAAGACACTGCTCAAAGAAAGCAAAAAAGAAAAGCGTAAAGATAAGTGAACTTCAGTTTGTTCGTGTGTCTGTCCGAGAAATTTTGGCTACAAGTGCCAATGTCCTGTTTTGTCTGTTCCAACCTTTTATTTTCTGTTCTGTTTATTAAATGCTGAGCGCCCATAACCCAGCATACCAAACCACATCTCTCTGTTTATTTATTTCCTGGCTCTGGTCTGACACCACCCACTTTATCCACAAAGGCTTATACAGTCTGTAATGGCTTTGTGACAATCATTCTGCTGCTGAAGATCAGGACCTCCTCATGATTCAGCAATGTCTTTTGTCATAGGACAGATCTTGAAGGAATTGTAGTGCAGCAGAGGCCTTCCATTAAAAGACAGGCCAATCCGGCAAAGCCAAGTGGCACAATGGTGTCCTGTGTCGTTGCAAAGTTTTGTGCAAATTCCCCTGTACTTAGTGAAATGCTCCAAGAACACCCATGTGTCATGAAGTGTCTACTGTACACTAATCCTAACCTAAATTCAGAATCTGAACCCAAACCTTTCATTCTAACTTAAAAATTCACCATTACAGTGCAGTATTGAGGGCTGATACCTTACATAATTACATTCAAAATGAACCAAATCCAGCTACAACTAACTACAGACAAATTGCTGAAAACAAGACCGTTCCACTGCTGGTGTAAACATAGTACAAATATGAAAATGATGTGTCACCAGCGCTCCAGCCAGGTTTACCATGTTTGAACTTCTAATAAAAAACACATTTTTTCTTTTACCAGATTTTCTAAAGTGATGACTCTTCCGATGCAGCTGTAAAGTTATGATGTATAAATTTTTGCTCAGAAATGTCAAGCAGAGATTTCAGTTTGCTATCACTTTGCACTCATGAGTCAACTGAGAAATAATCCACAGCCTCTTTACCGAAACACTGTCAGTGTTAATGAGACTTCAGTCTGCTGATCTGTGAGAAAACACAGCCATCAGAGCTAGAGAACGATATCTGGATGTTTTTATCCACTACTGGCTAATTTAAAAACTCCAGCAATGGTCAGTATTGTATTTATTCCTCTTAGAGCTGGTGCTGGTGTGAGTTTCCAGTGGTCAGTGTCGGTAATTTAGAGTAACTCTCATACATGAAAGTCCCTGTCACTGTTTTTATTAATACTGTGGGACTGTCTGTGACGGATGGGGAAAGGATTAATTTGTACAGGTATGATTTGGCCCATCTGATATACAGCAGGAGCACACTGGTGCTCCTTCGGTACCATGGTACTGCAATGGATAACCAGTGTGAGTTTCTTCATACCACTGTGACCACTGCATTGTACCAGTAGCTCATGCAATTGTACAGCGTAGTTGATCTCTTAAAAAAATAGTAAAAAAATCAGTACCCTGTGTCTTTTTATTCCATCAGCTTGTTTTAATGTTGTCCTGACCACTATCCCATAGTCTAGTAAGAAGGCATAAGAAAGATCTTGACAGACCTCTCATTATTGGTGACATCCTTTAGCTCAGTTTACCATGTTTTTTACCATCTGAATTTACTAAGCTTTACCATGCTTAACCATGTTTTTTTACCATGTGAATTTACTAAGCTTTACCATGTAACCATGTTTTTTTTCCCCTTACCATACTTGTGTGTGTTTTACCATGCTTTCACTGTGTTTAGCTATATTTTGGTATGTTTTCACCATACTGCAGTAAGGCATACCAATAATATCATAATGTCTTTTGTGCTTCATGTGCTTTCATCTTAATTAAAAAGCTATCGTTGTGACTCTAACCCACACCTGACAATACCAGGGCTCAGAGCCGTAATGCTCTGCATTAATCTTACTCTTAGTTGTTAGATTGCGAGTCTCTCCTCTTAGTTGTTATATTGAGTGTCTCTGTCTTTTAAGGAGGTTCCATACATGTATATTATAAGTAGTGCTGCAGAAAACTATTATAATTTGTAGTGTTCTGATGGATCATATTATTGGGTTTCTGTCAGTTTCATGTCATTCCTGGTAAAAGCCAGAGTCCACTGAAATCCATCATCTGATTTTGCCCAGCAGGCTTAGAGAAGCCCCTAGTGACAAGGAACATGGAAGCAGAGCCAGTAGAAGCCGATGCAGTGGAAGGTTCCCTCTCTGACTATTGAGGCTCACTGGTGTGACAACTGAAGAGGGAGGCCAACATTGCTGCTGATAGCCCTCGACAAGACCTTGAGACGAGAGCACTTCATTGTCATCAGTCCAGCACTGTCATCCCTGCTCTGTGTGATGATCCTCAGTGCATGTATGCACTATACGGTATGTGCGATATACTAAAGCATGTACTAATCACTCCACTAAAGGGATCCAGCAGTAGGATACACTGCATGATATCCATGAGGGCGCTTATTCATGTCCCAGTCCCTGACACCTAATCAATATAGAACAGCTAAGAATACTCCAGCTGGATGGCACTTGAGCTTGACTAGGCAAACCACACAGAGGAAAAGCCCAGGTGAGCTTATTAAATCTGCAGTAAAACCTGTAAAGGCTATTCTGCAATGGGAGTAGACTTATTTCCTTCACTGAAAGGAGGTGCGCAGATACCAGGATTGCTCCAATAGACATGTTCAGTAGCATTACAAAATAATTTAAACTGGACACAGTTTTATAATTGTGTTTGTTAAAGAGCACAACAGGCCCAGGCATTAGGTCCATGCATGTGGCTTCTTCACACAACCTTTTCAGTTATTTTGTATGGTGACGCTCGACACATTCTGCAAGAAGAAAGAGACAAAGAGACTCACTGGATGTATTGGAAATGGACCATTCCAGAGGTAGAAAGGGTTAACAGGTTCTAATCCAGTGCAATAGTCCAGTAAACATAGTCCCAGTGTGTTTGTAATCATACCTGTAGAAAGTTCTGTATTTTAACAAGAATAATGTTGTATTTACATTTTGTTTGGGCTTGACGTTATTGGATTTAAAATAAGGCCGAGAGAAAGCCAGAAAGAGGAAGTGATGCAATGAGTTAAATCATGACAGCTGATATACAGTAGGTCAGGACCTTTCATACAGATTGGCTCTCTGAATTCATTGCATTGACATCACAGTGGAAAGTGCATTTCGCCATACTGAGTCACTGATACAAATGAAAAATAGATTTTACACAGGCTTCTTCCAGCAATGCAGTGTGTCCTATCTCAGGCCATCTGTGTCTTAACTTAAAAGCCTGGTGTTGACTTTTACAGTTCTGCCCAACGGCTTAGTTTCACATGAAAGCTGTTTTGTGTTTAAATGTTAGGTGGTTCCTAATATATGTCGAATGCTAATTGTAAACTATTTAGAGTGGGGTAAGGACATTGTGATCTGTATAGATAAAAATTGATTTATATTGTGCCTTGTTCAGATAAACCATGTGGAGGATTGTGTGTACAGCAACTTTGGAAAGACCTTTTGGTATTGAAAGGATTAAAATGGCTTCCTAGAAGTCTAAATATTTAATTTCTTAACAGAGGACATTGCAGCTGACATTAATTTTAAAGGACCTGTGAAGTCATCAATGAAGCTGATGTCAAATGGCATTCTTGTTGACGTTAATTTGACAAAAAAGGGGGAAGCACTCATTTCAGTTTTCTGTCTTCACAACTTATGTAGACAGCAGCGAGATCTGGCAGAATCAGGAATAATCATTCTTCGTCACAGTTTGTGAGTAATTTATTGATGTCATCTTTAAATTGATTTGTAACAGAAATAGAATTGGTTAGGGGGAGGGGGAGCAAAGAAGAGAGTGATAATTAATGAACACTAAAAACTGAGTCTTTTCTTTTCATATAATTTTAAAAGAGAGTGATTGATCTGAGCTAGCTGTTTTTCTAGTCAGTGTCTGCCTGGTATGTTGTTTCCCGTAATCAATGGACAGCAAACTGAGTTTCTCATGAAATATGCGCTGTGCCAGAATAAGCGTCCCCGTGTGTCCAGACACTTTCTATGGGCCGCTCAATCTTTCTGTCTCTGAACATGATAGAGGTGCTATCAGATGTAAAAAGGAGCAGTTTCTTTTGTCTTTGGTTTATTATGATTAGTATTATTTCAAGATATTTGTAGATGTGGAAGCTCATTTCCAAAGCAGCCTCAGGTCAGTACCCCTGGCGAGTGGCGTGGGATCTTTTACATCAGAAAAACAGATGGGGCTTCGTTTGGAAGCCAGCACCCCACTGGCCCAATGCCCCAGCACATTAAAGGGTAGATGGAGTCTAGGATATCCTACTTGTTCTATAATGGCAACCCAAATGACCTCTGAACATTGTATTTCAATGGTGCATTCAGCCAATCAGGTGTGTGCCCCATGGTGACGATCACTTGGAATACAACTGGTTTCCTGCTGAATGTCACGCTAATTGTAGTCAAGCAGGCTTCTAACTTAGAGATCCTACATTATCCCTGTAGTCGTGTTATCCCTGCCATAGTGACAAGCAAGTTTAAAAGGTGTTTGTACTTCCTCTACAGTAGGGAAGATTAGACATTTTGACAGTGAATACTGAAAAGCTGAGCAATCATTACAGGTGGTGAAGACACAAACACTGCTTACAAAGGGAAAAGCAAAACCTAAATGATAGGATACACAAATGTATAACTATATCAGTGTGTTTGATTTTATAGAATGTGTAAAACAAAATCAACTGGAAATCATTTATACAGGATTGTAACCCATCTGCAATCGAGCTAGATGCCTTTTACATGTAGCAATGTATATTCTTTTTGGTCCTAATAAATGTTTCTGTCTATATCTTTACTGTTTAAAGTTTATTCTAACATTTTTTTTTGACAGTGATCGTTTCATATTTTTTATTTATATAAGCAACTGTCAGTATTATACATTCATTCCTGGTCTTACAATATAATTGGCTTTTCTGCAAAGATGGAACAAAATACAGGGAAGCATGAAGTCTGTTATATTTTCCAAAGGGCAAGATTTGTTTTTGTGTGCTTTCCATAACAAATGCTTTATTAAAAAACTTTGTATTTACATTTCAATTACATTAGTTGAGAAAATGCTTTTAACACTGGGTGTACAGTATATACAAAATGTTTTTCTTGGGTGCCTTAATGTTGCGTCTGTCTTTCTTTTTTTTTGATGCTTTCAAATAAGCAATGCAAAATGTAGTTTGGTATGTCACTGCTAATTTATCCTTTCAATGTATGATATCCTGTCATCTCTTCATTTTTCTCCCAGTGCCTCTAATCTGAGATAATCCCAGCCAAAGCCTTTGATTGTAATTTTGGACCTGATCCACTTCCTAAGAAAGAATGTAATGGGTTCCATGGCACTTAGTTTGAAGTAATTTATCTAGTGGAGTGACTATAGATGCTTGTTTTAATAAGAGTGTGCTTTATGAAAAGTAGAGACTGCCATTTAATTAGCCAAAGGGAAAGCAACTCGCAGTACACTTTTGATCTAGCAGTTTGCTAGGACAGAAAAAGAACATCTTGTTTACCTTATCCTTCTTTCTAGATCTGAAGGAGTTTTTTTGTTTTTTTTGTTTAAGTTTTTGCCAATTGTTCTTTGCCATTTCTTCACACACCTGTCGGTGAGGTCAGACTGGATGTATTTATTTATTTATTGTAAAAGCATGTATAAAAGAAGGTACCTGAGATGAGACGTCTTATTTTAAGTAGCTCCTTTTGTTAGTCAGTAACACAAAAAAGTAATTTAAGAGGCAGTCTGTTAACACAGTATTGAGTGCTATTAACAAGTGCCCCTCATTGTCTCCATTAAAAGTGACCACAGGCTCGCTACTTTAGTGGGCACATTTTCCTAAGAGAAAGTAGCTATGAAATGAACCTTTGTTTTAATTTTACAATTCCACCCATGTTGCCCTGAAGGCTGTTTTAAACATGCAACAGTGTTTCAACCAGTAGTCAAATCTGATGCGTTAAGGGACAGTCTTCGTTTATTCTTGTTTGAAGGTATTTATACAGGCCAGATCCACTGAGAAGCAGCGTCTTGTTTTCTGAGATTGCCTGTCTCCGTTTATGAGAGCAGAGGAATTGAAAAGATTTTTGAATTAAATTAACCTGGGCAGTGGGGATTTAGCTAGGCCAAAAGAGTTGACATGCACTGGAATGTATCCAGGGCGCTGGGGTCGACTCCCCCGGTCCTCTTCAAGAACAGTGCCAGGGGATTTGTAATGTCTGCATAGTAGACGGGACCTTGGCGTAATACCTTATCTGAAGGACAGTGATAAGTCCCCTGGCGCGTTTAAAAATAATTACAAGACAGTTTACATCACATCTGGACCCCAGGGAAAGCTGGTTTTAATTTTTTAATGCAATGATGCATTGGGATGATCTCAACCTCTCCGATGCATGCATGTGCTGTTTGACTGCTGTTTAGAGATGCTCTCTGCTCCAGTAATGTAGGGTGGTAGAGGCAGGTTGGAAATTGATGAGCTTTTTATTCTCGTCCTGGTGTGCACTGGGGACTGGCTTGTGGGAGATTTCAAGTTGTATATAATCTCTTGCCCACAGCTGCAAGACTAAGAATACACTGGTAGAATACTTTTGAGTTCAATTGTGGTTGTGTACAAAGCTAAAGCCAGAATCCTTAAACACAGTGATGAAGGGAGAGTTTTAGGAGAAGGCTGACATGTTCAAGTTGAAACAGGAATGTCTGGTCTCATAGAACTGAACCTGAAAAGCCTGTGTACTATAAGTGAACCTGAAAAGGTTTTTCACCGTATAAGAGATGTCATCTCCACATTTGGGCAAACTGGTTAATATCTTGATTTTTTTAAATTTTCCCTATCATAGAATTGTTGTGTCCTGTGATCATCTCTCCATCATAATTGTTTAAATCACACACATAGTTTAGACACATCCATATCTTTATATGAAAATAACTTTTATTTAAGCTGGTTAACATTCAACCCCCTTCAGAAAAAAACATTGGTCCCGGGTCGACAAGCAACAGACTTGCTTCAGTGGCCCAAACTACAGGAAACGTGACTTCTGTTTATTTTAAAAACAATTGTACTTGTAAAACTTGACATTCAATGGAAGTGTCCTTACCCATCTATTTAAAATCTTATATACTAACAAGCGTGGTGTAGGGAAGGTAATTGTCAAAGACTTGAGCATGGGGGACTTGTTCTAAGACTGTAAAAAATGTTGAAATTTCATTTTTGCATAGTCCGTGTTTTAGTGCAGATTGAGTTCCAGCCAAAACTTTATAATGTTGTCTTTAAATAAATAAAACATGAACAAGTGGCACAAACACAGTGTTTCATGCAGATTGCTTTAAAGAGTGCAGCAAACAAAATAGCAATGAAACATTCACAAACCTGCCTGTACCAGACTTCATCCGATTTTTTTTTTTTGCATTTGCAAAAGCCTTGGCTGTACATTTTTGGAAAGCCCTAAATAGAAGCCTCATGTTGTGTTGTCAAATTGCCTGAAGTCTTTTGTAATCGGTGATATTAGGACTGTCTTTAAGACCAGTTGCATTTTTGGTCTGTAATGCTGATGTTTGAGTGACATTTCAAATGACATCGGTAAGATAATATGTCCCATGTACTTATCCAAATTAAAATAAAGGTCAAAACTAATAACAGGATTTTCCATTTTGCTATGTTTTTTTATTTAGAACCAGGTTTTTAAATAGCAATTATTCCATGCACGGAATGACATTTATAACAAGATAAATATAGGAATGTTTGGAGAAGTCCATTTATTGGCTGATTTCTCATATGTGATTTATAATTGTTCATATTCTATTATCTATTTAACAAGCGTATTTAAGTAATTGTCAAAGACTTGAGCATGTGCTACTAGTGTAAAAAAAAGGTTGAAATACAGCATAGTGCTTTAGTGCATTGAGCCAGCAAGCTTTTAGAGGTTGTAATTAAATAAATAAAGCTGAGACTACAATCAAGTTCTCTCATGCAGATTGCTTTGCAGCAAACAAAATAGCATGACATCGACAAACCTGCTTATGAGAGGGAGCTATTTTTTGCATTTGCAGTAATGCACATTTTGCACAGCCCTAAATAGAAGCCTCATGTTGTGTTGTCATTGAAGTCTTACAATCGTGAGGCCTTGGTGCATGCTTACCGTATTTGTTAAAGCATCCATTATATAAACCCAACAAGATAGTATGAACTTTCTGCTGTATAGAGAGGGCCAAAAATAGATATATATGTTTCTTTTTTAATGGAATGTCAATGAAGTAAATAGCAGGGAGAGTCCACTTTGTCAAAAATCCCATCACATTTACTATTAAACTTCATGAAATCAATTGCACTGTTCTGTCTAGTCCTCCTTTATGGAACCCCAGGGCTGGGCTGGTATGGACCCCAAGTGGTGGAACGACCTTCCCACTGCATGTCAGGACTGCCCCCATGACCACCTGTGGAGGGTAGATTCTTCACAACACCTGTAAAACTCAACTCTTCCCTTCTGGACATTATTAAAGCCTTTTAATGCATTTAAAGACCCGTATCTGCCCCCTGTTTTACTGTATTTAATTCTGCACTTAACCCAATCTGTGTATTTTGTATTTCACCTGCAATTAAATTCAACCCTGAAAAAACTGATGATCTTGATACATTTTTTGTACTGTAATTGATATGTATTTTTTGTGTGTAACTGTATTGAAATGATGTGTTCTCATTCTAATAATAATAATAATAATAATAATAATAATTATACAAAATGGAGAAATTGTATGTTCATTCATAGGAAAAACAGCTCAGAGTGAATGTTTCTTTTTGAGTATTTTTTAAATTCTTTTCAAATGGATCAGCAATTTTTCTTTAATGACTCCAGTGTAATAAATAAGGGTTTTCATTTCCAAAAATCTATTCAGACAACTTTTCAAACAGTTTATTATCAAAGATCTGTGATCTAATTAAATATCGCTGATTAAAGCCAATCGTGGTAAAAGCATGGCATAGCAAAGTATTGGAAAGTGCAGGCATATAAGAAACAAAATAACTTCCATTCACCAAAGGAAGCTCCATTGCAGGGCACTACCGGGAGGCAGATTTTACTTAAGTAAGACATTGGAAAAATAACATAGAACTTTTCTGTGCAAATGTACCACAGCAATATTTGTTTGTAATAACTGGTCAACCATAAAGCAAATGGGGCCAAGACACAAGGTGAAGAGAAATAAATACCTAAAATACCTGTGAAAAACATTTTAAGGAAAAATATATGAATAATTGCCCCCACCGCAGAAAATGCCAAGAATGCATGAGTGAAAAGATTTTTAAACTACTGGGTGTAGAGATAAGTCTTCCTAATGGATACCAATCAGGGACTGAGTCAATGACAACACAATACATTTGGAACCCAAATCACACAGTTGTCCTGATACAGCAGCATGATACTGCAATGCATTACCAGTCATGTGTCAAAATCTTGAAATATTTAAACTATGCCATGTGCCATGGCTCCCTGCTCATTCCTTTCCATTGCCAGTGTTAGCTGGTCATTACAGATCCATTGCATTATTGTCTCATCGGCAATTAGAAGGGTTACAAAGACTGGTGCACACTGCTGCTACAACAACGTCGAGAGCAATTATTTATAAATAACACACCCTCTTTAATAAATTTTTTTGCAACAGCTTGTTCTTGTATGCAGGCCTACATACAATGTTTCTAATTCCAATAATATGTCTTATTTATTTCTGACAGGCTGTTGCTTGTCAGCCAACAATCGGTGCTAGTTACCTAGTTTGATATGAGTTGCCCTCCCAGTGTTTAAAATACTCCTGTGTATACAATGTAGTGAGGATGTTGAGACACAGGGGTTATCAGTATCACTCAGACCCTGAACACACAAGATTCCAGCCAACTCAAACATGCCAGGAACAGTTGCACCTGTTCTCGGACTGTTTTTGAGGGGGTGGTCCTCTTCAGCAGTGCCAGACACAATCAATTGAATAGCTGTGATTCAGAACACGAACAAGCTAAACGATATATTATTATTATTATTATTATTATTATTATTATTATTATTATTATTATTATTATTACTTTTCCGGGATATCAAGTAGTGGATTAAGTGGCAGTATTGTACAAGATTTTTACAATATCGCTGACAGATCTCAAGCAAAACAGAGAAATGGCCCACAATGGACTCCCATTCCAAAACCTTAACCCACCGAGTGTTTGTTTTATTAAGTGGGTGTGTGTTCTTCAAGGCTTTAGAGTGCTTCCCAACCCACTCTGATATTCAGTGCCAATGCAGTGCCAATGTACCTTATGAGCCATTGGTATAATGATATGGTAACGGTCACGTTTAAATATACCTATGGTATCACAATGGGGGAAAAAAAACAATGCACACTAACAAGGTATCACATCAGAACCAGCCTCCTTCTGGTTGACACACTGCTATTATAATGGTATTTCCATTACGTTTTCTGTAAGTGTTATGCAAAGAAAATTTTTCTGAGAATTCCTGTTCTAGACAATTGTGCCCAACAGAGCTCAGCCTTGTATTAACTAATTCACTTGATTTTATCCCTGTCCACTGACAAAAGAGGACTGCAGTTGAAGGCAAATCACCAAAGTATTCTCCATAGAGAACCTTAATAAATGTAGACTCATTCTCTAATAGAGAGCACTCTAAATGGATGAGGTATAACAAAATTATTCATAAAGAGCATTTGAAAAAGATGTCATGCTAAGTGGTTGCATGCGGATCTATGGAACACTAACATTGTTACGACTGAAAGCCAAGCACGCTGTTTCTAGGTAGCAAATAGCAGAGAAAGAAAGGTTTTGTATGCACTAAAGATCTCTACTGCTTGTATGTATCCTGTCCACTAGCTTTCAGACTAATGGGGTATTGAAAAATTCCTATCAAGTTAAGGTATTCATCGTTTTCTATGTATTAACAGACAAACCCACTTTCCATTCTGAAAATCTCTATCTGTATCTAAGCCCATAGATCAATATCTAAATCCATCTATGTAATGCATTTATCCACTACTCTCAAAAAGGATATTGCTGCTCTAGAAAGAGTGCAAAGAAGAGCAACCAGAATTATCCAGGGTTTAAAAGGCATGGACACTATTCAGTCTTGAACAAAGAAGACTACTCGCGACATTCAAACATTCAAAATCCTAAAAGATATAGACAATGTCGACCTAAAAAAAAACAAGGACCAGGGGTCACAAATGTCATTCAGAACAGTTAGAGGAACTACATTATTGGTATATAATGGCTGTTTAACATCCATAAGTAAAAAACCATAAGGGGGAAAAAAACGGCATTATATAGTGGCACTGCCCAACACCTTCACTACATGTCTTGTAGTTAGAGGAACTACATTATTGGTATATACTGTTTAACAGTACAAGCCTGAAGGGCTTTGAAAACATATTTTCCCATGTTTTTCTACCCAACTTTCTTAAATGCCTGATTTGAATGACGGTGCATTCCACATCCCGATCATGAGTTCCCACTGTGAACAGCCTCTTTTCACTCATATGTAACCTGGATTTCTCATATTAATAGAGTGGGACCCGGGAGTTTTCAGTATCAAGAATACTAAGCAACTTATTACAAACATTCAAAATATAGCAGTGAAAGCATTTGTTAGTCTGCTTTATTTATTCTTATAGTTGTTTTCCCATACGGAGCCACGTTAACAGAGAGTTAACTTAACACAGTTTGATTAACTCAATACAAAGTTTGATACTCGTGACATTTTCTATAAATGTAAAGTTATTTGTTCTATAAATACCAAATATATAGGTACAGTAGGTGCAGAAATTCTTTTTTTGTATCTTCAATCTTTAAAGCAGCACCGTACCACTTAGTAGTCATGACAGTGGTTATGATTGACGAATGCTCGGGTATCTCTTTACTCAAGTCTCAGATTATCTGTTTGGTCAGAATACTTCAATGATGTGTGATTGACAAGAGCAAGAACTTGTTACAATCCATTTCAAGAGGCAGAGACCCCTTGCAGTACTACAGAAAAGTAAAGTAATATTGCCATTGAGTTGACCAGTGTGGATTCCCTGCAAATCATTTTATCCATGTGTCTTTTTTTGTTGAATTGTAGAATTAACCAACTAGAATCAAATGATGACATCATTGAAATGTTTTAATAAACAAAAAAACAATTGGATCCTTAACTTGTTTGTGAGTGATATTCCAATGGAGAAGAAACTTTAATCTGTTGTAAGAGTTTCCTGTAGTATTTTAAATTGCTATCTGGAGTGCATGTGTATCTAATCTGGTCACAGCTTCCTTTTAGAGCACTGGCTGAAAGCCAAGCTTAGCATTTCTTTAAGATCCCACCGCCCCATCTGCTTACCAATTTCAATTATTCTGAGGCAGTTTGCATCTAATAGTTAGCCAAATGAGTAAGTGCGTGCTTTATATTGTGCAGTGTTACATACCGTATTAACATAATTCATTAATATGCAGTCAGCTTTTAATTTGGAGGTGAACCAAAAAATAGAAACCCTTTGCTACGGTATGTTGCACACAGTTTTATGCCAATGGATTGCACATGACTGTTCTGCTTTGATAAATGCATCGTTGACATGTCTTGTGTGCTGAAAGTTCTGTGATTCTATGAAAGTTGCATCTCCCTTTTGCAAGTCATAACGCGCAAGACAGCAGATCAGGGCTGTTCTGTAAGCACTTAGTTGGCAACGACAGCATCTGTATCCACGGCTGCAGAAACTGCTGATGTATCACGAGCAACAGTTTCAAAAGTAATGACTCTATGGGCACCATGGTGGTGGGCTTGATTCAGTATCACTCATAGCTGTGTGTCAAAAGCTCTCCTTTGACTGACACAGATTGGTGTGGCAGTGGAGCAGGGGTTTGTCACAGTCTTGTTGAATAAAGAACATCCACCATTGAATTTTATTTTTCTTACAGCACATTAAAGCAAAGCCATGGCAAAAGTATGACATTTCAACAGGACAATAAAGGTTTTGTTTTCAAAAGTGTGTGAATATGCCTACAAAAAAAACACAAGTGCAGTAAAGCATTTAGTTTAAAACATAAAACCTTGTGACAAAACACCACTGAACAAAACCACACAAAGAATGAGGTTACTGTAGAAATGCTGACGCACTGGAAGATTAATAACATTTAAGAGTGAAGAGCACAGTGTAAGCTTATTGTAGGAGAATCCATTTCTTATGGTTTAATGTTACATTATGTATGTGAAACCTGGGTTAACCTTCATCGACACAATTGTGGTTAATTTTATTCCAGAGGGCCATGTTATCTCCTATATTTTCTTTATTAAATGAATTTTGTACTGAATTTGTACGGTAGCCTAGATTTGTTTGGTTGTAATCGGTTATAAATTCTGCATTTGTAAGTAAAACGTTTTTCTTTTTTTCTTTTGGTCTTTACTATGTGATTTTTCAGTCTAACCTGGTGGTGAACAAAGTGACCCCAAAGTCTACTTTACTATTTAGAGACAAGTGTAAGAGCAATGTAAACTTTAACAGTATAAAACTAGCAAGGAGTTGCTTCGAACAATAGTTTACCAGCTTGTTTTATAACGTTAAAATGTTTTTTTATTGCCATTCTGTAAAAAGTTTATTTTTATTTTTTTAAAGTGGTGTTTATTTTCTTATTTCATGGTAAATTGTATTGGATAAGATTACAAGATGTGGGAAACTCAGAAGTTGCACAATATTTTCCCTTGTCTTGTGGCCAAACTGAATTTACAGTTCTGTAATTATATAAATGCTTGATTAATACCATATGTACAATTTTATTGCTCAATTTCCGTTGTGTACAGTATGCCATTGATATGCTGTATAAGAGCATGCTGCCTGTTTACAAACTATTCAATTGAACACATTTTCTAAATACCGGCACTTGTAGTCTCCTGCTATTTTAAAAGCTAATGCACCACCCATGTCTTAGCAACAAATGTTTATTTAACAGACTCTTACACGTCTGTTTTTCCAAGAAGTCACATGCTTTGGCTTTTACTTTCTCTTTTGGATTTTCAATAGGCTCTGCCAGGTGTTGTCCATTATCATAATCAGGGCACATTCTACACGGAAGGATCATAACAATTTAGGGCACACATTAAACGGTGAAATAGGGTCCTGTTGGATTTCAACTGTCTTCTTTTTTTTATTTGGCATACTGTAGTAACAGAGATAGAGGAAAAACATCAGCTCTTGCTTTCTTGCTATCTACTTCCTGTTTTAACCAAGCCCAGGCTGTTTAATAGACGCCACAGCTGCATAGTTTTGTAAGCTTGTCAAGTCGTAACCTAGCTTTACAGTTCCTGTTTCAGCAATGATCAGATGGAAGTTGGTGAATTCTGATTGGCTTAATTCTGCACAGCTTCCGACATAAACAAAAACATTCGCCTCAGCTGATTCCCTCACAACCCATTGTGAACAAGCATTTGGTGGCTCTCATACTTGGAATTGTTTTGTTTCCTGGGACACCACAGTTGTATGCTGATACTGTGCGGATAGTTGAAGAAACTGAAAACTATGCTTGTCTGGATGTCAGCGCAGTGATTCAGAAAAGGTGGTGGTGGATTCTTGCAGGAAACTATACAAAAAGACATTGCACAAACATCCCCTGACAGTGAATGCTTTATATATGTGGTAGAATTACCACTTAAAAGTGCAAGAACTAAAGGATGGACAATAGTTATGAGAATTTAAGTTCTTGCACTAGTACTGACTCTTTCCCAGTTCATATTTCAGGTAAATATTATTGTTTTTTTAATACTTTTACAGCATAAAGAATAACTTACGGTGGCTGACTGTTATTTACTGTGCCGTCTATACAATTTTTAAAAGAAGTGCGGTGGGTGAACATGATACTTGTTACAGCAGCTTGAAGTCAAGTCACTGGACCTCAGTGTAGGTTTTACAAGTAAATAACTATCAAGCTGTATAACTCACATTACTGCATTTAAGTGCTGTGTTAACTGTGAGTTTGATTGGGGGGGGGGGGGGGCTGTAATGTTGCCAGTAATACTTAAAGGATTTATAACAACAATTTCTTACTTCTCTGAGCAGGAAGCCATTTCCCCCAAGTTTAATTTACTATTGACGTATTTTGTTTTCCCAACAGTACTTTCACTTTCACTTAGATGAAGCCATTGTATACAACCCTGTACAGTAGGTTCACTTTGTGTGTCGGGTAAGAAGCTCCCACCTGAGCCCTACACGCATGTATTATTCAGCACATGGGAAACAATGTAGCGTCAGCGGGGGGAGTCCTTATGTATAAATCAATAACACAGAAAGTTAATGGGAAGAGAAAGTCAAAATCTTCAGTCGAGTTACTTTGGTGCCAAGAAACATAGTGAGTGAAAGTGAAAACACAACCTGGGTGAACAAAATGACCAACACATGAGGTACTGGGGGAAAACATTGTTATGCTAACAGAAGATATACTGTATAATATATATATATATATATATATATATATATTGTGTGTATTAATCCTATAACTAGGCAGTCATTTTGACGAAATTGAGTGCCTGCAGGACAATGGCACTGCGATAGTCCTCCAGTGTCCTGTATGTAAGCACTACAGTATGTGACTACAGGAAATACAAGCTACTATATATGTTAAGGTAAAAGTCAAAATCTGGTCAAGTTTTACCGGTAAATGTCAACAATTACCAAGTAAGGTGATAAATGTCCGGAATTATGAAGAAATAGATTGCTTTTCGGACATTTTAATTCAGGTATATCATCGAAGAATGTATTTATTCCTGCATCTAAATTGTCAAAATAATCATTAATGTCGAAGAATATATTTATTTCTGCACACAAATGTTCCTTTAACAAAATAATCATTAATGAGAAAATAACAATTGAGCAAATCAAATGGTAAATAATTCCAGGTAGAACAACATTCTGGTTTTATAAAACAATTCACAATGGTGTTGAAAATTGTACAATTTGGTTTGATGAAAAATAACATTCTGTTAAATGCAAATTAAATAATTTAGGACCTGTTTTTATAACAGAAAATCACACTTTGGTTATGACACAAAACACGAGAAATCTAGGCACAGAATAGATATATTTACTTACTTATTGCAGCCTGGTAGACTCTTGTGGCACTTGGATTTACACAGGACTCCTGAAGCCTTACAATGTGCGAAAGCGAGACATTTGGTCATAGCCAAAGGCACTTGGTTATTCTTGAGATTTACCGGTAAATATCAGAAGTTAAGTGCTATCATGTTTATTTCAGACATTTACTGTTTTGCTTGGTAAATGTTGACATTTACAAGTAAATCTTAAGATTTGCAAATATTCAGACTTTTATCGTAACACATATAGCACTACTGTCCTCTCACTTAAGGGGAAGGCGGATTCTTTTAGGACAATGAGCTGAGAGGTAACCTGTGAGCTGTAGGGTTTCTGGTTCACGTTCCAGTGGTGGCCACCTAATAAATCTGTCTTAAACTAGTGCGATTGTTACTACTTCAGTATAAAACTGGTTTTGGTGATAAAGATTGTGCGGCCTCAGTGGAAGGCTAATGCTACATGACGTGTTTCCAGTGTGCCATGACCAAGGACTTAAACTCTGTCAAGGGTCCAAGGGTTATGCTGATTAACTACCCCCCCTGGAACTAATGTCAGCTGATAACTGTGTTTTGTTTATAAAAAAACTCACAGACCCTGGGTACCGTACATTTCCCCATGCCTACCCAGAGCTTTGGATAGTGAATCCCTCAAATTCCCTTTGAACTTTGTTCAGTCTGTACAGTTTATTTATGTATCTGTTGTAGGAGATCAGTAGAAGATGTACAGTGTTTTGAAAAGGAGATTTCTGTGCCCTTTTCCAGTTTATCAGCTAATAGCAAAAGATGGACCCTGAAAGTCAGAGGTGAATTTGTATACAGTATTATAAACGATTGAAAAACTAATACTACAATATTGCAATTTTTAATTCTGCTGCTCAGCCATTGGAATGTCTATTCATCAATACATTAAAAAATACCACTGTCCAAGAAAACTGAAATGTATTGCAGTATACTATAGGAAACTACAGTATTTTTAGACAGTACCATAGTATTTTATAATATGGAAAGGGGCCATAGCCCTTTGAACAAACAACTCTACTGATGTTAATCTTAACCAGGGCTATCTTATTGGCAATTATTATAAAATACAGTAGGCAAAACATGCACCATTATTATGCAAAGATGTATCCCAACGTGCAACTCCGGTCTGGAAAGGACCACTGTGTCACAAGTTCACCTTTACCTTCAAGGAACTTCCCTGAAGACAGACAGCCACTGATGTGTCTACAGCCTGTCCTGTTGAAGTGAGGGGTGACTTATAGGGAGGATAGAGCTTCAGAGGATCCAGATTTCTGAACACAGGCCTAACAATAACCTCAAACACTGAATTCCTGGTACCGGGAGTATATCAACTCCATAGTACTTATTCCCTTTTTAACACAGGGCAGCGTTTTACCTTTTTCATTTATTTTTAGACTTTCCTGACTACTCTGCCAGAAAAAGGATACTGTAGGGAGGTAATAAAGAAACCTCATGGCTTGCTAGATTAATATGAGTGTCAAATCCATAGCAGACCACAGTAACCAATAATCATTCAGATCAGGGAGCTGAACAAGCTCATACGGGATGTTCAGGTTCCTGGATGCTGAGGTCCAGGTAGATTGAAGTTCACAGAAAGATCTTCTGCTTGTGCAAAGAGGGGTGGCTCTGTGAATTACTGTAGTACAAGCCTACCAACATTTTAGCAGCATTCCTTTAGTTATAAACACTAGTGATGCTGGGTAACATTAAGACACCCACAGTATAACATTGGGTGTTTAACCATGACACAATGGGAAAGTCAGAACCAGACACACTTAATCTGCTTTGAAGCTCCTCAAATAAATGTTGAAGGAGGTCAGCAAATTTGTATAAAATGTGAATATTTAAAAAAAAAATATCAAGATGGAGTGCAATTGAAAACAAATTGTATTGTACCTCATTATGAAGGTATTCCTTTCATGTTTTAATTACCGTTATTTCTGTTTAATCATCAGGGAATTTTATTATGCAGGCTTAAGAGGGATATCTGCAGATCCAAAACAAAGACAGATGGCTTGTTTTAGGTCATGCAGCCCAAAACAGCAAATGCCCCCGTTTGGGGGATGTGAAGGGTCTCGATGTAAATTAATGACATTTCTGCTGGTCTCAGTGGGGTTTTAGTAAACAAATCCTCAAGTGTCCAAGTTAGTCTAAGTATCAATTCAAAACTGTTTTGTCAGTGATTTTTGTGAAAAGTTTAAACATAGGTGCTGCACCAAAGATGAGAGCTTATTTAACAAATAAAAAAGGAAGCTGGTCTTTTAATACAGTAGATTAATCAATGCCAGAATATTGGCATTGTGCTGCCTTAGGTTTCTTTTTTTTTTTGCCAGTTGCTTGGGAAAAAAACTTGGGGGAAAAAAGAACATCAGAAGGAATTTTCGATCAGAAGGCTGTATCAGATAATTGGCAGATAATGTAACAACTGGTGGCAACATTGTAGTTTGGGGACCATATTGCCAGACTATTGTTAGATACATAAGAGTCGATGTTGCCATCTGGCAATAACCCAGTAAACATACTTTTATTAGTTTTGTCAGTGGTCCTTGTGTTTTACAATACAGACAGATGCTTAACACATAAGTGGTCATTCAGAATGAAGAAGTTCATTTGCCACTGCATTGTAACACAAGCCAGGATACAAAACATTATGAGGTTATTTTAAAGATGCCGGTATTGTTTACAGATTTCAACTTGCAGTAGAAATGCATCCAGTCAAAAGTCTGTTGTCATTAGGGATTCAACATGGACAATATATACAATAATTAATGGTCAGTGTAGACAGTTTTTACAGGTGATCTTTAATACAAAATTTGCTGGAGAGATTTTTTTCACATCATGATAAACTTGCTCGTTTCCATTATACCAACAAAGCTTGCCGACAATTACAAGCTTCAGTTTTGATGGAAGAGAAACAGTAAAACTGTTGTATGGCACAGAATTTAATACATTGCGTAAATGGCAGCCAATTGAATGAAGCAAAATTATCTAAAATGATTGGCCCTCTAATAAAATAAGGTTTATAGTAGTCTTTCAAATTGAAACCTGACTAAAAAAAATAATATTAAAAAATAATAAGCGCTTGTCCATTGTTAAATTACTTCATTCTGGAGCCTGGGTTCTGATATACTGACATCCTTATTAAATGTGAGGAGTCTATAAGGTACTTGCTCTACCTTATAGGTTGCCATGTAAAACACCAGAGTGGATTTTGCACCAGTTTGTTGCCAGACTCTCATCGCATTTAATGTCAGTTCTTGACAAAGATTGCAGCTAATTTTTAGCTTTGTGGATCTCTTTCCAGTTCACTGTCAGTGTTAGGTTGCTAAGTGCCTCCACATTACTAATATATATATATATATATATATATATATATATATATATATATATATATATATTTTTTTTAGCTTTCAAGGCTGGTTTGCTCTTTCCAGTTCACTGTCAGTATTATGTTTTTTTCGAATGGCTTGCAAATATAGCCTGCCCATATATATATAGTTGGTAAATGCCCCCAGGTCAAAAGTTTAAGTTTTTAGGCACTTGGGTATTATTTACAGAAAATTAAAGACAACTGAAATTGAAACAAAACAAAACAAAACCTAACTCCGTTTTGGTATTAAACTTTTTCTTGTTTTTCTACAAATCAGGCTAAGCCGCAAACATAGCACACAAAACAGTACTGTATATATACTTTTTATTTTGTTGCATTAATAAAATATTGCTGGACAATTGCCAGGTTGTTGCATGGGTTTGGAATACAATATATATACTACTATATATATATTATTATGGTATATATATATATATTTTTTCATTTTTTTTTCTGTTGTTTTATAGGGATGTGGAGTGTTTTATCACAGGATAAACTACTTAATGGGCTGATTGCATTGCAGGCTAAACCAGGCCAGATTGAAATAGTCTGGGCTGGGCTGGCATCCACTACAGATTCAGAGGCATCTTCATTCATGCCATCTTGTTTTTAAATGTCTACACAACTTGGAATTAAAATCTTTCCGCGCCTCGAAGACGTCCTTGATGGACACATTCTGCTGAAGTTTTAAATAAAAATACATTAAAAAAAAACATAAATTCCCAATAAATTCAGGAAACACCCAGGATTTAAGCTGCAGTGTAATAGAGCTGTGTTTAGTCTCAGCCCAAGAAGAGAGGTAACCAAAAGAAAATGGCTTCCAAGGATTTCAGCCAGTAATGTCATCCCACATTAAGGTCTCCTGAGTCTCAGTGGTTCTAATATAACTGAGATACCTCAAGTTCCACAAATTAAAATAATCCTAGGATTTCATTTTAAATACTGTATAAAAGCCCTGGGCTATTTTCAGAAAGGAGACAACCACCAATGGAATGAAATTAATGATTTATTGAATTGACAGCAAAACATGCCTGAAAATGATTATGTTGTTATTTGAGTTTGGCCCATGGCCTTGCCCATTGGAGCTGGTTAGCTGCTTCTAAGCTGGCAAAACTGTGATGAATGAAATATATGAATTAGATGAAAACTAATGCCAAAGGGCAGGACAAGTGGCACTTGAGTCCACCTTCCCCCTGGGCAAGGCACGCTACAAGGTGGAGGCAAGGGAGGAGGGGGACCAAACAAATGGACATCAATGGCCGTAGATGAAGTTAGTATATATATGGTGAGATGATAACATATTTGATTAAGGGGTGGAGTCTCCTTTCAGAAATACAACCACGTTTCCAAATACTGGGCTATAAATAAGCTGGATCTGAAGGGAACCAACCTCAAGATGTGCCAAAGGCAATGCGAAAACAGCCAATGGCATAGATTCAGTAGGTCAGGACAAATCCACACAACACAGAAATTGGAATAATTAATATTTGATTGCTGATTATGCGATGTACTACAATAAATAAATGCAACAAACCTGGTTGGTAGACTCGCCATAACATTAGTACCGAGGGGCAGCTATAGGGGGGGTGCTAAGGGAGGCGGAGGCATGCGAATGAATCAAACGCAGGAGAAGGGTAAGTTACCAGCCAACTTATATTGCTCTGATAGGCCTAAGTTTACATACTTCATTTTTAAAAGGTTGGTGAAGTAGGACGTGTCTTTTTTAAAATAAAATGTATCATCTCTCAGTAGAAAACAGTGTTCTGTTTCATTAAACAATATACAGTGCCTTGCATAAGTATTCACCCCCCTTGGACTTTTCCACATTTTGTAGTGCTACAACCTGGAATTAAAATGGATTTAATTAGGATTTTTGTCACTGATCTACATAAAATAGTCCATAATGAGCAAAAAAAAAATCTACATATTTTTAAAATTATTTACAAATAAAAACTGAAAAGTCTTGATTGCATAAATTCACCCCTTTCCTGGGACAAGCTCTGGTGCAAAAAAAAAATAATTAATTGAATGGAGTCCACCTGTATAATGTGATAAAATGTGACATGATCTCAGATTAAATACACCTGTTTCTGGAAGGCCCCAGAGTTTAGAGAGCATATCTAAACAAACAGCATCATGAAGACCAAGGAGCTATCAAAACAAGTCCGGGATAAAGTTCTGGAGAAGCACCAATCAGGGATGGGTTATAAAAAAATATCCCAAACTTTGAACATCCCTTCCACTGTTAAATCCATTATTAAAAATGGAAAGAATATGGCACAACCGTGAATGCCTGAGAAGGCCGTAGTAAAACTCAGTGACCAGGTGGAGGGCATTACAGGATCAACCAAGAGGCCAATGGTTCTTTGAAGGAGCTGGAAAGGTCCACAGCTGAAATTAAAACCGTCCATGGGACAACATAACCCGGACGCTCCACAAAGCTGGGCTTTATAGAAGAGTGGCGAAGAAAGCCATTGCTGAAAAAACCCATATCAAATCCCGTTTGGATTTTGCCAAAAGGCATGTGGAAGACACAACAAACATGTGGAAAAAGGTTCTCTGGTCTGATGAGACCAAAATGAACTTTTTGGCCTTAGCGCAAAAACGCCATGTGTGGCGCAAAGCCAACACTGCTCATCACCCTGAGAACACCATCCCCACGTTGAAGGATGGTGGTGGCAGCATCATGTTATGGGGATGCTTTTCATCGGCAGGGACTCAAACTGGTCATATTTGAAAGATGGATGGAGCCAAATACAAGGAAATTTAATTGAAAACCTGTTTCAGTTTTAAAGACCTGGGACTGGGGCGGAGGTTCACCTTCCAGCAGGACAATGACCCTAAACACACAGCCAAAGCTACACTGGATTTTAAAAACAAAAGAACCTGAATGTCTTAGAATGGCACAGTAAAGCCCAGACCTCAATCCATTTCTGTGGCAAGAAAAATTGCATTCAAAAATCCAACTTGAAGAGTTTGAAACCAAACAAAAGAATGGACAAAAACCAGGATCCAGAAATTGCAAAGCTGGTTTACCCAAAAAAAAAAGCTATAATTGCTGCCAAAGGTGCTTCTACCAAGTATTGACTCAGGGGTGAATAAATATTCAACTGCAAATAAACCATTTTTTTGTTTAATTAACTTTTGTGTCACAATAAAAAATATTTTGCACCTTCAAAGTGTTAAGTATGTTGTGTAAATCAAATGGTAAAAATCCCAATTAAATCCATTTTAATTCCAGGTTGTAACACTACAAAATGTGGAAAAGTCCAAGGGGGGTGAATACTTATGCAAGGCACTGTAAATTACAGGACTTCTTTACTCTCCTTCCTCTCCTTGAATTTAGTAATTACTGTTGGTATTCTAAAGAAGCGACGCTCCTAAGCTATATTTTACATAGATAACGGCTTTGCACATCTTTCCCTGTGCCAATATGTGTTATTGATTATGCTGACGGTGAATCCTGAGACAAGGTAGTATATGAATCTGATCATACAGGATCTCCTGGCTTATAGTTCTTTGCTGTAACTACTAGGTATAGTGTTATTAAATATCGTTACTGCTTAGGGATAAGAAGGGTAATGTTGGGCTAGTGCTGTCATTAGAATTGGCAGCTTCTTTCTTTCTCCAGACTCCTTGACAGGGAAATTGGTCGAGCGAGTATACAGTACTTATTTCACTTAGATCATCACCTGACATATTTAAAAGTGCTGACTACTTCTCAAGGTTTTAATTGACATGATTTAAATTGAAAGTAACTGGCTCGACAAAAGATTTCAATAAAAGGAAAAGATCAAGCAAGTGCACAAATGTCCAAATAAGCAGAAATCATTAAAAAAAAAAAGATAATTCACAACCTTGATCATAAAATTGCAATGGTTTCAAAAAAAAAAAAAAAGGATCATGATTTCTTGTTGGGGATGATAAAATATTCACTGCTTTTAACACCATTTGTTATATTCTATTCAACATCGCTGAAGTGTTATTAAAGCGTTTATAATTGACACCTTGTAGGGTACAGTATCTTCTGAGTTGTGGGTATTTGTAACCCTCAGTACCAAAGGTATAGGTAGATGAAAGGATCCTGAATTGAAGTATTGGTATATCAAACTTCACCATCAATTTGAGTTTAGGAAAGAGAAATGTAGAAAATTGCTGCTTCAAAGTCACAAAAATCTTTAATGTTTTTGAAAAGATTATGGTTCTTGGTCATTAATCCTAATAGCACCTCAGTTACTCAAATGTAATTGTGCATGAATGTAAACAAAATCAATTCCTAATTAATTTAAAAAAAATCTATTTGGTAGAAAGCTGTTGAGGAAAGTAAAACAAAAATTCTAGGAGAAAAAGGTTATGTTTAAAAATGTAATATTTGACATTCAGAAAAGCTGGCAGGACGAAATGTGTTGCTTTTAAGCATAAGGCATGACAAATTGAAAAAAAACGAAGACAAAAATTGCAGATTTTCAACAAGGGAAATGACAAGGATTAGACATAAAAAGAAACAAATGTTTAGAATCTAAAATCAAGATTTTAGATTCCTTAAGCGCTTTGGAAAAACCTGTAAGTGTAATTATTATATGGCAACACTGGCACGTTGAGTAGTTAAAATGCAATTACAATTATTTGTGTAATGCATATACAATGCCTATAGATGTGTAAATTAAATTGTTCAAGTGTGTTAATAAAGCCTAATCTTCATAAGAGAAAATACAAAAGAAGCCACATTACAGATTTATACTTTTCCTTGTTTTTATTTACCTTGCTCATATTCAGCACATTTCTGAATGGCAAGTTGGACAATGGCTGGGTGGTAAAAAATAAGTTTGCTGACTTTACAGGCTGTTAGTGGGGGATTTGTGCTGATGCACACGTATGCATGATGATTTTTTGCAGAGCTCTGGCAATTTTGTGTGTTAACTTAACGAAGTTAAGGTGGGATGAATAAAGGCAACGCTTAATGCACGATGTGTTGGGGTTAGTACTATTTCTCAAAGAATGCCTAATAGACTACAGCGCAAGTATTGTCTTTCAAATGGAGAAGGTTTGTCAACTGCAGTTGCCATCAGCACATCTCTTAAGTAAACAAAAGCCCCTGTAAAATTTAAAGCAGCTGTGACTTTTGTCAGGGCTATTAGTGCATGCATCTTGTGCCAAATAAATTTGATTGCATATGAATGTAAACAAGGCTTTGCTTTTTAGTTTCCTGGGAATTAGTTTTGTGTGTGTGTGTGTGTGTGTGTATCTGGTTAGGTGTATCCTTTTAAAGTACAATTTGTTGCAATTTTAAAAGTCATTTCCCAACAAAAGGGCTTCAGACAGTGCTCTTTTTGAAGAGTATGTAACTGGCACAGTCGTGACACAGAGGTAAGGATGTTCTCCATGCCCAGGTCATGCTGCCCTATCCAATCGGTCTTGGAGCTATTATATTATGGCGTCTTCTTTTTAACAAAGAAACCAAGCCATGTGTTTTTTTTCTCTCAAAAGTGCTTATATGAGATCTAGTGCCAAAAGCACAGATATGCAGCACAGGTATGATTTACGGAATCTGTTCAGCTCTAGCTACAGCAGCAGCATTGTAAATGAACCTCTCGATGATGTTGCACTAGTTTTTGTAACCGTTTTGCCAGATGTTGTTTTCTTTACACAAAAAAATTGTTGCAAATTGCAGACATAAGTCTTATGTGTCTTGAGGTCTCCGACGCATGGACTTGAACCGCACCAATAATTTTACATTGGCTTTAAACAAAACGTTAGACTTCCATAGAGTAGCGTTATAAACACGTGGGAAGGCATTCTGCACTGCGGAAAGCCCCATGCCAGCTGAAATCCTGTGTTAGTTACAGAAATGCCAGAAGGATCTATATGTTTTCTACCATCCACCATGGTCCAGTTAGCCAGCATACGTTTGAACTGTGCAGCAGTAGTCCTAACAGATTCCCTGTTTGTTGGGGGGATTCACATTGCAGGCCTGTAACAGAAAGATAAAGATGCTGATATAGAGTGACAGTATTTTTTAGGAAAAGCTTCAGTCACCATGACATAAAGTAAACACCTTGTGAAACAAAGTTCAATAAGATGAATTTTAAAATCTAAAAAAAAAAATGTCTACTGTAAACAGGACAAGGGTCATCTTACATTCTTGTGATGTACATGCTGCCCTCATTAAATACATCTCCCACTAAAACCCATGGTATTCCCCTGCTTTTTAAAAGTACAGAGAAATTGACTGTGTAGGTTTTTTAAAGTCATGGTTTCGGCCGTGACACATTGAGAAGTCATAAACTTCCTAGTACTTGCTCTAGGTGTGATTTGGAACTGGCCTAATTTGGTGGCAAAACAGAATCAGCCATAACACTCAGCTCCTGAGATGAAAGTCCTAATCACCTTTCTGCTTTAACGTCTCTCCTAATGGATTGCCTTTTAATGGAGTATGATTATAAACATATGCACTTCTGCAGCGTCAGCCAGAATCCTTGTTGCTCTTCCAGCCGTTGTATCACAGTTGGGTATTTCAAACTACCAGTGTACCATGTTTTGGTAGGGTGCACGTTTTTTTAAAGTCATTTACTTCTGTTGCTTGCTTGCTTGCTTACTGTACCAGCTGTGTGAAACATGTACATTCAGAGCTGGCCTACTTCTCTGATACAGGGTACATTAATCAAGTAGCTATGTGCTTCATGGTTTCAAAACACCCTGTGTAAAATATCGACTAACCTTTATATCTTAGTCCAGTCTTATTTGATTTCCTTTCTTTTTTTATTATTATTAAGATTTTCTTTCTCAGCTGATTAGTATCTAGTATTGGGCTCAAGTATCATAATGTTCAGAATGCATTTTTGAAACATCCTCTGTGCAAAAGAGCATTAATCCCCCTTTGGTTCTGCTCAGCAATAAAGAAAATGAATACACTGAGGCTCTCGTGCATATTTATTTATTTATTTTTAATGCAAGGCACGTTAATAAAATCTCTTTGCATAACATGATTTATTGAATTCATCTCCATGATAGAAGATGCCCCATTTTTCTATTCCATGTAAACTGCAATTTCATAACTAAGGGTGTTAAGATTAAGAGATACACCTCTATACGTGGCGGTGGCAGCGGATGGTACATTTGAAGTTTATTCTTTATCTTCTTCTTTTATTAGAGTCACTCGAATGCTTTATCTGCAGAGAAGGGGAGGGGAGAGCCCGCGATGCTTTGCTGAACTTCTGTGACTGCAAGAGCCTGCTGGCCCATCACAAGTGTCTTCTTGCGTGGATACGAAAGGTACAAGCTGTTAAAACAAAAGAAGATATTAGGAGTGATTTTGCTGCATTTGTTCAGCAGCACATAACTGAACCCCCATCCTTATTGATAGATTGATAGAGTACTACATTACTATGAATACTATGATTTATCAATATCCTACCAACAGCACATTTTCATATTCCACTCAAAAATTTGAAATCCATTCTGCTGACCTAATGGAGCCACGTAAACGTGTATAGTTTCAATAGAAAACTGTAGTGTGTGTTATCTATTGGCTTTGCGATTACTTAAACAGTTAATGTTAGCAAATGATATTTTGCTTACCTGTACTAAATAGGATGCATTGTTTCAGCAATGTTGAGTTTAAATAAACATTTCTGATTGGTAGTTTTTGATTGTGTCGCTAGATCTTATTCTTTAGCAGCTAAGAAAAGATTAGAGAGCAACTTATCAGAAACATTCTTCTTCTTGTGAAATAAATAGCACCCCTATGGCCTCAATAGAGCTCTGTGAATCATGCCAATAACATTTGCCTTTACTTGATCAATAAAAATGTGGTATTAAGGGCAGGGGGATACATTTCATAGGTTCAGTTATTTTAGTATATTATAATTAAGTTCAATTAAGTAAACAAGTTTCCTCTCTGAAGCTGTTGCTTTCTTCTTGCATTACATGTTCCCACCTCTTGTCTTCTTGCTGCAATATACAGTATTTCTATAGGTCATTACTAATTCACCTCTCAAACTTGCATTATAAATAGCTTGAGAGATCATTAATTTACACTGATTCGATTAATATAGTGCACAGTGTTGTCCTTTAACATGAGGTATGCCATCTAAACTGTCTGAATCATTTTTGTTTAAAATCATTTTTTGTTTCTCCAAGCCCTAAATTGTATTTCATTATAAATGTTGCCCTTCAATATTGGCCAAGTGGTTTTTATGAATTTACTTGCTGTAAAGTTGTACCTAATAGATATTTGAAGTTTAATTGGGGAATACTCTAGGTAGTGTTTGACACTACAGGAAACATACCATCTTGACTTCACCTTGACACTGCTGGTAATGTGTTACACTATATTTACTGTGAAATCAGTTGTTCAGTCACTAACTAGATAAAAATATAAGTTTAAACATACATGAAACAAAAATAATTAGATTTGACACAGGGCTCAGATTTCAGATAATCATTTTCTTAATTATTTAGTTTATTGGGAATACAACTTTTAAATTACCAATCCAAGGCCTCTCTTTGTTGTATCTGGGATCAGTAGAGGCAGATCATCCCTAGATTTAGATAGCTAATGGTATACTGTATACACAGCAGGGGTTGTGTGTCTGTAATTCCTTTAACTGTATTGTATGCTAAAGTTTTGCCATTTTGGCTATTCTGTAATTGCTGTTTGAGGGTCCCAGTGTAAGATCAGTAGTCACTTTGCATAGAATATAAGTAGCAGAGATAACAGCCAAAGAGGTCCTTTTATCTCTGATGTCTTAAAGGCAAAGTGAAGTTTCCCTATGAGTGAGAGGTCCAGCCACACTGGATTAATTTCGCTGCCATGAAAGGCAAAGGCTGTGTGTTATCAAGCCTTTTTCTTTGAGTGCATTTCCATTTACCATGCATACACGCTCTGGGTTATTACCTTTGAAATATTTCTCAAGGAATATATTTAGATGTTGCTGGATCTCTTAAGAAGAGACTTTTTGTGTAGCAGAGTGATTTCTATAAGTACCAGACAACCCCCCCCCCTCGTGCAAAGGAATCAGCAGCTGACCTGTCACTTGGGCTTGATACCCATCTTCAGTGCAGGTCATGCGTGTACATCTAAAGTGCTTCTTAACCACATTTTATGAAGCCAGAAATGTAATCCAATAACAATTTTACTTGTAAGTGCTTCTGGGCTGCCACCAGGGAGCAATTCCAAGTGTTGTACTACCCTTAAAAGCAGTTTAAACAAAAAAAGACACACATCCATTATCTAATTTTGTTGTAAATATACTATGAAATAAATAACAGTGTTGGAGTTGTTTTGATACATCAGCACCATTGCTAAATAACTTGAATTTCTAAGTTTAAGTGTTTTAATACACAAGGGCTGATGTAAGGATAGGCACAGTGCAAACAATTGCGGCTACAAAATCCAAATTGCCAAGCAGGCCAGGCAATTATTTTAGTGGGGTGATGGGGCTATCTGATAAGTAGAAGAGGATGGAAATTACAGATCACCTGAAATAATGAGCTGCAATCATTGATAATGAATGTCTGCAATGCAGTTGGTTGAATGTTTAGCCAGCTTTCAGTGGTGTCCAATGTCCACTAGAAGTGGAGACTTCTATTGCTTATATGTTTCAATAGGCTGGCCAGTGTAATGTCCATTTAAATTAGAGCTTGCTGGATTCAAACCAAACCAAAAAAATATGGCAAAGGAAGGTGTCTGTCTTGAAATATCCTCTTGGATACATGGAAAAAAAAGAAAACACTAATATTCAGGAGGATGTTTTTTAATCAGTTATTCTACCAAATTGTGTTCATATGGTCCTCTATAGTGGAGAAAGTCAATGCTGTCAGTGTTACCAGGAGGACAGTCAACCAGGTGATGAAAACAAACTCCCATATTGTACATCACTAATTAAATTGCCTTAATTACTTCAGTAGAGTTAGTCCTTTGTGTTTTGTATGTTTTATTTCAAGTTATCTGAATAATACATTTACTGTATATTATACAACATCTACACATCTCTTGAGTTAGGTAACACATTAAAGATGCAGGTTTGCACCAGCTTTACATATGCATTACATTATCAAGACGCCAGTACGGTATAGCTGTATAACTTTATACAGAGGGGAAACGATTTATTAGTTGTAATATGTGTGTGTGTGTGTGTGTGTGTGTGTGTGTGTGTGTGTGTGATTAGTTACAGTTGATACAGTACAATATATACACTGCGGTCTATTGATCTATACAGTGGTGGTTCTAAATAGTGTCGTTCCTTAAATAAGCCACATTTAAACATGTATAGTTCCAATAAAAAAAAATGTAGTGTGTGTTATCTATTGGCTTTGTGATTACTTAAATAGTTAATGTTAGCACATTCTATATATGTTGAGTTTAAACAAACATTTCTGATTGGTAGCTTTGGATTGTGTCCCTAGATCTTACTCTGGTGCTGTTAAGAAAAGATAAAAAATATCTTAACTAATGTATTTTTCTTCTTCTTATGAAATAAATAGCACCCCTGTGGCCTCAATAGAGCTCTCTGAATCATGTCAATAACATTTGCCTTTACTTGATCAATAAAAATGTGGTATTGGAGGCTGGGGGACACATTCATAGTTAGAATTATTTGGCGGATCTAAACACTGCTGTTCTTCAAATCTCTAAATAGGACCATCCCTGGTGTTTTACATATTTTTGCTGACAGAAATGCACTAAAGGGACTCACATGCACTGTTAGATGTTTTTTGTCTTCATAACCACATTTGAATGAATCTCTTGGCGGTATTTAGTATTTAGTTCCCCCACTGTTTAGATCAATGGAACAGGCTCCCATTGAGTTTTGCTTTGTTTAACTTCATAATTAATTACTGTGGTGATGTTGTTCTCTTAGGGCCCTGGAACTGAAGACAGACCGAGATGCAGAGTGTGCACAGCTGAGGTAAGACTGGGGAATCAGAGTGTTCCCTCCCTAGCAGCTCAGTCTCATGCTGCTGAATCAAGTCAAAGAGATTGACAGTGCTGGGTACTTGAGTCCTGTACGTATTTAGAGGCCAGGGACCACCCTCTGCTGGGGTGAGGAGGTATATCATTCTCCATGTTGGTTTAGTCTCTGGTCTTTTATTTTATTATTTAAAATACCTGTCAATTCAGCGTTAAACAGTTCTTTGTTCAGCAGCAACTACACAGGTATCACACAACAGGGTTCAAATATCCAACATTTTATAAATAAGAGTTCTAACACGTGGTTATCAAAAATCCTTTTGTAACAGTATATATTTACGTTATCTGCTTCAGTTTTCAACTTGATTTGAGTGTTAAAGTACTGCAGCCCATTTCCATGGACTAAGCCATGCACGACAAGAGGCAATTGCATCTTGGAAACAATTCATGATTCACTAAAAAAGAACCAAAGTTGCAGATTCCCACAGTCGTTTTGCTTTTCCCCTCACACAGTACTGTCCAAAAGCAGGGTTCAGAAGTTCAAAGACAGTTCTAGAAGGAAAACCCTATTTTTTTTAATTTTTTTTTTGGTTTGAAAATCAGGCCCCATGTAAATTCATTACAGTATCTGTGAGTTTGGCCATTTCTGTGCAGTGCAAACGAAATGCATATTTAACACCTGGTTGGACTAGAATGGAGAGGATCAACTTTGGTTAACCCTGACTTACAACAACAGGAAAAAGAAGGTTTATTGTTCACGCATTTTTTTTTAGATTTCAAAGTAACCTTGTTGGTAAAGCAATATAAGCTGGGTTGATACCTTATTAATGTACCAAAGCATCCTGCTGATTGAAACGTTCTGACACACCAGAATATTTGGCACACAGAATATAGCACAAGCAGTCACAATGTAACTAGTCTCCATTGTCAATCCTTTCCCTTGATAGATGCCCAGTGCCAATTGTGTTGAAACGTGTAATTTTTTTTTTTTTTTTTTCACATAGACTGCAACCCAGGCCTACAGAGGTCAAAATAATTTTTTTGTATTTTCAAAATATGTTTAATCAACTACGAGTAGGTACTTCACTTTGGTACGTTTGGGAAGCCACTTGATTTCCAGTGCTTCTTGAGTGAGGCTTTTCCTGTTCGGCCACCTGACTCAGGTACGATAATGTAAGTTAAAGCCTTTTAAAAGTGAGTTATTTTCTACTTTTGTTATAGTGAAGCCTCCGTGGGGGTAAAAATAACGCTGCAAAACCGAGAAAAACAAACAAACAAATCAGTGGGAGGATGTGGTTTGGCTTTAAAGTTAGCTGGGGACACTGTTGAAATGTTGCAAAGAGATTTTTGTTTAAATGCAAAAACTCCCCAAACACACCACTGTGCCCCTTTTTCTTTCATACAGTCCCATGGAATGAAATATTTATATACAACCTTCCATTTCAAAGACACCCCACTGAGCTTCAAAACATGCAGGTTATAGTATGGTTACTTTGCTAGAAAAGTTTTGGGCTGTTTTGTTTTCTCATTGATGTAGTCCATACTTGATGCATTTGCTTTCTTTATTAATATTATGCTTTTGTGTAATGTATGTTTAATGGCTTTACACTGTTAAATGCTTTACACTGTTAAATGCATGAATAATTTGTAGCTCTGTTTGATCTCTATCTACTGCAGACTGTTCTTGATTAAAATATAATAATACATATATAAATTAAGAGCGTTTAGCCATTGCGGTTTAAGTTAATGCATTTTCCATTTTATCCAATGCCCTTGCTATTTCAGTTGTGGTATTTGATGATTTTTATTTTATTTTTTTGCATCTAGGTCTCAAATGTGGGACATTATGTATGAATTATGCTAATTTGTTAGGGCAATGAATGCATTAAATTAATTAGCAAATTGTCCTCAAAGCAATAATTACCAGTGTAGGTGTGTCACAAGCAATCATGTTAAAATGTGCCAGTTAATTATTAAGATTTTGTTCCAAGGGCCCTAGATTTGACATTTAACATCAGAGTAGCCAAGAAAAAAAAAATCTAAAAGTTGTGTCTGTATGAAAAGCACAGTTCTTGTTGATTTGTTCATCAGTGAACCAGGATTTTGTATGTTGACAGCTCACATTCCAACCTAATTACTGTAAACTGCACTGCCTGGTGCACATTTCATCTGGAGTATGTAATTACAAGGAAAGAAAGACCAATATAAAATGAATCACCTTACTTTCGCATTGATTACAATTGTGAAAACTAGCAAATGGTATCCTTATCAAATCTAATAACCTGAGCACCTCCCATGGTGCAGACAACAATTGCAATCGGTGAAGACTGTCAGCTCCTGTCAGGGTCTGAGCCCCTTCAGTGCTTCCTTGTCCACTTACCAGATACAAGGCGACAGGAAAAGAAGCTTCTGTGACAAAGAGTGGATTCCTCCTTTTGAAATAACAGCTGTTCACAGATGAAGACCAGCAAAAGGGCATTAGAAACCATCAGTGCAGGTTCTTCTGTAAAGGCTGTTCGTGCATATTCACAGCGAATTACTACCTGCCTGAGGACGCTAAAAATGAGGAAAGGACCCGGAAGAAATGGAACTTGGATAACATCTTTTGCAATGTCTCCAAAAGGCTTTATATTTTGTTTGGTATTAAAGCTGAAAGGATCAAATACATTTCTGGACTTTGTCTGAGAGAGTGCGGTCAACTTTTATTTTGTATGTGTTTTAACTGTTGAAATATATTTTAAGTAAGCAATTTAAAAACTGATATAAAAAGGTAACCCCACTCCCTACTTAGGGAGTATCACCTTGTCATTCATGTGATTGAAATGTGTTTAAAGACACTTTAAAGACTTTAACATGCTGCAATTTCCAGGTTGTCTAACTTTTTTTTAAAATAGTTTATAAATCGGTTACTGAATAATTAACTTTTGTTAACATCTATATTAATAAGCCATTTGTTAAGAATTAAAAAACTAAAAAGAACCCATAAAATGAGCCGCTTAACCACTGACATGGTGGCTGGAAAACCAGAAGCAAACATCTACAGTACATGTTTTTTGTTCCAAGTATGAAATGTGTGCGATTAAGCCAGGGCAGTAATCACTGTCAGCCAGGAACTATAGCTAGTCTACCCTATACTGTCTAGAAAAAAAAAAGAATGCAATATTATATTTGCTAATTTAAATAATAAATGGTATGTTCAGTCAAGAAGACAGAAGTACAGTGCATGCCACCACCGTTCATCTGTACAACACTGTAGATGCACTAGGGCTTTTGGATGTGTTTCTTGCTGAATGCTTCTCATCTAGTATCTCAGAAACGTCTGGCGGCTAAGGGGTTAAGGAGTGTGCTATTTTCTAAGCTACCTGATCAGCACCTTTTGGCTCAGGGTTATCACCACTGCTTTATTTCACTATTTGAGCACTTGGATTTAGCATTCCCTTGTCTTTCAAGTGCCTTCTTAAAGACGCAGTGGAGACCGTCATTCATTGCTTGATTTGAAAGGAAAAGCAGCTTATCCTTTTGATTTTAATGAATGCAGCTGCCATCAGTTCACTAAAAGCAGGGCCTTCTGCACGTGCATGTTTCATATGGAGCTGAGCTCAGCCTTGACAAGGACTTGCCCAATGGAAATCTAGGAAAAATGTTATGTAGCAAAACTTTTGCTATTGTGGAAGAGGAAAAAAGTTACAAGAAATAGATGTCTACAATTATTTATTCAGCAATTTTTTTTGCAAAACTCCAAAAATGCTTATTAAAAAGTATTCATACCTTTTGATGCTATGATAGTATTGTCTATAAGATGCTGGAAATTTCAATATAACAATGTAGAACCTAATTCGAGAAAAGTCTAGAAAATGTTGGATTGTAGGTGAACATTTTAGAGTATACAAGGGTTAGGCATAGGATGATTGCCGTCATTACCAATAAGTTAATATGAGAAAAAGTAAAGAGCAATCTGAAGACATTAAGCAGAACATTATTTATTGTCATAAAGCTAGAGAAGGATACAAGAAGATTTCCAATCATTTGAGTATCCCAATTTCAACTATTGTTTCTACTATCAAGAAGTACAAGAATCATGGTACAGTCACAATGAAGAATTGTGAGGAAGGTTAATAACAATCCGAGATTGACTGCCAAAGATATTCAAAGTGAATTGGCTGCAAGTGGGACTGGGGTTTCCATTTCAACCATAGGTCGAGTATTGCAAGGTGAAGGTCTCAATGGTGGCAGGCCAAGGAAAAAGCAACTCTTAGAAAAACGTCATAAGGACAGTCCCTTAAAGTTTGCAAAATGGCATTTGAATGATGGGTATGAGTTCTGGTCAAAGGTTTTTGGAGTGATGAAACAAAAATCGATCTATTTGGTCACGCTGATAGTCGTTACATTTGGAGAAAGTCACACCATGACTTTCTCCATTTGGAGAAAGTCACACCATGCCTACTGTCAAGCATGGATGTGGTAGTATCCTTCTATGGGGCAGTTTTTCCTCTAATGGCACAGGAAATTTAGTTCCAGTACATGGTAAAATGGATTCCATAGAATACCAAAAGATATTGGCCAATCATCTGAAACCCTCCACTACAAAACCGCAACTGGACATTCCAACACGACAACGATCCAAAGCACACATCAAAATTAACATTTGCCACCATTGTGTATATATGCCACCATTGTGTGTATAGGAGGCTGTGTGGTCCAGTGGTTAAAGAAAAGGGCTTGTAACCAGGAAGGCCCCGGTTCAAATCCCACCTCAGCCACTGACTCAAAAAGCAAGTCACTTAACTTCCTTGTGTTCCGTTATTTGAAAATAGATTGTACATGACTCTGCAGCTGATGCATAGTTCACACACCCTAGTCTCTGTAAGTTGCCTTGGATAAAGGTGTCTGCTAAATAAACAAATAATAATATAGATATTGTATCATATATATATATGTTGTATTGTTTTTACTTTTTTTAAATGAAGGTTTGATACTTACTTGCTGATTTTCTCATTTGGTAACAATTTCTTAAATCTAATTTGTACAAATGTTTAAAACAATTTTGTCTAGTTTGTATTGTAGAGTGTGTTTAGGAGTAAAGACACAGGGTCAGACAGAGAATAACAACCAAATCAGCTGGGTGGCCTAGTTGGCTAGGGTCAGACACAAGATTAATTTCCATCAATAGCCGGGCAGTCTTGATTGAACCATTATTCTCTGCACAGAATTGCGCTCTGGTAATTTCAATCTTTGTATTTAAGCCCAGCTTTTCCTCCCCCACACCTCAATTAATTTGTCTATATGTCCTGCTTGAGAAGGTCCTGGGGCTGATTCAATCAACCAGTTTTTAATTGGGTCTGAGGCATTCCAATTGAAACCGATGGAGAAATAATAACCACTGTGATTGGCTGACGTAATGGAGTAACTTTGGAAATGCTAGCATTAGGCATGTGTAGGACTGGGTCCACAACTTTTTAATTTCAACCTGTGTTCACATTGGTACCATGTCAGTGTAGCTGGATGACTGGTTGTGAATTGGATGTAAAATTGTAATGCCATCCCCTCCACCTCACCTTCATATTCTTTACAACGAGACACTGCGGTGGATGCTACTAAAAACTGTAATGTACAGTAGGGTGCAGTACAGAAAAGTTGCAGATGGTAAACAATTTAATTGACTGTCCAAGCAAAAGATACTTTAGAGCAACAACGTTGTGCTTAAATTGAGTTGGGGGATGACTTTAATATGATGTATATTACTTGAATGAAAATACCCCTTTAAGGTTTGGGGTAAAATTGTGATTCATGGTTAGTGTTAGTGTTAGTGTTAGGGTTAGGGTTATGTGCAGATGCTTCTGGAAGCATGCATATTCTTAGAACCTGCCCACTGAAACCTGCTTTCCCTTTGTCTCTGTGGTCTAGATACACACATGCTACTACTTGAAGTTTTACTTTTATAAATTATAAATCTAAGCTAAAGAATAGAAATCATTAATAAAGGCAAAGGCATTTTCATATTCTCTGTATTCTCAGCTCTGTCTAGTACTATAATCAGCATTTAGAATCTTCAGTCATTGGACTGGTGCTATGCGAGGGTCACAGGTCAATACTTATTTTACATTTAGGGAAATGCACCAGTTGGCAGGAGTTCACTTTGCTGAAAATGAGTGGTTGAGGCTCCAATAACTGCAGGCTAGTTTATGCTCTAATAAAGTGCTGTCAAGTTGTCTCATCAGTCTCCTTAAAGAATGTGTAAATGTTATCAAGTTCAAAGTGCAGTTCCTTTTTTAATATTGTTGATAAAAAAATAGATAGAATAGAATTAAAAAGGGGACTTTTGAAATAGCTGAAAAGGGGTACATTTTGTACAGTAAAAAAAACACAAAAATGCACCCTGTTAAGTTACCAAAACAAATTTTTTAATTATTATTTTTTTTTTACTTTCAGCTGAATAACAATTGGAATAAAAAACACCTCACTAAAATGTGAAGTAAAAGCGCTTTGATAATCACCTTTTGTATTGTGTTTTATAGGGAGATATGTTAAGGATTATGCTGTTGATGATTAATGGTAAGAGTGGTCACAACTCTGGAGCACTTTTTATGTATTACTGTGCCTTTAAGACGTACAGTTTATTATCAATATGAATCATCAGTTGCAGTGTTTCTAATGAAAAAGCACATTCTAACTTATAATTCGTGTTAGTCCTGTCATGTCAAGACCAGGGTTACAGATACAAACCAAATTATTATCCTTGTTTGATAGCTCTATTAGCATACACTTCAAAATAAATAACATTTTGAATGCCTTGTCACTTCTGGCTTATGCATTATGGAGGTTAAAATGACCCATACCTCATTGCAAATGTAAATTAAATGATAAAAAAAACCAAAACCTTGTCTTTACTATGCCATTACCGGTATCTAAAGAAATACAACCAGACCTTCTGTACCACATGATAAAATTATTGCATTTAATAACTTCATATTAATATAGATATAAAAAAAAACCCATATAAGATATAGAGAAGAGTCTGCACCTTTTTGATTGTCTATACTATTAACGCCTCCTGTTTGAGTAGTTTTAATGTCAGGTTGAAAGCATGGACTAATGGGAATGTACTGTACCTGTTTATATGTATCTCTACTGTCTATGCAAATAGGTGCTCTGCTTAGCTTTTTGGAAATAAATTAATAAATACAATAAAACAATGTAATGGGCTGATATTGACCAAGTTAGATATATTTAAAACACACATAAAAAAAATACCCAAATACAAAATGCCCATAATCAAATACAAAATGTATAGTCTGCATTTTTCTAGACACACCCACATCTGTCGAGAAATGTTTATGGTTTAACAAACAGTCAATATCCAGACACATTGCACCCCTTTTCCAGCCTGCTTTGACTAATTAAATACGTTTTGGTACGGTATTCAATACCTAGCGTCTGTTTTTGAAGATGGTTTGTACTGCAGTTTCCTTGTGTTTCAATATCCATTTAATTTTGCTATCCTTCATTTTTTTAAAGGGTTGCCTTTGGACCCAGTGTTACAATAGATTATACTTGTTGTGTAGTATAGATTAGCAGTCATGATTTTACACATTACTTAAATCATCATACATCTGATCACTTGACAACACCAGCTGTGTTTCAGCAGTGTGTGTCATTCTTGCTAATCACTACATTGAAAGGTTACATATTTTATAGGAGGTTAAAAGGTAATTATTGTTTGATAAATGGCAAAGAACCCATTTATTTACACCAAAACAGCTCTTCTTGCTGTCTTAAATCACAGTTTTGTCTTAAATTTTTGGCAAATAAGTTTTAAAGTCGCAGTAAATCCAAGATAAATGGTGTCGTTCATTATACGGTGATACTTAAAAAGTTTAATACAGAAAATCTGCAGATGCTTGTCATTGTCCAAGATGAAGCAAGCTACAGCACTGATATACTGTCTGTCTGTAGCTATGTACATCCTGAAGGTTTTCAAAGTGGAGCAGGCCTGACTGGTTAGCAGTGTCAGATGTTTTAGCAATGTATAGCTTCACGTGGAACCCAAAAACATAGCAGAGTTTTGCTGTGGGGTGTATTATAATGAACATACCAATCCACATTAGCCATGGTTGCCACAAGCAAAATCATAATATCTCAACAAAAACTACTTAAGGTGCGTGTAATAAACTTGCATTCCTAATTTTATTAGGGATGTGCTGAGTTAAGTGCTTTGCTGGCCGATGGACAGATTTATAACATGGCTCCTGGTAAATTAGTGCTGACTGACAAGAGGACATTGTTTTACAGGATGTTATTTAAATATAAATACCTTCAGGCTGTTTCTGCAATGCTGTCACATTATCGTTAGAACAATGGAAACCTGTTTTAAGGTGGATCTTTTATTTGTTCTATTTATGTCATATAGTGAAAACAAGGACAGCATTGAAGCAACCTGGAAAACGCAGTAGTATTCACTTGGAAGAAAGAGAAAATCGGCATCCAGGAAATAAAAGGTCTTTGTTTTCTCCAGCAGCTGCCTTTGTCTTCACTTTTCTTTTTTTTTTTTTGTCGAGTCGTGGATGAAACTGCTGAATTAGCTTCAAGAAACAGCACCCGGTGTCTTAGTTATAAAAATGAGATTGTTCTGAAAATACACAAAACATTCCATTCCTTCTTTTTTGTCCAAACATTCCAGACCCCTTTAAATACTAGGAAGTGCTCTTTACCAAATGCTGGTAATACAAATGCATGGATTCGTTGTTTCAATAGTTTGCTTTAGGATGATTGTTCCATTACATTCAGTTGTACTGTGTAAGCACAGTAAGTACAATTAAAAAAAGTATATTGCAAACAGTTCCCATAACTGTTTACTAGATGTGTAATCTAACTAGACTGATCCAGAATGAATACTGGATCTTCAAATGAATTCATTAAATAAAAAAATAAAAAAATAAAAAAATGTTGTTCCTACATCTTCACAGCCAAAGATGGCTTCTAAACATGTAGCCTTATTAAATTAACTGATTTTGTTTTGGTAACTGCTGCCTGCAATGACTGTGCAGGCAGCAGTTACCAATCACATTTTGGGAGCCTGCATGTATCAAATTCTATTAAAAAATATATGCAAATGGTACAGAATACAGGCTGAAATTATGGCAATGAATATTACACGGCTTTACCATATATGATTATTACATTATTACGATGTACATAATGGAGTGTAAGAATTATGCATAGGGCAAATCTTATCTAAATGTAATACACTGTAACAAGAAGAGAGGCTCGGTATAAGGAAAACAGGATGAGCAGCCCTTCATGATGTACGACAGCAGTGTGCCTCATAGACGGGGGAGACTAAATATTTACACATTATATATCACCCAGTCAAAGTGCAAATGGGAGGAAAGGAGCTTGAAACATTTGAGATGGTCTAAAATGCCTCCAACTTCAACGCTTTTCAATTAGAAATCATTTTACATCAAGAGATCTATTTAATTAGATTTTTATGCTGGGTTAAATTAGGCTGGGGGTAATTACAAGCATTATTTACTATTTTAATTAAGATTATTTTATGGCAATGTTGGAGGTTAATATCACTGCTATTTCTTCAGTTGACTGACTTTATTGTGGTGGGACTTACAATAGTGGTCTATAGGTTGAAAGCAGAGTATATCTGACTTCAAACAGAAGAAAGACACACATCATAGATATACAAATCTCCAGGTGGATTTTCTTTCACTAAATGCTTCAACGTTTTATTCATGAATGTTTATTTTTTTTTTAAATGTACACAAAAAGTTTAAATGATTAAAAAAATATTTTATTTTCAGGACATTTTGGGTAAAAGCCCTTCTTCAGCTGTTTAAAAAGAAAAGCAAACACAGTGCAGTAGCAGCTGATACTTTATTAGCTAATATATATATATATATATATATATATATATATATATATATATATATATATATATATATATATATATATACTATATTGAAAATATCTGCTTGTCTGCGGAGGATCAGTTATCTTTAGTCCTATATTAATAACATCTGTTTGAATCGCTGGACCAGGGTATTTTCGTAGAGTGGTGCTCTTGGTGTTATAAAACAAACTTTTCTGTATTCAGTGATTGTTTGTTTGTTGCCGTGCATGGTTACATGTATACCTACATATCGTAGGCAATTAAAATGGAGTGGAATGGAACATGTGTATGTTCTAAGGGGGTCGCTTTTGAAAAGATGTCAGATTCGCTATTAACAACCACTATATCAATCCCACTTAATTCTTTCTACCTTGACTGACATCTTTTTAATCATGTTTCTAATCTCCTGTCACCTCAGTATTGATATCTTGTTTTACTGTCATCACAGCATACAAACAGGGCCGCTGAAATATCATGATATAGGCCTTCACTTTCTGTCAACAGGAACTTGCATTTGTAAAGGTAACTGCGGCCATGCTCTATGAAATATTTACAGGGGTATCTTTTTTCAAGGTTGGTTCAGAAAGGCTGTTTAGTCTTAAGGTTTAGAACAAAGGACTAAACCCATGAGATACTGGGTTTGATTCCCAGCTGAAGTCCACAGTTGTTACACAAAGCAGTTCCAGCACTACTTAACCTATCTGAGGTTCAATATAATTAAACCGTTACTGTACTGACTGTAACATTCAGCCCTCTGAGTGGGAGATATATTAGGCAACATCCATCACATGCCTTCGCACTCTTCCCCCTGAAAATGTACCTCAATAACCCTACTCTATAAGGACCAACTTCTTAGGGATGCCATGCTAATTCAACCTTGGTCTCTGTAGACTGCCTGCAAAGGTGCAAAGTTGTGCTGTGGATGCTAGTAACTTGGCTTAGACCAACGGAACTAATTTCATATCGGCCCCCAACATTCGATCACCTCTGACCTGGAGTTGAAAGGCTTACTGCAAAAGGCAACCTAGGAACTTTCATTCCGGGTTTTTGTTCCAACCATATCTATTAATCTGAACCAATTAAACCAACCTGGACCTATAAACCTTGAATTGAACAGCCCTCCAGGACAGGAGCTGCCGTCTCTTAGCTTACTAAATCTGGATGCCACCACAATGGGGTTTATTTTAATGATTGAAACAATGGCAGATCTAAACACAACCGCCCAAAATTCTTTAAATCGCAAAACAGATCATTAAAATGAGACACACAGCCCACCTGTCTAATATCTAGTTCACAGTTACTTCATGAATATTTAACAAATGATATACCTTGACAGATACTGTATATAATATGCTGGATACAATAGATAATATAATATGAGGCAGGCTATTGCTTTGCAAGTGCATGTTTTCAGTACATCCAGTTTGTATAGAATACAATTTTAGTTAGATGAATTGTAGACAAAATGTCACATCTACCAGCTGCACTGTTACCCTTTCTGTTTGACTCTGCTGGAGTTTATTTTAGGTGCTCTTGGTGTTATTTTTCTGTATTCAGTGATTGTTTGTTTTTAATACTAATAAAATGGAGTGGAATGGAACATTGGGTTCTAATTAAAAGATGTTTCCACCTTAATCAATACATCTTTTTTAATCATGTTTCTTGTTCAGTATTTGCCAAGGTACTGGATAGTTTTATTGGAAGATGACATACCAAAACATATTTCTACTCATTAGGATTGCATTAAGATTACAAGAGAGTACTGTATTAGCTACTGAGTCCCCTCAGGCGGTACTGTATACATCAGAATACAGTAATCTCACATCAGTGTGGTTTGCTCATTAGGCTTAAGAGATAGGAGATTTTATAAACACTTCCTTAGGTTATTAGGAATATTTACATACTGAGGATGATAAACTCACTTTGGCACCTGTGTAATTTGCTAATGACACATCATTTTAGCATGAACTTGCTTTGAAGGGTACTGCCGTATGGAAATTCTTTGTGATACAGAGAGCTGCACATTGGAAACAGCATTAGCATGGCATCATGTACTGCATGCAAAACATGATACCGGGTCATAAAAAAGGTAACATACATTTAATTTGACTAAGTGGCTTACAGCCACTTGTGCCTCAAGTGGATCTAATTAGGAAAAGTTTGCTGAAAGTGTGTGCCACTGTAGCGCTCATTCAGTCAGTCTTTGAGATAAGGTGGAATCATGTCTTGGCAAAGCTCTGACTCAGTGTAACCTCAGCAGCGTTTCTAATGATCGGAACTGTTATCATGCAACATTTTAAACAGTTCATAATACATTCTGGAGTAAACTAGTGGGAAGAAGTTCAATAAGATGTTTGCCCTCAGCAGTGTAGTGTTGAGGTGTTTTATTTTTTAAATCTATTTAGCACCGCTCCAGTAAAGGATAGGTGTACTTTGCTTACTATTGGTCTTGTACTGTGTCACGTCACCAATGTGCCAACATGTGGGAGAGAGGTAAACAAATAAAATATAAAATACTAAAATAATAATAATAATTAAAAAACGTGGGGCAGGAGTAGTAAACTATTGCTAGCCGGAAGAAAAGGAGGCCAATGATATGATATGCTTGCAAAACACAACCTACTCTGCTGTACTAGCAGATGTCAGAAAATTAGCAGAAGCTGACCTATTCAAAGAATACCCACATGTACCAATGAGATAATCATTGCAGCCTTGCTTTATTATTAAAATCTGTTAGGGAAAATCAGCTCCTCTCATTATACATTCTTATCTCCTTTACTTGAGCATTTGCCAGATGGCCCTCTGTATCTGTATGATACTAATGATGTAGTAAGGAAATGAAGACTTTATTAAACTTTATTTTAATAGAAAGAAAAGGAAATCAAAATACATGATCCTTGATGATCCCATCTGCAAGTCTTTAAAAGGGGAATTTTCTATCTAGCTGCTTTGAGAACTGTGAATTAAAATGTGTAGCTTAAAATAAATGTGTAGATTAAAATAATCTTAAATACATTAATCTTTATAAGTACTGAAATCATCTTTGATATAACAGTAACTATATTTAGTTTGGTTAGTACTCCGTGTGGGAGTTAGGTTTTGTTTTTGTTTATTATTTGTTTATAATTCTAAATAATAAAAGTGTGCAACGGCACTAAACTTTACGTTCTGTGTCTGGGCTTGGTGTGTAAAAAGGTTGAAAAAACTAACCTGAGCCCTGAGACTCAGTTACTATATATATACTATATATGTATATAGTGGTCCCCTGTTATAACTGTACTAGCAGATAGTCAGAAAATTATAACACGGTGACCTATTCAAAGAATCCCATTTGCTCCAAATGCCATTACAGTAGCCCTTTTATACTATTAAAAGTTGGAACACAAATAGCACAGTCTTGTAACTATGGCTCCCCACTATAGCATTATAAAGGGTGAGCAATGTATATATATATATATATATATATATATAAATTCTTTTTATTAAACTTATCCAGGGCGAATAGAAAATTGTTACAAGATATCACATTATTTTTTACATACAATTACCCATTTATACAGTTGGGTTTTTACTGGAGCAATCTAGGTAAAATGTACCTTAAAATAAATGTGTATATACAAATAATCTTAAATACATTATCCCCCACCTGAGATTTAACCCACGACCCTCCAGTCAGGAGTCCAGAGCCCTAACCACTACTCCACACTGCTGCCCTATTTATAGTTAGTTACCTGTGTGTGTGTACACATACACACACACACACACACAGGTAACTAACTATAAATACATCTATTACAGATACTGTATACTAAGTGAAGTGAGAACATCATTGAGTAAGTGGATAAACATCCCTCTGCTAGGTAGACTGAACTTGTACCCATGCAAGCATTTTAACTAACTGTACAAAAGGTTTCACTTCCTCGGACGAGTGCTTTTCCAAGAGCATATCCAATCACCTTGTCTCAAACACCAGCAGGAAGTTGTATTACACGTGATTTACACTTGATGAGCCAGGTGTTTTTACAGCCATACAAGATATATTAATATAGATTTTTTATAGTTGTGTTCTGTTCTTCAAGAGAAGATAACAGAAAACTGCAACAACTGAAAAGAACAGAACCTTCTACTGTAAAAAAGGATTGTGAGAGGCAGAGGCAAAAGATTAAATCGTATCACTTTTAAAATATACTGAAGCCCTATCAATGTACACACTTTATAACAATACCTTTGAATATTTAGCTCTCCACTGCCTAATTCACATTGATACTAGTACAGTAGCTCTGCTAATATGTATGGAACTAATATTAGAAATGCCCAGAGTTTAATTATGTTGAAAGCGGTAATTCTATCTCTAGGATCTAATAAAGATTCATACATATGTTTGTATTTATATTTCTTCATCAGATCGCCTTGATGGATTTACACAGCGTTATAATACACTCTCTCTGACATATATTTTTCCAAAAATCCCATTTATTGTATTCATGCTTCCACATATGGTAATTATTATATTTTTATTATTAATCACCCGTGTGAGCTGATTGTAACAAATGTACAGCTGGCAGAAAGTGTAATGAGTCATGATCTGTGCTTCCAGAACAGCCCTCTGCTTGGTGAAAATGCCCCCACTATAGCCACCATGGACAGTCTTACCCCATGACCGTCTCTGCTCCCTAAGATTGCTCCCCAGTGCTCTAACATCAAAGTGGTCTGAGCAGACTGCCCCAGGCCAGTTAATTATTTATTAAAATCACACCTGTAGTGTCAGGCTGAATAATATTTTCCTTTGTGCTTAGTAGGTTGATGTATTGAGTTTTCAAATCGAGGTTCAAAATAGGTCTGTAGTTCTTTCCGAAACACATCTGAGTTCATCAAGACAGTTTAGCTTACTGCAGATATTGTGTACGTTAAGAAGATAAATGGTAGGAGACTCCCTTAAAGGAGCGAGATAGAGGTGATCTTTTTAGCTACAGGACTGCATTCTGAATTAACAGAATTGTGTCTGACATCAGATGGTCTGGCTTTCCCATTGCCTCAATATAAAGATACATCTACGGTATTAATTAATTTGGTTGCTATAAAACACAGTGGGCTAGATTCTCAAAGCTGTTCACTCCACAGGTTTTTTTTTTCTTCAGACAGTAAAAAAATGCACCCAATAAAGATACCACACTAAAAATAAACAACTCTGACTGAAGTTGTTTGACATTTAGTTTAAAAATATATATATTTTTTCCTTCAGATATAAACAACGCTAATGACAATTTGGAGTAATTAACTTTGAGAATATAGCCCAGTATCTAAAAAAAAAAGAAAGAAAGAAAGAAAGAAAGAAAGAAAGAAAGAAAGAAACACACACAAAAACACCTGGTTCCTGGAACTCCTTTGAAACTTTTAGAGGATTATAAATCACCTTGTTCTAATAGGATGCTACCTCTACTTTACCAAAAACTAGTTACAAAACAGTGCATGTAGTTTTAACCAGTGGAGACATGCACTGATGCATTGGTATCTGATCCTTGCTATGACTTACTGTGCCCCAGGCACTACCTAGAGCTGAACAAATGGTGAAAATTCTTTAGCTAGACAGAGCTGGACGGGGATCTGGGGAACTAGGAATTTGTTAACGTTTGGCTCCAGGCGCAGGTAGTTCTACAAATTGAAATCACTTCTGGTTTTTTTTTCTGCCATTTTGAAAACAGCAGATCTGTCAACAAATGTTGCCACATGCCTAACATATTATCTCACAAGAATGTTAGACTAGAGATGCTTGTAATGTATAAAAAAGGTGACAGGTTTTTAACAGCACAATATCATTAACTTCCTCAATGTCCATCATAATTCTTTTTTTTCACTGCCAAGCATATTGCTTTAACATGCTGTAACCATTGAAATGTTTCCTCACATAATAGAGGCCCTGGTCTTCTTACTCTTCCTGGCATTGTTTTTAGGTACTGTATGTATGAAACAAAATCCACTTGCTTTAATAATATATTGTAACGAACCCCATATTGTATATATTTCTGCACCTTTAAGAGCAAAGTGAATTGGCTGGCAAGTAAATCATGGAATGGTTCTAACAGTTCCAAACTGTGCGGGTATTGTGACATAACTGCACATGTTGGAACACTTGTTTGCCAACGAGATTGCTCCCTCTATTCGTGCCATTTTATAATTCATATTCCACATGGTTATGTGTAACAAATGTGTCTTTCCCTATTTTTTTCCCTTTCAGTAACAGTGGTGATTGATATGGCGTGCAGAAGGCACAATGTAACTAACCACTGCTTGTCCTATAACTCACATGATTTGAATGTTTTGTCTTTCACAAAGGAAAATGTGAGACCTATGATGTGATCATTCGTATTAGGTAAGACTTATTGGAACTGAAGCCCGGTAGCCACATTCTGAAGCAAGAGCGAAGGCTCATTTTCTCAGAGTAATGAAACAATCTTAACAGTAAAAACAAACAAACAAACAAAAAAACTAGCATGCAACAACTTAGCAGCAAATTGGAGCGGTTATTTTGTATACTTAAATAATTTCTAATAATAATAATAATAATTATTTAATCCCTCTCTGTAAATCTGCCTTTGCCTTTGTGCTTGCTTCAGAAATAGGGCCCAAGGGGTGTTTGTTAAACATTTAAATCACTCAAGTAGCAAATCATTGACACAACTGTAATAACTTCTCGTTGCTTATACTGTAACTGCTGAAGTCATTACCTGGAAAATAATAATAAGAAAAAAAGCACTACTGTCGAGTTCTATTACTTTAAATTAAAACTGGGATCCCAGCCTACCGCGCTGTTTCCATCGAGCACTGGATTTTTACCTAAGCAGAATTAGCTTTGTCACATAGGTTTCATTAGCAAGAGCTGTGTTTTTATCAGACCTTTTAAAATACACTATATAATAGATATCCTTAACACACCCTTCTTTAAAAAAAAAAAAAATCAAACAACAAAAAACAGATAAGAGTGAAAAAATATGTGTGAGAATCTAATGAGACAAATCACATCACTGATTGAAATCCCTGTTTCGCTCCTTGTGTTTAAATAATGTCGGAAATTAAAAGAACTGTGCCTGGAAGCAGTGTCTCAGCATTTATTTAAATGAATCAGGGTCAGCCTGTCGCTGCCAGATTAGTCTCCACTGCCCAATAACATGTTCACTGCTAAGGAAATTGTTCAAACGGCATGCCTAGGCAAGGCCTCCTGACCCCTGCAGCTGAATTGACATAAGAAGCCTTCAAACTACATTTCCCACTCCTAGTGAGCTCACACAGGGTCATAGGCTGAAGGTGCCATTTTTATGTGTTGCTGTCCTCTTGTAATCCCTGGGGAATTCCGTCAGTGTCTTGGGCAGGATATATACACAGACTAATGCAACACATAATATAAAACAATATGACACTCCAGACTCCCGTGGCCCAGTTTATTTGGGAATTAAATGTATGCTTCACTGGAAGCTGTGGCTTTTATTAATGGGCCTACATGTAAACAGAATGTATTTCCTACAAACCTGTCATACATTTGTTTTACATTTTGTGTATTATGGTGTTGCATATTTAAAGCAACTTTTATATTTTATTGCTTGGGACTGCAATCCAGACCACACTGTGTAGAAGGTGAGGCATATCGGATGACTTTTTCCTTGTGGATGATATTTGAAATTATAAAACATTTTTTGCTGAAGATATTTAATGGCATGGATTGGAATACTGAAAAGTTTACCATTTAATTTGCCAACATAATTGGTTGAGGATTAGACTGATTTAAAACCCGAATTATGAAACAGAAAATGAGACAAGTAACAAATCCTCTAAATTAAAGATTTTTTTTTTTGTATTTTAAATTGTCACATTTTCAGTATTCAGAAGTACCCAACAAAAAGTCAAATGACTGCTATATCCATCCCTCATGTACTGTATGTTTTCAGAAGATCACACTCTTACTCCTGGTAGATATTTACTTTGGATTAATGTACCAATTATTATATCCCTTACTCTTAATGACCTTCATTTAAATTATGGGACGGTGTTGACAAACCTCAACAATAGATAAATCAGCTTTAAGGGCTGTCTTTTCAGCTTCTCTCACCACCCCTGGGCCTGGCAGTCTGAGTTAGATGCTTTGTTGCCCCCAAGATAATCAACTTTATAATTTAATTTGTTTAATTAACTCTCCCGCCCTCTAAGGATATCTCCTCCGCATGTAGCCATCAGTGCAAGAAACCAGGGCAAGGGAGAAGTGTTGGGTTTGCTTTTCAGGGAATAGACTACCAATAGACATGACATCCAAAAGAGTATACTTCACAAGGTTTTAGTTAAAATGCTAACATTCTCTCCCTCTCTGTTTCAGAGTTTGAATGTTTGAAAGTTAAAGCTGACTTGGCTTCTTGTTATTCTGAAGGTCTTGAATTTCATTGTTTCCTCAAACTCATAAAACTATGACTTCCACTGTTATGAAATGGCTCAATTATTAATTTTAAAATGTTTAATGTAGCCCATGGTACATTACCAGAAAGGTTTATTTTTAATTTTTTGGTATTTTGTGTGATTACTGTTAGTCTTGGCAGTGGCATTGTGCTCCACACAACTGATTTGTGTGAAACACAAAGGAAAGGCCAAAATCAAACATTTAATTGGTAGCTAAACCTATACACTAGTTCTTAAGAGTTTGCTTGGGCAGGTACTGTAGAAGATACTGTATGATCTGACAGCAGAAGGAAATGGATCTTCTTGTTATTCACTTCCAGACCACAGGTCGATGGAAGCACCCCCTTCTGCATTCTGCACAGGACTGAATGACATGAGTATAATCTTCATTTTTTTTTTTTTTTTGTGTTTGAGATAATTTTTATTTATTTATTTTGATGTGTTTTATTATAACACAAATAATTTTACACAGTTTGAAAGCCAGAACATAGAACATACCGAGTTTAAAGCAATTCATGAGAACCTAGACATGACTTATTATTATTATAGAAAAAAGCCATTTTCCATTAACAGAAAAAATCCAAATACTAAAAGATAATATAGAATTTTATTATAACACAAATCATTTTACACAGTTTGAGCAGCCAGAACTACACGAACTGCACAAGAGATCTCTTAAAGCAATAAAAGAGAACCTAGACATTATTATTATTATTATTATTATTATTATTATTATTATTATTATTATTATTATTATTATTATTATTATAGAAAAAAGGGCATTTCCCATTAACAGAAAAAATACAAATACTAAAAGATAATATAAAATTTGCTTTATCGCGTTTTATAAATCCAACAATGGTAACATGAGATTAATAACAGCACTCTGTCTGAAAGCTAATTTCTATATGCAGCTGTTGGCGTATTAGATTAGGAGTCAGTATAAGTTTCAGAGGAATATTGAAGCAGGCTGTGTAACCGCGTGTGTTTGTCCTAGTAGCCTCATTCTCCCTGCTAGCGGAGCATGTCCCAACTGTTGTCAATTTATCAGTGTAACGTGCGCTAGTGGGCACAGTTTGAGCCGCCATTAGGACAGGTGCCTCGATCCATCACAGCCAGTCACTTATTCCACCTTGTCAGGAGAACTAAATGGAGCTTTTGCAGAAATGTAAACAACTCTCAGTGGACAATCATAGCGCCAGTTTCTGAGGCAGAATGAGGGAAGAACTTTGACAACCATTAAAATAATAGACCTTCTTCATAAAGAGGCTTTTCAGCAGCTGGGGGGAGGGGGGGTTCTCTCGCTTTCTCTTTCTCTCTCTCTCGCTCTCCCTTTTTGTTTGTTTCTCCAAAAGCTAAAAGTTTTTTTCCATAGTTACAGAGGTAAAATGTTATAGTTTTCAAAATCCAAACAAAATATATATACATATATAAATAAACATTCTTTAGATATTTATGAGTAAAACTAAATAATCTAGCTGGATAAACTTTATATCAAGACATTGAACATTGCACAGCTTTTATCTTCAGAAAAGTCCTGTTTTTTTAAGGTTAAACCTTGAAGTAAACAGTTATAATACCTCTTTGCAAGTATATAAAAGGATAACTGTAGGATAGCGTATTAACTCAATGAGTGCTTTATACAGAAAAAGCTACAAAAATGGGCAAGAATGTAATTAACAAGATTAATTTACTCATCTGCTGTTTTGAGTGGAGTCATCTTGCCTATACTACAATAGTCTGCAGTTTTGAGCGGAGGTCTGCGGTGATGTTAAAATCTGTGTCACTGAAAGTTTGCAATGCTTACAGAGAGTGACATGTAATTCTTAGAATGAAACTCTCATGGGGATTCTTTGCGTGAATTCATATATTTCCAATTTGAAATAAAAGCTCAGTTTCAAGAAATTAAGTGTTTTTTCTGCAATATCCTTCCAAAAGGCAGTCCTTGTTCCTGTGATTTTTATGCCTCGCAAGCCTGTGTAGCCAGGGGTAAATTTGACTTGGTTTAATTAAAAGAAGAAAAAAAAAAACTTAAACTGAGCCATGAATCTAAAACCTTTCAGAAAAGATAGGGATCATGCTTATCAAAACAATCACAGGGCAGCAGAATTGTTCATCAATTTTGTTCATCTAAATTGACCCTTGCAGATATGTTGCCAGCTTTGTAGACTTTAGAAATTGGAGTCTATTCTCACTGCTAATTTACCACAGCCGAAGATATTAACTGAGCTCATTCTAACCCAGTGTCTCCTCAAGCAAGACAATTGTAAGTTAATGATGATTTGGGGGATGCTTTTTGTTCGCATATACAGCAGAGCAGCAAGGCAGAGAGCTCTTGAGCAGGTTGTACATTTAAATGTTTCGGCTTTTTGCCCGAAAAGGATTATTTAATCTCGTCAATTGGAATTAAGTTCAAAGACATATTGAAGGTGCAAAAACTCCTGAGATCATACAATAGCTCACTTTATTAATAAACGACTTTCTGTATTTTCCCCTGGTTTTGGAACATTTCTGGGGCTTGCCTTTAAAAACAGGCTTAAATTATAGTGAACTTCCTGTAAGGGAAAAAGGAATTATTTTTAAAAAGCTTGTTGCCTAATAACACTGTCACATTGTTACCCACATGCAATGTTGTTTATAAAATATTATCAGTGCTTTTATGTAAACGTTTTACATTACTAGACCGTGGCTGGTGACATAACAAAATGACAAGAGAACCCTAATTCTTACCAGCCTGCTATCACGGTTTCTTTGCCAGTGCTTTATCATATGAAAATTTACTGTATATCTCTTTTGCAGTTTTTTGCCCATTTTACTCTAATAAAGGCTCATCACTGTATATTTGAATGGTGATTTTGTAATTTACCATAGCCATGCATCCTAATGCTTATATTATATACAACTGTGGGAGGTTATAAACATCCTCAAGCTTTGCGTTAAACTGACATCATTTTACAGGAAACACAGAAAGTAGATATTTGCAACTTTAGCTCATAAGGCATTTGTACAGGGTTTTCCACCTTTGTCTTTATTATTCAGCTCCGAGTTTACCGGTGCTGTAGAAATCTCGTATGGCATTTCCATTTAACCACTTTAATTGGTTTCAGGCAACAGCACAGTGAACGGTTAACAGCATCTGGATTTCGGAGCGCTTGAAAAACAATAGCATTTGTTATTACAGATGTGACACAAAACACTTCAAGATTGTGGACGCTGCATACAGATTACATTGGCTTTTTTTGGAGGCTATAGCATAATTAACATTGCGCCTGTGTTGTCTTTGAAGACCAGACCAGTGTTGTTAATGTAGTGTCAGTGTGTTAGATGTTTCTGGGAAACCTTGGGGTGGGAACGCCCCATATAAAATTAATATAATAGTTACAGCAGTGTCTGGCCTGTAGTATAGTGCCATTGTCACCGCCATTGGTTGATGTGACAAAATAAACCCTTAATGGCAGGTGTCCTTCATCTTCATTACATTTGATTTTTAGTATGTATACCTGTGTATGCAGGCCAGTGGATTCTCATAATGCCTTTCAGCTTATAACAGGACCTTCACAATTGTTTTTGATTGAACTACTATACTAATTGGCAACAGGTGCAGTAGAATGTTGTTTCTTAGCTGGAACATTTAATATTGCGCATAAGGACATAATGAATTAATAGGATCAGCTTCTGCAAACATTTGTTTCTACTGAAGAACTCATTTTCCAAGATGTTTAGCTTCATTGGTCTCAGCTGAGTCAATGTGAAAAAGCTTTAATAAGGTCTTCCTTCATGAAAGGTTTAAAAAGACTAATTATTTTTAATAACCATGCAACTCACTCCCTAGCAGTAATTGTTTAGCTGTAAACACAATGTTGCACAGCATTGGCCTTAAAGAAAATTAATGGCCGTAAAGCTGACAGACGATTTCAGGTTTTAAATATTACCTGCAATGTAATATACAGCACAAGGGCACAGATCACAGTTATGTATTGTATTGTTTTGTTTTATTAACCCCAAAAACAGCTGATTTTTTAAATGTTTTATGCCTAAAAGTATTCTACACAAATCCTGGAACCGACTAAAAAGTGTTTTTCCATGCCATACAGTTTTTGAAAATCGCAAAACATAATAATATGACAATATTAGAATAATAATGGTTGCATTTACTTCCGGATTAATGTTCCGAACAGCCACAATCATGTGGTCAGTATAACTGTCCATTGTATTCTTGCCTTCCCTTCCATTCCCCTCCTTGTTTCTCATTTTCTTTCTATTTCTGTTAATAATCCTCTCCATTCGTGAGGCATCTGAGTTGATATTTGAGCTGTGTAAAATAAGTTGTTTTTAGTTCCTTTTGAGGCTTCTTCCTTTGTAGTCATGCTTAATTTCCATTTTTTATTTCATGGCCATTGCCTAATGAGTACCTATAGTTATCACCATGTCATCTGTCAATCTAATGCTCGCCCGTCCTGTCTGTTCGTCTGCCCGTTCTCCGTTACCACACACCAAAACAACCTAAAAAATGGTTACAAGTCAGATGCAACCAAGGTCCAGAATCCTATTAAAAAGCAGATGGATTGCAGTTTTCTAAGTGCACCAAAATTACCGTAAAATAAGCACCCTTCTGAAAAGACAGGGTGACATCCACACCAAAATTATACCCACAAAATAATCAAATATTTAAAAAGTGCATTTTTAAAGCCCTATTACAGATGAAAAAGACAGGGTGACATCCACCAGCTAAAACATTCAGGAATTATACCCACAAAATAATCAAATATTTAAAACAGTGCTTTTAAAGCGCTGTCATTTAAAGAGATTAAATGGATATAATCCAACACCTCATTATCTTTCCTTGAAAAAGCTCAGACAACATTTAATGGAACCGATACATAGTGTTTTGATAATATGTCATTTTTTCATAGCAACCCTGAGACGGTTCTTTGTTAATATTTTCCCAGTTGAGTTATGACCCCTTTAAGTTTATTATTCATCAGATCCAGATGCATAAGTTAATCAGGTGCTGTTCATTTGCATGTTGATAATATGCTTTTTTATTTGAATAATTCATCCAAAGACATGCTGGCTAGGTGGAATAGCCTCTCTAAATTGCCCCTTAGTTGCCCTTTGATTACAAGATATGGCGTATTTTTTTTTTACAATTACCCATTTATACAGGGGTTTTTATTGGAGCAATCTAGGTAAAGTACCTGTGTCTGCGGGTTAGGCTTGAACGCCTCACCCTGAAGAGTCCAGAGCCCTAACCACTACTCCACACTGCTGCCCTCCTCTATAGGATTATTAACAGAAGTTACAGATAATGGATGGATGGATGGATGAAACGTCAAAGTAGGGCCTGGGAGCAGGGACCTTTCAACGGCACTGAAGTTATATGAAAGCCTTCAGAAATGTGTGTCACTTGTCTCTCTAATTTTCTAAAAAGCTTTTCAGGACAACATTTAATGGAACCGATTTCATTTCTTGATTTCAAAAGAGTAATTTAATAAATCCTTCTGAATGGTGGCACCTACATGCAATTGCGCCAGTATTGCAGCTGGTGTTGTGCGCTGCAAGCTCATCTTTGGGCTGCTGAGGCTGGGGCCCCACCTCTGTTTCATAGCAACCTCTGAGACGGTTCTTTGTTACTGTTAGCTCTCCCAATTGCTGTTCGGATGACCCCTTTAAGTTTATTAGCTACTCAAAGTACCGCCATTCCCCATTATTATTTTTATTACAGGGTTAGCGGCTAAGCATTGTGTAAGGTGAGGAGCTAGTCACTTTCATGATTGATTTGGATATTAAGCTTGACTATTAAGGAAAAAGCCTCAAAGGTGCTAAAAACAACAACTGTTATTTTTAGGTGGCTCAAATATCAACCCAGGTGCTCATGAATTGAGATGATTATTAACAGAAGTAGGAAGAAAATGAGAAACGGAAGGGAAGGGAAGAATACTAATGAACAACTAAACACGCCACATGATTGTGGCTGTTCGGAACATTAATCCGGAAGCATATGCAACCATTACTATTACTGATTTTGTCATATTATTATGTTTTGGGAAGATTGGGATATTTATTTTTATAAATTGCAAGGGAATTTACAATGGAGAGAGAGCTCTTATCTTTACACAACTAAAAGCTTAGCATTCCTCGTTCAAACCCTGACTCCTTGCATTGTAATGAGAGTTAATGCATTTGCCAGAAATGATTATGATAAGTTTGTGTCCTTGCAAAAGCATTTTCACCGAATGTTTAAATTGATCTTATTGGTTGCACTTGTACTAGGCAGGTCATAATTAGCAGGAACTGAAGAGTAATTCATAATATGATAATGTATAATTTCTCTTATTTATTTAGTAACTTCTAGTGACACATATAATAGGTAATGCATTTATCTGATTTCTACAATTATTTCCACAAAGTGACTTTCTCCATCTTGTCAGAATGCTTAGCTTTATGTGTCTGTGTGTCAATGGCAGAACGATGATGTCTGAGCCCAGTTTTGGAGTAGCTGAGAGGATTCCACATGGAAGAGCTTAGTTTGTCATTGTGTCTGCAGTCGTAGTCGATGCACTGTTGCTGTCGTCTTCTTCAGCATTTTTTGCCTTCATGAAGAATTAGTTTGTAATAGAAGTTGTTCCTGACTGAATCAGACAGTTGTGCAGAAGATGTGAGTCATGTGACTTACGATTTGCGTTCCGACTCAACTACACCACTGCTGTCTATAGAAAATAATACTGATACAGCATTCTGGTGCATTCTGGCTCCACTACACCACTGCTTTACACTATTTCTGGGAACCAAGAGAAAATATCGATACTATTTCTACAAAACATACAATTACTGCAATTTAACAGATACCAGTGCAAACTACACTAGTAAAGAACCTATAAGTAACAACTATGATGCATGAACAGTGTCACCCCCTAATCTAATATGCTGTGTGATTTCTTTTAACTTACAATAGGCAAACTACAAAAGGCAGAAATTGATAACACTCAGAACAGGGTTCTCTCTTGATGAACTTTTTTTTCTCCATAGAATTCACTACACCTATTAAGAGGCTTTCACGTGTGATTCGTACACAGTATAGATTCAAATATAACACAGACACCAGTGTAAACCAGATCTATACAAATACACTTTGAACCTGTGTGCCTGAAGGATTCTACCTGAGTGACTTTGATGCTGATCTTAGCTCATAAAAAACAGTCCATTTGGCCTGAGGGGTGTTAAAATGTACGCACTTTAATCATACAGTCACAAGCAGGTGTGCACAGAACATCAAGATGCTTTTAAAAAGAAGGTGTTCCCCTGACACATTGTGACAAGATGGTGTGAAATTATTTCCCGATTTTCTAATGAGGATTTAATTATCTCATAGACACACCCTCCCACTGTGAAAAAAGCCTGAGCAGTTGTTGTTTCAATGCTTTAATAAGCCTAAGATGGCAGACCCTGATTGCCATCAGCAGGATGAAACTAAAAGGTTAATGCTAGCCCAGTGAATACCAGGGAAGCTGGAAGGGATGCTTTTAGCTGGAACAGATCAGATTTACCTTGATGCACACTACAGAAGAAAAAAGTTTTTTTAAGAGAGTAAGTGCTGGAAAATGGCATCATGTTTGAAGAGAGTAATTCATACCCCAACTACAAGATACAGTAGCTCTTGTTCACATACACATACACACAGGAAGCCAGGCAATGATAGCAACAAAAAATGACCCTGTAAGGAGTATTAAAACGTTTTATTTTCTTTCTGCAGTTGCCAGCTAAACACCTGTTCAGAATGTTAAAAGATTATCTGCTCTCGGTAGGATCGAATATGGGTTTGACAGCGATCCCCAGTTTAACTGCACATTCTCTTGTTTTTTGTCCCTGGTAAAAGGAAAGCAGAACAGCTGAACAGAAATAAAGTTTATTTTTGTTTTTTATTCAGATTTTAGTAATGTGTGTGTGTATATATATATATTTTTTTTTTTATATATATATATATATATATATATAAAATAGGGATGATAGTTGATCCTTTCTGTACAAACCTGCCCTGTGCAGGACTTTAACAAGCTTATTATAATAACATATGCAGTAATAATTGGCATTCATCTGACTTCATCATATACTTTATAAAAAGAAGGCATTGGGGTCTCCATCAGTTTGACTTCACTTAACAATTGACACAAAAGAAACTCCTACACACAATAGGTATGCAATTAGAAAACCACTCCTAAGCATTTGTTTCATTTCTGCCTTGGACAATGCTTCCACTTTAAAATCGGTACCTGCTCGGAATTAGTTGCTCCATTACTGGAGGGCTAAAAAGGAAGGTACTGTCTGGGCTAAATTGCAATTAGGCAGCCCCAAGTGAGGTTGGCACCAGTTAACTTGGGATATTGGAGTGAAAAGGCCCATAATCAGCCTTCGGTCATGTAGAACAATGCATAAAATTAAATTGACATTAATGAATAATTGTGTAATGAAAATGGAAGAGGAGAGTTAATTGTATGTTACAGTGAGTGTAATGCCCAGATAACCTTGCATTTAATGCTATTCTTAGCCCCGCTGCCAAGACTTTCACAGAGCCTCTCTCAGCAGGAAGTCATTAAAGCTGTGAGTAGATAATGCAGGCACGGTGAAACCTAAGTGGCAACAATCTAACAAGAGTTTCTTTAAGGATTGTTTTTTGGAGAAGGCATGATGAGGTAGTTTGTACTCAGTTCATTAGAATTAAAGGTCATGTTTGCCAGCTGCCCACGGCTTGGTAAGTTAACGCCACGGGTAGGAGTTTGGGCATCCCCTGGTCACTTGTACTACCGTATCTGCATCCCACCACATTGTAAGTAATGTGACTGTTAAAACAGAGAGACAGCGGGAGACAGAGAAGGTTGAAACGTCAAACGGCCCCATCTTACCAATTGGATATTCCTTGTTGTGACCAAATTACAATTATGTGTTCAAATATACCTGCCAGTTCTGTTTTTCTTTGACAGAATGCTGATATTCCCAGGTACTATATCTGAAAGGGAAATGGTCAAAAAAATCTGTTCTTTTCTAGGTCTTATTTGTAAAACTGTGCCGAAAACTTTTCATTTAAAATGGTCAACCTTTTGAAGGGCCAGAAACTGAATTAAGGTGGCACAAGATACTGTACAGTATATAGGCCACAGACCTAGGTGTATTGCACCCCTGGCGACAGCCCTACTTAAATTGAGTTTATTTGGTGGCATTTTGGTTGTTGAGTTATTACTTTTGAGAAGGTGGAAATTGCTTAGCCATATGGCTAATAGAAAAAAAAAAACATTAATAAACTGCATTTGCCTACAGAGCAAAGTCTTTTACTTTTTTGGAGTAAACGAACTGCCAAGAATTTCCGTGTATCAGGAATTTGTAGTATGCCAGCTGGCGTCCTCTCCAATGAACCCCTTTGGATTTCAGGCAATACATTTCGACACCGTGCGAGAAAACAAAGAGCCCAGGGTTTTGTTTGCGAATAGCAGCGGCGCGTTCTGTTGGTGGGTTAACTTTGGTTTGTTTTCTGTGTAGTAGGAAAACAAACACATTACGCTCCTATCATTTCAGGTTGCTGGAGATCGTCTGAACTCTTGCTTCCAGTGTTGAAGGATATAACATTAATCAGCTGGTCTAAATGGAAGCTGACTGTGACTCTTTTTAGAGATTGAGGATGGTACACAAGAAAAAATCTGTATTGATCACCACTGATATTAAAGCTCTTCTTATTTTGGGATTAAGATGATATAATCTTCACAACCTGTGTGCCAAACTTTACCAAGGAGGAGTAAAGTTAAAGCACAGTTAGCCTTCATTCATCCTTCATTCATATTAAAAAAAAAAAAATAAAATAAAATATTTTTCAAAAAAAAAAATTGTATTTGTCTGCTGTAGTGAGATGTTAGTTGGTGGTGACTAAGCTAAGTGGGCCAAGTAATTACAAAAGACAATTTATTAGCAGGAAGTGTTAATTAACTGCAATGAAAAAAAGACTTGAATTGCAAAATAATTGCTAGTTTGAAATTTTGTTTTAAATCTGAGTATTTATTTATAAGGTAGCCACTTAACTGTAATTGATTCTATTAGAGCATTCTGTGGAAATTTCTTGAATCCTTCTTTTTTTTTTTTTTGTCAGAAAGTGTCGAGCTGAATCCCAAGTTCTTAACAGAAATTAACAATTACATTGATCTCTGACCAGGATACTTTCACTGCAGTTGTTACTGGAGCCGTATAATCACTTTTACGCTGGCTGAAATGGCAGTAGCTGGGAATGCATGACTTACTTTTATATTGTATACTAGGGGGTGTTAGCAGAGCGGGCCTGTGAAGAACCTGCTTACCACCCCTGTGAGATTCCTGGTTTAAAAAGGGGCTTTATAGAATGCCATGAATAAAGAAGAATCGTTTACCCCTTCTTTGTTAACACTTTCTCAGCACCTCACATAAAAGGGTCCACTGGTGTCAGGAAATGCAGTTGCAGTGATTCAGAGTGCCCCCATAAGGTTATAATGACCATTAACAGGTTGGGACCTGCAATTACAATCTTGCTGAAAAGGTGTAATTTAGTTGGAGACTAAACACTTCAAAGCTTCTCAGACTAAATTAAAAGATTTGCCTAGCAAGGGAAGTTAACAACAATTAATTAGTTACTGTAGATGAGAATAGAACCTGCTCATTAGCGGATTTGCTAGGTGAAGTAAAGTTGAACTTCATTGCATACCAACTGGCACCCACTAGCACAAAGTTCAGAGCTGTGGGTGGGCTTTTTTATTTTTGCGAAAGCATGCGTTAGTTTAAATGTAGCTTATTATCAAAGTCTCTAGCTTGCTTGCTTTTTTTTCTTTTTTTAAATTTTTTTTTTACTTTTTTTTGTCAAGTTGTGGTTGTGGCCTGAACTCTAAATCACTTTGTTATTGCAATGTGCATTATCTAATGAGTTGTTCCAGTGTAGCCTTGAACTCTGTTAAAACCCATGTTTTGTTCAGGCTGTGCCAGTGGTTAAAGCAAAGGGCTTATCTAATGTCCCCAGTTGTTCCAGTGTACTGACTCATTGTGTGACCCTGAAGGGGTTGTTAACCTCCTTGCCCATGTAAAATAGTCTAATCCTATCCATGGTTTTGTGGCCCTTGGATAAAGGCGTTGAAATAAACTCAATGTCATTCTAATCCAATAATAATATTGTGTCTGAACTAAAATAATAATAAAATGTAAAGTGACTAATTTGTCCAATTTGTCCCTTAGTTGAATCTCATGTCATTCTGATCCAGAGATAGTGTTCAATGTACCTGAGTTACCATGTGCTGCGACATGCATTAAAGTTCTGTTGAAGGCCATGGTTACAAGTGTTAACCTGAGTTCGGCTGAGGTGGCAAAGTAATTAATTGTTCAGAAATAAAGAAAGCCATTGGAAAATTGAGGCTTGTGCTCTCTAGTGGGATTTGTGCGCTATGCATCTGTCTCAAATTGTAGGCCTCAGCTGTTCAGTGATATCACAGCATAAAAATGTTACGATGCTGTATCATATTGTTGACTTGAATTTTTTGGGTGAAAAGGATTATGGGGTGGTATTACCAAGCAGTGTCCAGATGCAGAGCATTGTGTTCACCATGTGTGATGTCCAGAATGGAAATACAGATAATGTGGGTCTTAGACTGGGATAAAAATTACAATTAACTCTACAATTTTGACAGGGTTTTAATTAAATGGGTCCTTCCTCATTAAATGGGTATTCAGTTTATAGGGGGCTTAGTTGTTTGTGAACAAACAAAGAAAAGTGGAAAGGCAAAGAATAAAAAGAGCAACAATAGATTGCTTGGTTGTGGTGTTTTTTTTTAATACAAGAGGTGTCAAAGTCTAAGTTTTTTTTCCAAAGGGGCATGAGCATGACTGTTGCTAGAGTTAAACTTCTTTGTGATGTTACTTCATGTTTGTTGCCGAGTTATCTGCCAACTGCATCAAAGGAGTCAGTAGCAGTCTGTAGATTGACTGCCTGCTGCTTTTCTCGTTGTTTTTAATGGGGTCTTCACAGCAGGGGGTGTTATAACAATTTGTATTTCCCAACCCTCCCTCTCAGGCACTCTTGGGACTTTCATACTTATATCCTGCCTCAGCAGCTGGGTAAGTAAAGATGCTGCTTACACCTTGGCCTTTGTTTTCTTGGGATGTGCCAGAGTTTGATCTGGAGAAGCTTGTGTCATAGCTGGAAAAGGCTCATTTTAGACTTTAGACCCTAAAGTATATGGTTTATGTGCTCTACTTTATCCAACAGCAGATCCTGTTAACAGTACAGTTTGGTTCCGTTACCCAAATATAGTTTAGCTGTGAAACACAATCTCCCTGTGAAACCTGTTTGCCCGTCTGTCACTCTGTGAGCCAAACAGACTGCTACTGTACGCTGCAGTATGAGGTTATAAATCATTAAATTCTATTACGGCTCAGGATGCAAAACAGAAATTTAAAAGGGGATGGCTGTTTATACTATTGTAGGTTACTTGCTTCTATCCACATAACTTAAAAAACTCTTCAAAAGATGAATCCTGATGCCATTAATCTGTACTGTTGTGGCAAGGATGGCAGAAATTTAAAAGGGGATGGCTGTTTAAACTATTGCTGTATATTTATTAAATAATAATACAAACATGTTGATAAAACACAAAGAAAAGGCCACACCAAAACAAAACAAACACAAACAATACTACACATTAGTAAAACGAGTACCTTTCAACCTTGTAGTCGTGGTAGCATTTGCACTAATCTTTCTATATTTACGTCTGTATCCTCAGCTCAACTTTTAATGAGCCCGGAGTGGGTCCTTTTATATTCTGTGGTTGGAGCCTTAATTACCTATTAATAAAATAATTACCTTATTAAGGCTCCAGCCAACCCCAGCCACATCAACTACACATTATACAGCCGGCTTTTCACCGGTCTCAAATAATAAATAATAATGACTTCCAGAACAACACACTTCGTAATTTCATGCGTCTCATTAGCTATGCTGTCGTTCTGAGCTATGTTTCCACATATAGCTCAGTAGGGTGTGCCATCCACTAATGCTCGACATGGCGGTATTATTATGCTTTAATGGGAAGGTCTAAAGAGCTGTACAAAATTGGGCTTATAAAGTAATAACTATATGGAAAAACTATTTTTAAAACTGTACGGCACTCTGCTGGCCTGCTCCTTTAAGTCAGTCATATCCTGACAGACATTCAATTATGAAACAGTGGATTTTCTCTTTTGTTATCATGGTGCTTGTTCAGGGAGCATAACCTTTTTTTAAGATGTTAGATAGTGCTTTTGGCGTCTATTATGATCAGCTCCAGTCTTTATCAGTGTGTAAAGCACAGCTGTGTTATTTGCTCCCTTCATATCCTGGTGGCTGTTAATAAACTTGTATAGTTGTTTTGAGTATGCATCAGTTCTCAAGAGGAATGTGTTATATATTGAAACTTCTTTATTTAATTGTAGTGCAGGCATGGCATGGGAAACCACAGTTTGAGCTTCCCTGCAGTGTTCTGCACAAGTTCCTCAACAAGCCCCCCCTAGGAGACTGGAAGGCAGTTCATCCATCACGCCCATCACGCCCATTCATCTGTACAACTTGTAATGGTGTGTATACTAACTTACACTGTGATATATGTACAGTAGGGATAATCCATTTTATTTTGGGAGAAACTGGGGATACAGAGAATCATTCATTAGTAAACATGGAGCACTCAACAAAACCAGGATTGCCATAAGTCCTCCAGTATCCCACAGGCCCTGACAGTTCTCTCCAGTATGCGCATGGTCAAAAGTGCCCATCACCTAGGAAACGGGATCTGCATGTAAACGATAATGTGCTTCAGCACTGCTGAATGCAGTACTTTATAGAAACAGTCAGTAACATTTTCAATTACTAAATACTTCAAGAATAACCATTGCATTGCAGGTATTTAAAATGTATTTATTTAAAACTTTGTATAAGACACTTAAATGGTATTTAAATGCCAGTGTAGAATGGAATTGTGCTTTTATTAAGTCTTACATTATTACTGTGTTTATAGTTCAGCTTTACTTGACTTGCTGTTTCAGGTTCTTGAAAGGGTATTTTTCCTTACACCGCACACAATGAGAAACCAGACTTTTGAGAATACACATGACCCCACAGGTGCTCCAGGATTGACAAGATTCAAACAACAGCCCAAACTGATTCCAGACCCCTTTATATTGGGCTGAGACCACCAAAACTGATTTCTGTAGGTCAACACCCTTTCGATAAAAATCCCTTTGGGTCACTACCAACCTGCGCTAAAATCATTGGAAAGCTGACCCACCCAACCCCAATATCTAATCCAATTTATCTCCAGGGTCTTAGAGCACAGAAATATTAGGACCGCTCTTTCACAAAAGAGCTCAACAGTTTTATATAAAAGTGACTGGAAAAACTTTTTTCTTCTTTTTTTTTTCTTTTTTTTATTTCCTCCCCAAAACAACATATTGGCTTAGGTTGTTAAATCGCCCAAGGTTTTGAGGATTGTAGTTGTAACTGGCATGATGTATTGGATTAGCAATGGCTGAATAGAATTTCTCTGAAACTGATAAATATTCGGGAGTAGATACAGGTTAAAGGTGTTTTGACGGTTCTGAAAGCTGCATTGTAAAAGACACAGTAATCCAAAATAACAGGTTTCAACAAGAAAAAGAAAAAATACATCAAACACTGACTGGGAGGCTCTAGCTGTTGCTGAACTTTGCAGAATATCTGTGTTTATAAATGCTTCAGTGTACACAAGCTTACCTGCCTGAATGCAAATACTGGTGAATCATTGGATCACATTTTTCATTTTGTGTGGTGTGCTGAACAAACAGAAATCTCTGATGAACGGTTTTAATTAAAAGTCTTAAGTGACAAATTTGGACAGGCTAGTAGTATCCTTAAGATGTATAAATCATTGTCTGTAATTGTCAGCCTTGTAAATACATATGTTCTGTGGTGCAGACAGTGATGTGCTCCAAAGTTGCTAAATCTTCACTTTATTTCATTTCTTTTCTGCATACATCTCATTTGGCTAAATATACCATAGTTATTTATAATGAATGGCCTATTATCTTAGTTTTATGTCTTTATATGCCCATCCTTGCACACTACTGTCAGTTAGTTCATCCCCTTTCCCCTATCACCCTTTCACCAAAAACCCTCAGCTCCTTTAGCCTAATATTATTATTATTATTATTATTATTTGTTTATTTAGCAGACGTCTTTATCCAAGGCGACTTACAGATTTTGAACCCAGCACAGGTTTCTCATTGACTCTATTCTATCTCAGCACAAGGAGGTTAAGTTTCTCTTGCTGGGTCACACTATGAAAACAGTGGCTGAGGTGGGATTTGAAACAACAACATAGGTATTTTAACCAGTTCATTGTTGGCAGTTGTTAAATTAAAGGTATCCAATTTTATAAATATTTAGGGTCCCAAGTTAGACAACTTTTTTAGTAAGGACTATTTTACAAAGGGTTTATCTTTAGATTGTTTATTTCAATAGTTTTTATTTATTTTTATTTTTTTTACTGTTTCTGTGCTGTTTGAAGAATGAAAACAGCAGAGACAGGAGGTGAAACAACAACATAGGTATTTTAACCAGTTCATTGTTGGCAGTTGTTAAATTAAAGGTATCCAATTTTATAAATATTTGACGGTGCAGCAGACTAACTATAATATATCAATTACAAAAATGCAATAATTTATACACAACATAACACATTTAAACAAAATCTTTGGATCATTAAGATTTTGTGATGACAAATTACATTATTTGATGTGGTGGCATTCATGGTTGGATCAAAAACGTCAGTCAGGCAAGAGAGAGTATATATCTTTAGAGAGAGATCTTTAACCAGAAGACTGCAAGAAGACCCCCCTATCCTCCCCCGCCCACTGTTTTTAGTAAGTAGGTAGTTTACAAAGCAGTTTATCTTTAGATTGTTTATTTCAATAGTTTTTATTTATTTTTATTTTTTTTACTGTAATGTGTTGTCTTAACAAGTACCGTGAGTGGGTTGGTAGACCATGGCACTGGACAAGCAAAGGCTGCATTAAAATAAAAAACCTTTTCACAGAAGATCTCATTGGAATTATCTGTAGAATATCTCAGGCTTTGTTCTCCTTCATTGTTTAATGAGTTTTTAAAAAAGGATGCTCCAGCTCCTGACTGGCGATTCGGTAAAGATTTTTGTATTTTGAAGGATGTCTGTGGTATCTCAATGCCATGACAAATCCAGGCTATTCCATTGCAATTTATTGGAGGTAAGCTTATGGATACATCTTGGGTGCCACTGCACGGGAGGGATGGTTATCTATTCACCCCTGAAACCAAGATATTGAGCTGCCCAGAGCTTGTTGTCCTCCCGAGCTGTAGCTCTGAGGTGGCTGCAAATGAGCCTGCTGTGTGTATCCCCCCCCCCAGCAATGGCACCAAAGGACAGCATTTTTTTTTCTGTCCCGACAGTGCAGGGGTGGTCTTCTAAAAAGCTTAAAAAAATCAAAAATGAATATTCAAAATTGGGAAAAGAATAAAAAAATAATTGCTGACTACAGTTTAAAAATAAATAAATTCGAAAGAAAACAAATAAAGTGTAATATTTAATAAATTGGAGCATTGGCAATTATAAAGAAACAAATATGTTTACTGTATAAACTGTTTGGGGAGACCTGAAGGTCGCCCATGTGACTGCTGTTCTCAGTGAAGGAAGTGACACAGCAAGCTATAATGTGCAAGACTGGTCATTACCCAGAACCCATCAGCTTTACTTTAACTAATGAACTAGGGAGTTTTAAAAGAATATCAGAAGAGAAGACATCTTCTAATAAAAGTAGACTCGCTTAGAAAAACTAAAAGCTGATGAGGAACAGGCCTGACGTTCTTAATAGACAAGCAAAGCGTGCAGAGAGCGGGTGTGATCCAGCTTGTTAGGAGCCGACGATATTCTCCTTCATTGTTTAATGTGTTTTTAAAACTGGATGCTCCAGCGTAGATACCCGATTGGTAACATTTTTGTATTTTGACATGTCTGTGGTATCTCAATGCCATGACAAATACACACAATTGCTGCAATTTATTGTAGGTAAGTGTTATGGATACATCTTGAGGTGCCACTGCACTTGTGAGATGGTTATCTATTCACAGAAACCAAGATATTGAGCTAGCAAGCTTTCTGAGTGAGGTAAAACACACACCAAATGCCCCTTAAATGGGTTGAAGATAACCCCTTAGTCTGCCATTATTTGTTATTGCACAAAACCAGCACATCATTTTTCTTGTACACTGGGGAGTGTTCAGTATGTTGACAGACAACCACCTAATGCAGATTTGTTCTTCTAAAAAAACTCCTTATAACTATCAAAAAATGAATACTCAAGTGGAACAGAGTGAGCAACTATTCCATTATTGAAGAAAAACAAATTGGCTTGAACCTTAAGTTTATTATAATATGTAGGCCAATCACAGATTGGAGCATTGGCAATTATAAAGAAAGCTTAAACAAATATGTTTGACATTTGAAATGACTTGAGCAGTGTAAACAAGTGCTAGCAAGGGGAATCTTAGCTCCAACATCTTAGCTCTGAATACACTCTACCATCGTCATCTGAGCTAGGAGTCAAGCTAACAAACTCTTTCTTTGCCTTCTGTGAAGGGATGGGTAAGGAGTCTGAGAAAACAAGGTATAACTGTGTATTAAAAATATTTTCTGATGCTTTGTTTTCTTAATCAAACATCCAGGCAGAAGAAACAACTTTTTCTGTTATACATGACGAAACTCTTGAAGCTATCAGTAAAAAAGCTTAACTGTATGGAGACAGTGAGCAAACATTTCAGTAGGTGGGTTCAATGCCTGAAATTACCTTTAATTCATCAATATTTTAACCGTTCTGTTCTATAATCTCTTCTATTTAATATTTAAAATCTCCCATGTGGTACTATAATGACTGATGTTCAACTGATTTCTTTTGTTTCTGGCACTGGAATGCAAATAGATTATCCTTGAGGTTGTGGAAGTTTTAACACTGGATAGAAGTAATTTAATTTTAATTAACTTTTTCAAATCACATGCACAGCTATTTTGCTAATAAACAGTGAGATTGTATTAGAAACTTGAAAATCCATCTTTTTTTTCTTTCACTGCAGTGTTTAAAGTAGTGTCTTGTTGCCTATTTTTCGCATTACAAACTGACCTTGAGAGGTTCCTCTAAAAGACAAACACAAAGAAGCAAAAAAAGGTCTTTCAAAATATCAGTTATATTGTATAGGAGTGAAAATTAAATGGGTTGAAGATAACTGCTTATTTGGCATGCCTTGTTTTTAAGTGGTTTTCGCAGTACAGATTTGGTTTGGACAATATATGCAACAACAGCAATGCTTTGTCTGGGTAAATGAAAACAGTACAAACAGTCAAATTATCAAGATCAAGGGAGGATGTTCAACATTTAATTAATCTTGGCATCATTTCTATGGCTGCTACCAAAATTCAGAATAATCTCTTAAGGGGGTTGTTTTGTGAACAGAGGCATAAATACAATTCAGTCAGGCAACTCATGTGCTAGATTATTTATTAAAGCTTAGACTAGACAACACGACTGCAATATACATATTTTACACTACATTCTTTCGGCCTTTGGCCTCACTTTTCGAGGTAATAAGTGGCCGATAAGTGGAGAGCTGACCTTTTTGCTCAATGGCCCCATGGGCAGGTGGACACTGGGGGGACTGTGAGACTATTGAGGTAAGATTTAAATCTGGACTCAAGACATATTTTTGGATCAATTGGCTTTTAAAAGACAAACAGCTGTTCGACTTATGATTTGTTTTGGTTTTTTTCTTCCTCTGTTGTTAAGTGTTTTGTGATTCCTGCAAGTAAGAACTGAAACTGAAAGTAAGCAATTCTGAACGAGTGCTTTGTTTATACCATCATACAATATTTATTTAATTTAGAATTCTCTGTTTGTTTGTTTGGGTCTTAGTGACAGTTTTGTTTTGTTTTGTTTTAATTATTATTTAATAATAAAGAAAGTCCTGCAAATCATGTATACACATATTTTTGGGAACAGAGTTTAAAACCTTTTGTATTCTATCAGGCAACTCATGTGCCTGAGATTATTTTTTCATTTTAAAATAAACAACGGCAGCTGGCAATCATATTTTAACCAGGCTTGTTTCTGCCTTTGGCCTCACCTTTTAGAGATACCCCTGTTTAAAATATATTGCAGATAAGTAAACCTATTCTGATTCCTTAGGGAGTACAGGGCAGATGAGTCCAGCTGGGGAGAGATTTTGTAGAATGGATTGAGGTGAGCTAAAACCCCCTCCTGATCTGTGGGGCGCTGTTGTTTATTGAAAGACAAATAAGATGCTAGATGACTGGATTTATGTTTGTTCAGTTCATTCCAAAAAATAGATGATATTTATGTGATTTTATCTAAGGTTAAAAGTGAGTTCCCTGTCTGAATGAGTGCTTTGCTTAATTTCTTATCATACAACTCCTTACCGGGTAACAGAACTCCGAATGCCTTCAGCCTTTGGGTCTTAGTGACAGAGAACCAGACGACACTCTTTTAATGATAAGAGGGTTTAGAGATAGTCCTGCAACATGTATACACATATTTATTGGGAAGGGTGTTTAAAACCTTTTTGTAATGTCTATAGGCTGGTTCTTGTCTACGTTTAGTCTCTCTTGGTGTACCTGACTACCTTTTCATTTAAAAATATAGCCCAACAGCAGCTGGTCAAGTATGAACGAGCCTTGTTTCTGCACAAGAGTGCTGGGGTATTCAGTAACTCCACTGTTTAGAATATATAGTTGACTCACCGAGTAAACCTATTCTGTATTCCACTTGGACCTTACACAGTCCAGGCAGATGAGTCCAGCTAGCAGAGATTTTGTAGAGGAAAAGAGCACATTTGATTTCCATGTTCACATTCTAAGCCAAGTAGCATTTTTTTTTTTTTTTTTTTTTTTTGTTTGTCAACCTGTATTCATCCCAGCCAAAATAAATAAATAAAATACAATCATTGCTGAAATCTGGACTGTTTCTTTTGTGATACTTACTCATCTTTGCTTGTTATAATAAATAAATTGGCCGATCGCTTCAAACTGCATAGCGAATAATTTCTCAAATTTAAGAAATAAATTGCCAAAGTAATTCAGCTACATCTCTACCCTTGAGACAAATTGCCGCATCTCACCCGACAAAACAGTAATAATGTTTAATACCCAGCATCAGTTGTAAACACCTCTATTGGGCAGTAACCTGTATTAAATGTGAACATGTTGGTTTTAGATTTGAAAGATATGCAGCAGCCCGAGTATTATAATTATAGATGTTACATATCTCCACAGACATTAATTGTCTAAAGAATAATGATTTAAAGCCATCCTGGAAATTATTATTAATTTTCTTGATTATTTTACCTCTGGGTGGTAACAACATTGCTCTCAATAGAACTGCTGCTTAAAAACTGCTTCATAAGAAAAATGTCCCTTAGGTAACAACAACTAATTTTACTTTAATCAACTTATACTTAAAAGAGTTTGATTAAGGGCACTCTTGCCCTTTGTGGAAATTCATGTTAAATATTATTTGCTTTGTTATTTATGAACATTAATTACTTATTTCTTTTAAATGTGTACAGTATGCTCAGGCTATTATCTCAATGCCCTCTTAAATAACATTTAAAATGTTCAAACTGAAAACTTGTTCTCTTATACATACAGTACCATTACAGTATGTTTGCTCATGTTTTACCTTTACCTAATTTGTTTGCTGTAGTGGTTTATAAAATAATTAAAATATTTAGTAGTACGAATTAATAAAAGCATGACTTAAATTGTGGTTTTCTGAGGAGCTAATTAATATCCACATTTAAAAAGGAACTTAAAGGAACTGAATTCATTAAGTTGAATTGTAAAGCAATGTTATTGTTCAATTCTCAGTAAGGGAAAAGGGGGAATGTTTTGTAGCGCATTTATCAAGCATGAATGTGGTAACTTAAATTCCAAACCAACATCAGTCTTGTACATTATCCCTCCTGATCACAATTTCAGAAACTAGAAATGTATAGAATTGTACACCCACTTCTTGATCCCTGAATTCTTTGTAAATGTTGCATTGTTAGGGAAGTTACTGATCAAAACTATTGATTCTCGTTCTTCGGTTTAAAACAATAGCTTCTCTGTGTTATTGCTGTAAGAATGAAGAGACTAGAGTCAGTGTTTAACATGCACAGGCTACCACCATGATCACAACTGATATCTGCTGTCTCAAAACATGAGTACCACGGTAGTCATAATCTGATCAGAGGAGGAGTTTATCTGGTTGTTCAGTTATAGGTAGGGTGTGTTATTAATTTGAAATATACAGATAAGGGTTTATAGTGAGGCACAGTGATTATAGCACCACTCTGGAGATAGCCCAAGTTTGACATTTGGTAAGTGCAATGGACAGATTTGCTTTGAATTCAAAAGATTGACCTCTGCTTACAATACTAATGGGTTGGTCTACAGTACTAAGATCATGTGGCATTGGTGTGGTTTCTTCATCACTACCGAATAGTGCATCAGATTAATGAATGGAATGCAGGAGTCAATGAAGACAGGTGGCAATAATCCCAATAAGTGACACATCTGAAGCCTCTCATACACGACCAATTACTTTCTCACTTCATTTTTCAAAAGCTCATCAGCGTGAGAAACTAAGGTGTTGAAAACAGGGAGCGATCTTTTTTTTGCCCGATTGCCTTGTCAATGTACCTTATCCCCGACACACTGACTCTGTCCCTGGTGCTGGGGAGTCATTTCACCTTTCAGTCCTGGGGGCTTTTTGTAAAAATTCAGACCACGTTATTATTAAGTGAAAATCTTTAATATTTATATTGCTGTATCTTCGAGAACACACCAACTCACTTCACATGTGACCTTGAACATCCATCAGCCTGTGATGTTTACTAATAAGTCTGGCGAGTCTGTGATAGGACATTTTTCTTCAGGGTCCATTAATCCAGTCTGTTCAAGAAGTTCACTGAGCATGACGATTAGGGTACAAAAATGTTTTCGCTCTCTGGAATTAGTTTCCATTCTCTGTTCTCAAAACGGATAATAGGGGAAAATTTTATTTCTTGAAGATGTACTTCTTGTTCAATTTATTTTTGAAGCTCATCTTTCTTTTGGAGTTCTTGGTTCATATTAGTCTTCAGGTGATATTCAGAACCCGATTAATAAATAAATGGAGATGACTTCAGTCTGCAGAATTGCCAGATCAGCACCACAATTTATGACAAACAAAAGATGTTTGTAATTGGACCATCCCCAGTCACTATGCTGATGTATTTCACCATGTATGTCTATATCCCAGTTACTACTTGAGGGTGATTTGTTTTTAGACACTGACCTTTATAATTGCAAACGGATAAACCCTTTAATAGATTTAATTGGGAGATTTTGGTTGGCCCTTGTTGGGCTGTCATTTACATTGTATAGTTTTTTGTACATACACCCTGAAATACTTGTTAACATGGAAGAAACCTACCAACTTTTAAACCGTTTCCCTGAGTGCTTTTGCTTTTTAAGGACCTTGACTGAGTGCAATAGAGAACACAACAGATTATTCCAAGACAGTTCTACACAGTTACACCCATCCAATTCAATTATAAATTAAACTGACTAACAAACCATAGCTCATTATGGGAATCAATTACTCAGAACTGTCTTTTGACCAAAAATGTGGAAAATAAAAAATAATGATCATACTTCAATATTCCAGATTGTCAGGAGGTGGAAATTCAATTTCCCCCTCTGTCTGACACCCTGCAGGAGCGTCAGGGAACATTATTCATCATTGCTGTTTTTATGGTTTGTGTGGGTTTTAATTTTTACTGCGCAATGATCATCTGCTTCTCCTTCGTGATACATTGTAGCTGCCAGCCAGGTCCTCTGGGGCAGACGATAGGCCAGCCCTAGAGTCATGTCATTGCATGGCAAGCTTTCTGAGCAACTTATGGAAATGTGTTGTTAAAAGATGCAGCTCTTTATGTCTCTTCATGCGATCAGAGCTTCATTTATGCAAATTGCTAGAAGGTAGTGGTGGCAGCATTCGTTTTAAATTGAGAGTGGTGACACAGTGGCAGCCCCGCCTAAACTTTTAAGGGGGCTTCTGTTTGTACCCCTTTTCTTCTAGTTTTTTTTATTGGTTCATTTGTGAGGACTGTCAGTATAGGGAAAAGTATGGTGTGTTCTGAATAGTGCATTCGATATCTTGTTGAAGAAAATATTCTAGAAACAAGTGGAATACTGTAGGGCTTGGCATTTGCTTGGCAAGTAACCACAGAAATATCTCACCAAACGTATCTTGTGGTTTAATTAATTAACAACCCAAGAAAGAAGTATAAAATGTGTTATTTCATTACTGTTACAGATTAATTTAAGAATCTTGTATACACTTGCAAAAGACCTCCTGGATTTAAACGTGATTGGAGTTTTCAGTGATTTAATTATAAAATCGGGTTGACTGGATAAATCATGAAGGGAATGGATACCGTGGCTACACTGTGACTTAAAGCCAGCACTTCCTGTAAAGGATATAAAAAAACAGCCCAGTTATGCAAAGGTATCAGATTACTATGGGTCTTGGCAACTATTTTGCTATTTTTAATTATTTGCAATTAGAATAATTAATTTGCCTTACTTCAGAAGTATACTGGAGGTATCGCATTTAAAGAGTGGACATGTGCTCAATTAATTAGTTGTGTCCAACTAAAAGCCCAACAGGAGATATTGTCATGACAACCAGGGGTTGGCCTCTATCCACCTGTTGGAAGATAGGGACAGCATTAGGCGGTTGGTTGCCTCAGTAGGCCTCCTTCTGGTCTGTGGGGAATTTTGACTAATTAGAATTAGTTGTCCTTCTGTAGCCCAGCTCCTGACATAGATTGCATTCTGTAGCTCTTTGTTCCACTTGAGTTCACAGACAAAACAGCCAGTGCCATGTTTGAAATGAAGCAAGGCAATATAAAGACGTTTTGTAATTGCTTAATAGTATTTCATTTAAACACTTTTATTTTATTTATATTAAAAAAAATAAATACATAAACATTAAAAAATACATTTAAAATAAATACATAAACAAATAAGTGCTGTTTTAAATGCCTTGGCAGTGTTACAACAGTAAAGAAAGTACATAATATAAAACAATGTAACCTTATCAAAGCCAAAAACAGATTTTACTTTAAATTGTGATAACTGCTGTACTAGTACCATATATAGCTGTAAAACAAGAATAAGAAAGTATCCTTTGTTTAAAAAACTAAAATACAAAAACTAAGCAATTGCTACTTAGATTGTCAAGAATCTGTCTGACAACAAAATATCAGTGAATCCACATTCCTCAATCCTGGTGAATGCACCCTTGTACCCATGTAAGGAAATGTTTTACTTAGCCTCCATCAGACAAGCTTTCCAGTTTTGCTATTACAGATATCGTATTAACCTTAAACCTGTTCATCTATGATTGTGATGAAAATCATTACAGGATACATCTGGCTGCCTGGGTCTTGAGATAACCAGTTTGCACAATGGACTAGTTAATGTGGACCATCAGACGACTTCAGCCATGAGGGCTGGTATTAGAGGCAGGGAGGCTCATAAGATGTATAGTATTAAGTGAAAAAGCACAAACCCACACAAAGAGTATCTAATGATGGATTATTCATCAGACCGAGAACACCAGAACGTGGTTGGGCTTTCTTAACAGTGGAATCGTAATAATTTACGCATTTTAAGGCTACAGTAAACCCTTGATAGGTTTTACAGTATCTGTGGGTAGGTCCTGTTCCACTACTATTTGTTTTGCAGTTGCTTTTTAATATGGCTTTTTAATATGGCTTGCCCATATTAAAACATTTTTTTTTTTTTTTTTTTTTTTAATAGATCCATTTAAGACACTAAAACACTGCTTAAACTAGGTACAAATGGCAAAGCTAACAAAGCTCACACAATACTTTTCTGACAAACAAAAAAAAAGTAACAATCAGAATACAGTAGCCTATAGCCCATTTACACAAAAGTGTGCTCTTCGTGTAGTCCAATGCAGTGACAGCACAATGGCAATGCAGTAGTTTTGCCAGTGGAAAAGGATTTGGCTAACATTTACAGTTACATATCTGTTTACGATATGCATTTAGATAGATTTGAACAGCATTCCTGCATGTACTGTTTAGTGCTTCTTGGTGTAGCTGTTTCATATTCCAGATGCCTGTATACAAAATACAAAACAATGCCAATGATTTGGAATGTACAGCGAGGCTGCATCCTTTTAAGAATGTTATAAGGTCTGGACAAAAATGAATAGCAAGAGCTATTTCACTTGCTTGCACAAGTATGTATGCTGTCACTGCATTCATTCCCTACAGAAGTTTAGCACTCTAAAGAGCTTGCATCCCAGCACAGCCCATGTGCTTTAGAAAACCTTCTGTACCTTGTAATTGATGGGGTTCTTCAGCTGATGAAATAGGCTTATATTATTCTTTTTACTAAACTATTTTAGTCCTTTTCAATTTGCCTGATGTAAATACCAGACTTTTTTTTTTTAAAAAAAGATCTTTCTCAGGTCACAATGGTTTGTCTCAATTATGTTGTTTTGCTGTCTAGTCCTTTAAGATAATCTAATTCTCTTTATGGATACAGTAACCCTTTTGTACTGCTTTTAACCTCTGAAGAGTTGCCTTGACCCTGGCAAGCACAGTGTATGGAATATAATGACATCTACAAATGATTGAATGGTTGAATTGAATGGATCTTGCAATGCATTAAGGCATACCTTTAAGATTTTTGTCGGCATTTAAACTTTTAAAGAAACTTTTAAAGAATTAAAACCTTCAGAGGCTTAGCCTGTATCCTTTCACTATTGTGAAATTTAAGAAATTTTGTTACCTTCAGAGGCATTAATTAAAACCTTCAGAGGCATTAACCTTGGGTATACTGTTCACTATTGTGGGAAATTTAAGAAATGCGTTGCTGCAGATAAAGGCATTATCTTTCCGGTAATGTCTACAGCAAAATATTATTGTGTGGGTTTTTTTTTTTGTTTTTTTTTAGTTTAGTTTAGTTTAGTTTAGTTTTTATTGTAGTAATATTGTAGCATTTTTCTACACTCAATTATCGAAGAAAAAGTCTTGCAAAGCTGGTTGAAACCCCCCAGTTTTAAAAAAGCAAGGTGCAGTCATTACATTCAATTGAATGACAGGGCTGTGAAACAGGACAATGGGCACACAACATGGATATGTTCCTTCACGCACGTAAGTGTCAGGTTTATATATCATTTATGTCCACGGTTTATTCATGTCAATATCTGTTTTGCACTGAGAGGAACTGGCGCAGGACTTTGGAAATTTCCATTTCTAATAGACCAGAGGATAATAAGGATCATCATTTTCAAAAATCTTATTAACTGAATAATTATTGAAAAAACACATAACTGAGGTGGAGAAGGTGATACATGGGCAGCATGCTCACCAATAGTGCCCTGTCCATATCCCCTCGCCCTGTCCTTAAGTGACCTGGTGTTTGGGGGGTGAGGGGTGGTTCAGTCAGTATACCAATATAATCTTTCCTCTCTGAAAGACTGCAGGTAGCAACTGGGACTGTGTTTTAGTGCTCTTGACACATCTCCATGACAAACAATCCAACTGAACTCTTTTCATATCAGATCAAAAGGACGGAACCACAAGCTACCAACATAGTTGTTTTGTTTTAATCTTTTGTTATTTTTCTTTTCTTTTCTCCTCCTCCTTAATGTTTGTGCTTTCTTTTGTCGCCTGGGCATTCCTGGTCACTTGCTCCATCTTCCTAAAATAATAAAATGCTTCCCTTCCCACTTTCCCACCTCAGTCCTCAGCTCCACATGACACCTTTACTGAGGCCTTCCTTGGTAATGAATCTGATAAAAACAACACCATACATATCGTGCTGAGTGCAGGCACACTGTTAAAATCTCCTGACCATCGCACTACCTTTACTGCTGATAGGCATGATGGGAAGACCAGGGGCACAGCACCAGTAAGCAGCAGGACTGTTAGGATAACATTATTTACTAAAACCAGGACCACTTTACATGTGTTCATCTTTTCACTTTGAGAAGAAATATTTATGCATCCCATCTGTTGTCCCGTCTTTCCAGGGACCATAAGGTGATAAACAAAAATCCCCCCCCCGATAATGTAACTTACCCTGTAGTGTTAAAGGCTCATTATTACTTCACACGTAGCAGCACATGTAATAAAGGGACTCATCCAACTGGTTCATCACATTAACAAATGTTGCATCTTGATGAGGGGGGTGTTTTTGATTTTTGCTAATGGAAAGAAATGGTGCCCTACTGCTTGCAGCTGATACCTCTAGCAAGGACCTTAGATGGCTACAAGGGTCTTTTCCACCATTTTCTTGGTATCTGGGCACTAAATCTGATCATTTAAGTGCAGCATAATTGTCCACATTGGTTACTGATTGAGATTGTAGTCACTTGAGCCTGTCTGTACCCTTACCAAATCCATGGCCATGCAGTGGATTACTATGACAGCATAGTACCATAGTTAATGTCAATGGATGATGATTTGGATGGCAACAGTGGAATAAACCATTGTTAGAATGGTTCCATAGTTTCCAAATCATGGCATTCATAACATTTTCATGTTGTGATACACACAGCATATTCCTAGCAGTACAGTGATACTCTATCACTATATCGCCATTCCAGCTACAATTTGAAGAGGATAAAGAACAACATAAACACAACTATAAACTAAATACAAAAGACACGTAGTTTTAGTGGGGCTGCGGTGCCTGTATTCACTTTGAACTGGTTGTAAGTATTTGTGAAACATCGCGTTGTGTACTCAAAAGAAGTTCCCTTAGGATACGGTGCATCCTCAAGCCGTTAAGTGCCTCTCCACTGAGTGATAGACCCATTAGCATAGCAGTTAAAATAACATGGTGAAGCTACTACTCACTTCATTAGCATGTGTTGAATAGAGCTTGACCATGAATCTGATGATGTTTATTTCACAAAAGGTTCTCTGAATCTCCTTCATTCTCCAGTCTTTCAGTTGTACTGTGCAGTAACATTTGCATGCTTAGTTTTAATGGACTTTATTTGTAGCCCACTTTTCAACAGTTCAACAGCCGTGACCAACCTTGAGCCCATTGTAATTGTGCCTCCCGTATTATGATTTAAAGTACCTGTTCTCCTTATTTGTCAACGAGGTCCATCTGTATTGAAATTGCTGTAGGATAGTTATAATTACAGTAAATTATGTAGTCATTTGTAATTGCTAAAAGCTGACTTCTCAATGTCTGTTTAATCGTTAACTTGCGCAATGTAATGTATTTTACGCAGTGCAACGAGAGAAAAAAGACAGCATTGAAATAGTCTAATAACTATGTATAATTGGTCAAAGATCATATTTTGATCTACTGGGCAGCTTTGCATTCATTTATCTCCATGAATTTGAAGAGAAATGTACAGTTTACAATGCTTATTTATTAGGCTTTTTTGATGAATTGGGTGGGAACTGCCCAGTGTTTATTTTACATCATGTTAACCCCAGTGCAAATTGTTATCCTAATGTACAATATAATGGTAATAATTACTGGTTATTTCGTGAACTAATGTACCACTTTGTTGCAGTCCTTTTGGGGTATGGACTTGGTTGAATGACCTGTTGGTGAAGTCTGATTTAAGGTTTTAGAATGTGCTAAAAGCAGCTGCATTTAATTAGGTCAGAAGTGGCACTGGACCAATGTAAAAGGGAGTGCATTCTCTTTTGGGCCATACTGTCTTCATCTTTGAGCAGTGTGCCAGTTAACAGAGTCTTTCTCCACCACTCTCCTGATTACCTCTTAAATGTAGATGCATTTTTGGATGTCAGAGATAAGGCGATCCATTGCTTCATTCCTGAGGCGTCAACTCCAATATGTTAGATAGATGTGTGCATTTTAATTTCTTTCATTTTTTTTTGGCGAGGTGGAGGGAGTGTTTGCCGTGCTAGTTGATGCATTTGTTTGTTTGTTGTAATTGCTTAAATCTCACAGCAGTGCAAAACTGCAGGCCTCGAGGTCTGCTGAAGACAAAAATACAACCACTTTCGGATGATTGGTGTAAAAGTACGGTACTGTAAATCAGCTGCAGTTGCACTAATGAGTTAAATCAACATTTAAAACAGCATACAACCAGATTGAAGTTGTCATTTGGAGCAGAGGATGTGCGGCATAAAGGGCCTATGTGTAACTTAAATCATTATTGGCAGCTCTGCGTTCACTGAAATATTCTACGTGAGCTGGCACCGTTTACCATATATTAATTAGGACTAGTCATGAAATAAAGAAGGCGAAAGTTCAGAATCTGGTTGGGATAAAACGTTTAATTCTTCAGTTTCCACTGACATAGCCCTTACTTGCGGCAGAGCAGGCACAGACAGAAATGGCCAAGTAATGAAGATGGATGCATCCTGTTATCAGGCAGCCATTTACTGGAGCTTGATGTAACCTTAAACATTGCAGATAGCTCAATGGCACTTGCCACAAAGAATCTAATTAATGAATAGCAGCCTGAAAGAAAATGAGCAGCATGCATTTGCAGATGAATTCTGGACACCAATTAAATGCTGTTCAAATATCACACAGAAACTGTTTATCCCTGATGGAGCGCCCAGCAGTGGTGCTTTGACACTTTTCACTGGAGGTTTTTTTTTTCTTCTTCTTCTCCTTCTCCTCCTCCTCCTCCTTCTCCTTCTCCTCCTCCTCCTTCTCCTCCTCCTTCTCATGCTCAGTGCTGCTAGGAGCCCAGGTGCAAAGCAATATGTGCACTGTGGTCCTGAGGAGCATGAGGAGGGAATATTAGCTGCAGGCTCTGTATTCTGCAGAGATGTGACTGTTAAATATTATCTGAATGACAGCTGTCTATTGGCTTTGGTTATTATTATTTGTATTAATATTTTGTTATTATTATTATTATTATTATTATTATTATTTGTAGTAGTAGTAGTAGTAGTCCTATTTAGTGCCAGTAGGGGGACTACACCGCCCACCCAGTGACAGTCAGGTGCACCGGCTGCCTAATGGCAGGCGGACATTAATAGTTTAGCACCCCTAAATAAACAGGGGTGCTAACAAAAACTGGCAACTAACTGATTTTAACCAAAAACCGGTAAAAGGACTGTAAATTATATATTTAGAACGAAAGGGAGGTCTGAGAGCTATCAGAGCCCACTGGTCGATGATTGTCGCCAGCGGATGGCATTAACCCGATGGAATAAACCCGATTGTCCCTGGTCTTGTAGATGAAGAGCCAGTTTCATAGGAGGTCCAAAGCATGGAACAGGGTTCATAAATGAGGAGGGTTTGCAGCCAGAACTGCAGCAGGAGATTGTTAGCAGCAAAAGAATGGCTGCAGCCTGGCAGTTTTCATCACTATATGGACTGACCGCAGAAAGGGCATTTGAAGAGGATAAAGGATCTTCCTGAAACACAACTGCAGGACCCTCCACCCCAAGTCCCCAGCTAAATAGCGGGGAGTACAGGGCCTCCACTGGGGACCGACGCCCGGTGATGGAGGGTTTGTCTCGATTCTTCAGGGTGAGGAAGTGGAGTTTTATATCTTTATGTTTGAAGGGGCCTGAAGAACTTTGAACTGGTTGTTCTCGAGGGAGGCCGAGGGGGGGGCCTTTCTGATTTGTGAAACATGTTCCTGAGAACTCAAAAGAAGATTTCCAGAGTCTTGCAGGATGCGGTGCATCCTCAAGCCGTTAATGGCCTCTCCTTTGATTTGTAACCCATTAGGAGATCCCAGACTAGCAGTTAAAATAAAATGGGGATGGTGAAGCAGGGGCTCAGCAGGAGTCCTCAGCGGTCGGAACTCACTTCACAGAAAACATGCTCCGGTCCTGAGCAGGTCCTGGTAAAAGACCGCAGCTCAGGGAGACGGATTGAATACAGCTGCCGGTCGAGCCCAGGTCGTGCATGGCGTGAACTGAGGGACGCCAGCGTTTACTTTCTGCGACAAATCTCTGCAGCGCCTGAGGCGGAAGGTGTCCTGGCTCCTTCCCTGCCCTTCTCCCAGAGGGAGGCTCTTTCAGTTGTACCTGTGCACAAACTCAGGGGCGGGGTTCATTTGTGAGTGATGCCAACGCCACCAGTTGGTTAATCACTAAAGCCCGCCCCTAAGGAAAGCAGTTTCAGGACCACCTTTGCAGCCACCTTGTCCCAACTTTTCAACAGTTCTCCGCATTGGTGGACCAATATTTGAGCCCATTGTAATTGCCTCCACTATGAACTGGGCTGGAGCTGATACGGGAGGGAGTCCAATACTAGTAACCCGGAGCACTGTTCTCCTTATTTGTCAATTCTGGTCCACCTGTAGGCCAAGGAGCACGCTGTAGGATAGTTATAATTACAGTAAATTATGTAGTCATTTGGCAGAGGAAGGGCTAATTGTTAAAAGGACTGAGGGCAGCCCTCTCAATGTTTTTAATGCATCCGTTAACCCCATTGTTGTAATGTATTTTCCACCACCATGCAACAAGAAAAAAGACAATGCATTGAAATAGTCTGGTAACTATGTATAATTGGTCAGGATGGCCAATTTTATAGTCCGTTGCATTTTGAGTTCTTCAGGCAGCAGATCCCTTTGGGCAGGAGCGTGATGACCGCCATTTATCTCCATCTCCCGGTTTGAAGAGAAATGTACCAGTTTAGTTCCTTATTTATTAGGCTTTTGATGAATTGACTGAGGGGGGAACTGCCAGGGTCAGTGTTTATTTTACCGGATCATGTTAAGCCCATCCCCAGAACCCTGCAAATCCGGAGAGAAGAGGGCCGAGTTGTTATCCTAATGTAGGCAGGTGATAATTTTTGGAATAAACCATTGTTGCCGCGTCCATCTCCGGAGGAACTAATGGAGCTACCACACTTTGTTGCAGTGGTCCTTAAATACATGTCTCCAGATATGGACTTCCGTTGAATGACCTGTTGGTTTGACAGAGGACTTTGATTTAAACCCCACCACTGACGCCAAAAGCAGCTGCATTTAAAAGTCCCGTCCGCTCAAAGCGGCACTTGTTGGACCAATGTAAAGGAGTGATTCTTTTCTGGGCCTGTATCCGTCTTCCCGCTTTGAAGGCAGGTGTTGCCACCGCCAGATTAAGAGAGCCGAGCGATCAGCTCTCTCAGGGCGGCCCGAGAGCTTCGCCCACCACCTCCCTCGAGGGTGCAGTTGAAATCCTCTTAAATGGTGTTCATGGTTCGACATTTTTGGATGTCACCAGGTGAACGGTAGGCCCCGCCCGGATCCGTGGTGTAACATTGCTTCACCACATCCCGTGGGAACAAAGGACCCGAGTCAACCCCAATATGTTAGGTGGCTGAACGACACTGTGCCCATTTTAATTGGCCTTTTCATTTTTTGCAGGAAGCACAGAGTAACCCCCTTTTTTCAGGAAGGAGATTTGGGCCCCGCGGAAATGGTCCTTGCATTTGTTTGTTTGTTGTAATTGTCCTTAAATTAGTCACACTACGGGTCCTGAGATCTCCAAGTTCACCAACTGCAGGCCTTGCACGCACGTAGTTTTGCTGCTAGGAAGGATCAAAAAATCCTCTGAAATCCCCCCATTTGTCCAGGATGATTGTCCCTTGGATAAAAGCTCCGCCGTACTGTAAATCAGCTGCAGTTGCCTCCGGTTCTCCAATGGAGTTAAATCAACATTTAAAACAGCAGCGCAACCAGATTGAAGTTGTCATTTGGAGCAGAGGATGTCTCGTCGTCCCGCGGCAGGTAACGGTCTCAGGGTTTATATGTGTAACCTTCCCTTCCCTCCGCATCAGTCATTGTTGGGGGCTCCTCCCGCTCGGTGACTTGAACCGTGATAATTAAATCTTACCGGGTTTGGCCCACCCGAACTAGCTACCGGAGGGCACCACCTTCTGCCCTAGTCACCGGGACCATATGGCCTTAAGTTCAGGACTAGTCATGAAAGCCTGAGGCAGATTTAAAGAAGCTGCATTTACGCTTGCCTCGAAATCCGCCTCCTCTCGGAGTTCAGCCAATCTGGTTGGGCATAAAACGTTTAATTCTTCAGTTTCCACCCCCGCCCCTCGGGCGGGGTCCCTTACTTGCTGAGCCTCCTAAAATGGCCAATAATGAAGATGGATGCTTTCCCTCGGGGCTTCGACCTCCAATAATGGCTGTTAGATAGATGTGTGCATTTTAATTTTTTTCAGCCATTTTTGGCGGGGTGGAAACCTTAAACATTGCAGATAGCTCAATGGCACCTTTGGTCTGCTGAAAAGAATCTAATTAATGAATAGCAGCCTGAAAAAATGAGCAGCATGCATTTGCAGATGAATTTTGGACACCAATTAAATGCTGTTCAAATATCACACAGAAACTGTTTATCCCTGATGGAAATTTTCACTCCGATTTTTTTTTTTGCTTTTTTTCTTGCTTCTGAAAGCACCGCACCTCCTCCTCCTCCCCCGGCCTTTATTCCTTCCCCGCCAGGTGGATGGTCACCTGAATATTCTCCTGGTCTCTGCAGCCCAGGGGGATGGGGTGGATGGCCTCCCCCAGGGCTTGCAGATGGGGCTGAGCAGGGCATCCTGAATAAACGGTGGCAAAAGCAATGATGCTGCCCACCCCGTGGGGCTCAATGGGGAGCATGAGACCCTCTCGAGGAATATTTCAGGAAAACACGGCTCTGTATTTTGAGGCCGCCACGATGACCGCCCATGGCCTTGAAATGAGGAGGCACCTGACCCCGTGCCCCTGGTGATGTTTTTAAATGGGGGCCGATTGCTCATGTCCCATTGTCTGGGGGCTGTGGTGTCTGCCCACTCATTAGTTAATTTTTTATTTGTATTATTTATTTATTTATTTAACAAGAAACAAACAAACAATAATTCAAAAATAAAACAAATACAAATTAAATTGCACATGCACTCCAATTAGGGGCACACAGAACATTAAAAGTTTTTGTTTTTTTTCCAAAAACAAACAAAATTATTTATTTATTTTTAAAACAAACAAATAAAAATTCACACACACCCCCTACTAATAGTGCAGGGGACACACAAAAAAATAAAACAACCAAAAACAAAAAGTTTTTTTTTTTTTTTTTTTTTTTTTTTTTTTTTTTTTTTAATAGTTTTTATTTATTTATTATTTTTTAAATAAACAAATAAATACAAATTCACCCACCCCACACTACAATAGTGCAGGGGCACAAAGAAATTCAAAAAATAAATAAAAGTTCAAAACTAAAAAATAGTTCTAAACTTAAAAGAACATCAAAAATCAGGGCTGCTCCCTGATAATCTCCCCCACTCTGCACACAGCTTTTTAAAAAAAACGATTTTTAACTGAAACTAAAAACAGCTATTTATATAAAAATAATTTTCCTAAAAAGACAAAAAAAAAGCTTTAAAGTAAAATTAATGAATTAATAAAAGGAGTGTTTTAAAAAGAAGGAAAATTCAAAGAAAGAAAAATCTCTCCTGCACTTGCTTATAGCACAAGTGCAGGGAGAGAAATGAAAAACTAATAAAGACTATTTAAAAAATAAAACAACTTAACCAGAATATTTTTAACTAAAAAGGTGCACTACTACTTTAGAAAGTTGAAATTATAAAAAGAATTCAAAAATAAAAAGTTTTAACAACTGTTTTTAATGTTTTTAATGTGGAAACTGAGGAGCTCCACAAAAGTGCGACCTCTCAGTAGTAGTAGTAGTAGTAGTAGTAGTAGTAGTAGTAGTAGTAGTAGTAGTATAACCAGTATTAGCATTACTATAAGTACTGTATTACTATTAGTTCAGGGCTTCCTTGATAATTCACTGCCTTACACTTTAAAAAAATGAAATATTGAAAACAGTGAATTAGTGAAGGACCCTTATTCAGTAAAGTTGTACATGTACTATTTACAGTCAACATAGCTTAACTGTGGATAAACCATCTATCTGTCTAAGATATTTACACAGTACTTAATAATCTCCTCAAAAAAACCCACAGTAGCTTTGTTTTTAAAAAAGGCCATTTGTTGCAGTTTAGTGGTTAAAAAAGAAACAACAGTTTAGCATGAAAACAGCTTAAAACAAAGTCCTTCCCTTCCATTCCTGATCCATGCTCTTATGAGCAGATCCTCGTAAAAGCTACTTCCTGTCTTATTTTTATTTGAAATATTTTTTTGTTGTTGTTGTTGTTTTGTTAACAGTGCATATTTGAAACGATAGCAGATGTCTGGAAACAATGTCCATTATTAGTCGAGTAAAAGATAGCTCAGGTATTTTAATGACTATAAATCGCTCGACATCCAGTCTCATCTATGATGTCATCCAAAACCCTTTTCTATCTTTTACCTATTTATAATGGAGTCATCTGTTATCCTGTATATTATACAAGCTCAAGTAGAAAAATGGTCACTGAGTCTTCTTGGAATAATGCTGTGCAACAAAGGTGGTCAGGATTAGGCTGTGCTTAGTATATGATAAACGTATATGAAATGCATACAAAAATAGTTATGATACCTGTGTCTCTACTGAAGTTTTCTTCAATAATGTATCCTGTGGTTTATTGAGAGTTCCTAATATAGCTTGTTAGTATTAAAATATGTGTAATATAAAATGACTTATGAAGAAGCAAGTTTGAAATGGCTTATTTTAACATTTATGTTCTATCACACATTATTATACTACTATACATGAAATACCCTTTCTCAGTTCTAACAATGTAATGCCTGCTCCCCTCATTGGAACGATGAGGTTACATCAAGACTGACATTCTGACAGCAAGACTGGCATTCATTTAATTTTAGGATAGCAAATTGTTAAATATGAATGAGTTGGCAACTTGAAAAAATATAAAATAAAATAAATAAAACTATTTTGTGCACAAAAAAAAGTGTTCAGTTAGATTTTGAGAGCAGATTATGCCTTTTCCAAAACACACTGCTGCTGCTGAATTCCCTGATGTGTGGGGCGTAGGTTGTGGGGAGTGGGGGGTGCAGTGGGTTTCAGCCAGATGTGTGCTTTAGCTGCTGGCATGATAGTTATTTAATTTAATGATGCAGACAATGTGTGGTTTATTTTGTTAAAGGTGTGCTTGTATTGAAGCGTGACTCTGAAGTGTGCTTTTCAGTAGAACTAAAAAAAATCCAGGTCAGTATCAAAATAAGCCTTACAGGTGAGACATATACCTTACAGTGCACCAGGCCTGAGCGGGTCTCACCTGCAAAAGTTACTGACCTACTCCCATTATCTGGAGGAAGCGGGACGGGAGCTCGGGTTGAAATCAGACACTGTAGCAGATTGTGTAATCTGAAGTCCTTGTTCTTGACAAGAACATACATTTTTAGGGTTTCTAGGAAAAGTTCCAGTTCAATATAATGTTATGGAAAACAGGCTTTACTCCTAACCGCATGAGTTTGAAGTATTACTGAGAGTTATCTTCAGTATGTGATCCTCAGTTAGGCATGCTGTAAAGAATAATTGTACATAATTTGCACTGTTTCCATGCATGTCCTTTCCCCTTTAGTTGAATTGGGGAAGGTCAGACCCTTTTCCATTAAATGACCCTTTCAGCTCTCTAATCTCTAATGTCAACCAATGACTTTAACATCATCATAAAGGTGGCCCTTCTAAGGTGGTCTCCCAATTATAGACCAGGTCCAGCCTTGCTTAGCGAGCAAGGCCTAACAAGATGACAATACAAGAGCAGGTGCTAGTTTGCACATTCTGATGACTTGGGTTGCCTAAGCAGAGTGCAGAGCTTTATTGAAGCATGCAGTGTGGAAGTCCTATCTAAACAAAAACCTTGTCTGATTGTATTGCATGTGTGTCCTCTTTACAGTACCACTTGCAGAAAGGATCAACGTGGAGGCTTGTTGCTTGCCGGTGGCAGATCTGGATCATTTGCACCATAACCTTTGCCCTGTTTGCCATTGTCCCCTTCGTGGTGTACAGGATGATGACTGCCTTCAGAAACCCTCCTCCCCACCCTCTGTTCAAGGCGGCAGCAGTCTGCTTTGGACTGCTCACTGAGACACTCCTAATTAAGTAAGTATTGTCAGGTGTCTTGTAGCCAATTAACTCTTTTACTGCTAAACACCTGGAAGGGACCCTAGAGACATCAGCGTGTCGGTAAGGGGAGGCCTCTGAAATTCATATAGGAGTTTCAACTCCAGTGCTACTCTCAAATTGCACGTCTACACTTGTTTAATTGCAGTGACATCATTAAGCATATGACCTGCTCTGAGACTTGAATGAAACCACTAGCAGAAACCCTGAGGGACAGGAGGTGTATCACTTTCACACCTCAGGTTATTGATACCTAATGTGGCAGGGACCAGTTAACGGTCAAATGTTCAAAGGTTTGTTTTGAGAGTGTTTTTTTTTCTTTCTTTCTATTCCCTGTTGCCTAACTACAGCAAACACCCCCAGCTCCTTAACCAGCAAATGAAGGGAACACAAATTGATAACGAGGTTTAATATCTGAGCAATGCTAGCTGAGCTTTTGACACTCAATTGCACCAGATGGCACTGCAATTTTAATGAATATTTGCTTACAGGATACAGTGGTATTCCTCTGGCACTTCTCTCCATGCTGGTCTGTTGAACATTTATTTTTCCTAATTTGACTGCAGTGCAGTACTAAGCAATTTAGAAAATGTTCCCTAAAATTCTATGTTTTAATTGTAATTCAAGATAACGCCCACCTCTTCTTTTCACCTTCATAAGACAGGCTTTGAATCCTTAACAATGTGTGATGACATTTTATTTCAGCTTGTCTTTTAAAAGTACATGATGTGTGAAGTACTGCATAAAGCTGATCCTTGATAATATTCCCTTATTTTATAAAGTCAGTTTGGCATTGTGTTTGTGATTTACAGCAATTGAACGCCACACTTGTATAGGATACACTGCATTAAATGAGTCCTGTTACGGTTCTGATACATCGCACAAACAGATGTGGCTAGTTATAGAAAACAAAGCCCTTTTTGACTGAAGGAGGTGTGCACACTATTGGCATAATCAATCATGGGTAAAATTAAATGCTCAATTGATTTTTTTTTTTTTTTTTTTTTTGTCCACCGAAGTCACTTCTTAGCATACCTAATTTCTACATTTTCAATTGATATAGTGTAATTAAATGGAAGGTAACTTAAAAAGAACAATGTATTAGAAAAAAGGACCAAATCAGCATCACAGAGAATATACTATATTAATCGTACCTTTAAAGACAGACTGATCCATCTCACAAAAATGTAATTGTTTTTTGGGTCGTGTTGAATTCTGCATTGATTTTAGTGATTCAAAAAACTCTTCTGTGGTAATATTTTCAAATTGCTGATTTTGTGAAATGTGTCTGTCTCTTGTGGTCTGTTCTGTATGTTAAGTCTGGCAAGCCTTAATTCTTGAGTTCTAAATGGGTGTCCCATCCTATTCGGGTTTGGATTTACAGATTCGGTAACTAGAAATGAGTACTTTAAACTTTCTGTCTACTGGTACCTATCGACTAGTTCTAAATGTTGCATGGATTTTGCCTCACAGTGTTATGTAAGCTGGGTGCAGGCGAGTTTGGATTGATTTGACTCTCACCAGATTCTATAGAACAGTATGCTCCTTTGTTTGTCAGTCAATCACGTTGCTGAGTGAATATGCTGCTAAACATGGCACACCTGGGACGGGTAACACTTGGCAGAGAAGTTGCTGAAGTCTGTAGTCATGCATGGGATGGTGCCTAATGAGCAGGTTAAATATTCCAAACATTTTTAAAACGGCATAATAAGCAATTAAATGCATCAGCACCTGATTTAACTCACAAGTCTTTAAAAGCAATTTCTTATCTGCATCTTATAAAACTGGATTTTAAGGATTGGAATGGGACATAAAAAATACAACCAGTCCATCGCTGCATATTAAGGGTGGGATAGAACTCAGCAATAACTGTCTACAGCCAAAATGTAAGTAAAAATGGGTAGTGGTTATTGGCAAATTCGGCCTGCTGCGCTTGTGTGTAGCGTGTTTTTGAAATGCATGATTCCAGGAAGGCATTATCACGTGCATATCAGAACTGGAAGGAGCTCACAGTACTGTTTCCAGGTGAATTCAGGCCACAGTCGTCTGAAGTGAGCCCCCTGTGGAAAGCTGGTCTCCTGTCTGGATTGTAGGTAAATCTGGTTGCTAAACTCCGATTTCTGCAACTTGGTCCCATGGCTACTGCTGGACACCAAGCCCTTTGAGACCCAGCATGTGAAACATCACATGACCCCGGCATCACTTAGTCGTATCATTTCGGCATTGGCAGACAGATGCAATGACATGACTCAGACAATATAACCCGGTGATCCTAAAGACCCCTTTCACTGACCTTTTTTTTAGAGAGGCATTTGAACATTTCCCAAACCTGTAGCCAACAACAGTTCTGAATTTAAAATGTATACACATGACCTAATCAACTGTTCATTATAATTTAAAAACATTTGCAAAGCTGTAAAACTACACTCAATATATGTTATGTGCACTATTGGAAGCGCTTTCAACCTAGACCTCTGAAATGAAAAGGGTAGTCTGGAAAATACTGGAAAAGAACAGACAAAACAGCACATATAAATGGGAAACTGTTTATTTAGTTTTTTTTCCTTCTTAGTTTTCTTAGATTGTTTTTCAATTTTAATATAACGAATTGGAATAATGCCTGGGGTACACTAAATCATTAGCAAATGAAGTCTGTTTTTATTAACATCTAACTTGTAAATAATGCATTACATTTCTGGTCTAAACGCTGCTATCTCTACACTATATTCAGAATAGGGAAACAAGAGGATGTTGCTTTTCTCACTAAAGTAATTCCAACAAATTCAAAGTGACAGATGATATTTGTGGAAACGATGATACAATTATAGATCACCTGGGGCAGTTTTCCATACTAACAATGGAAATTACAATTGTATAATGTGCACTGTGTTTCATGTTTTCTCATTTCTTTATTAAAGTTTATTTTTAAAGCACAAAGCATAGGCAAGCTGTTTGTGTCCAAAGGTTAGTTAGAGTTCCCCTATTAAACAAGTCTGGGATGAATGCGCAATGTGTACATTTAATTGCTATTACTGTTTCGCTGGTAATTTGCAGGAGTATTATTATAGTTGCTTGGTAGGAAACTTTAATTAAACTTGGTATAATGGACAGAGGTTACCACTATTACCTGAAAAGTGCATTTATTTAAATGAAACAGGTGTTTGACATGGACACAGGTCACCACTATTACCTGAAAACTCAAAATGAATTCCCAATGGTGCCCACCAAACCCCCAAATTATTTGACATGAGCATTTAGCAGACATCCTTTATCCTGGTGTTTTCTGTTCTGTGCTTAGGCCTTCTCCAGAAATAAATTCCAAATGGCTCATCCCAGAAAATCCCCCAAATTAGCCTTGCATTATGTCTGCACTGCCAGTGGTTGCACACTGGGATTTGCCTCCTTACAAGTCCTTTTCATTAACCACTGGACCTCATGTAAATAATTATTCACTGCTAAAATGTACCCACAATCTGCTGTTTGCAATTAATAATGACATTTTAACAATTCTTTTATATATATATATATATAGCATAAATGTCTTAACATCAATGTATAAAAGTATATAACCGTTCCCATCCTGGTCACCCCCAAGTTGAATTTTATCTTTTCATACTCATTTAGGGTCAGGGATGCAGTTAAGTTCCAGGCACAGCTCCAGTCTATATTTGTATGCTTTTAATTAAAATACATATTAGTCACAGTACGGTTTGCACTACTCCCTCATCAGTGTGCAGTTTGCATTTCTAATCTATCGTCTTCACTTTAGGCTCTTGATGGCCCCCACACTGTACAGCAGCTTTCTGTTCCATGTTGGTCTGCCCAAACTCAAGTGCCCGGTGCTTTCTATGCAGGGCAGAGAGCTGTGTCATCCTGCAATAGTGTGTGATAGGTGAGACACACAGAAGAGGAGGTACTCTGTTCAACACAGAGAGCGGTGTGGTTATTCTCAGTATTCTCAGTGGGAGTAGTGCTGTAGCGTTCCTTTGTAAGAGAGCTACTCTCCATCCGCTGATCAGCTCACAACCAAGCCTTGTTATTAGTAATTACAGTATGTAGACACCAAGAAGACTTGTACTTGTTTAAAAGGGATTCTAGCACTTACCCGTGCCTGAAATTGATCTGTGATTGATTAGGGTCCTTTGTGACACTTTAGCTACGCATATAATATTGATTTTGTTCTTGTTCCGGTTTTAAACGGTAAAGTCTTGATGCCTCGCAAGCATTGGAGGGGGGGCAGCCATTTTCCACCCTGCCCAGATCCAGAGAGCCATATTCATATTTTGAGCCACTATTAGACATTGTGTAAAAATACAAAAAAAAAAATCCCATTTACAAATGTAAGAAGTTAAATATTCAGAAAATGTACTGTATATCCTTGTAAGACCGGTTGGTAATATTTTACAGTAAGTGGCTGTTGACATGAATAAGGGTTAGAAAAAGGCTGCTCATATGAACAAGTGTGGAATGTATTATGAATTAATAATCAACTCAATCGGAAATAATGTTTTAGTTCCTGTGTTACATCTGAATTACCACTCCTTTCTGTAATTACTTACCAATTACCACTCCTTTCTATAATTACTTACCAATCTTTTTTAAACCTGGTTTGCTTGAACCTTGCCCCACCTCCTCGCTTCATGTTGTTTGGGAATGTAGTGTGGATTTGCCCCGTGGCGCAGTGACAGCCCCCAATGCGGCAACCACCTGCTGCCCACTGTCAGTGTGTGTCTCAGTCAGTGCTAGGCCTGAGGTGGAGCCAGCGTGGGCAAACCCGGTACTGCTCACTCACTCTGAGACTACATGACACCTTAACCTTTTAAAAACTGCTCAGAGACAGCGTTTAAAAAACACCCAAATCATTCCTGACCTTTTGTTATTTGTGTGTTCGTGTGCTGGTTTTTTCATGTATTTTTTTTTTTTTAATTTATTTATTTTAAAATAAAGACATTTATTTTTAAATTGACGTTACAACAAATTGTTTATTTTTTTGTTTCCCTTCCTTTCTTTTTTGTTATTAGGTTTCACATTATTGTCTATTGTAATTTAAATTATCATTTAAAAAATAAGAATTCTCATAACAGGTTTATTTTGTGATATTTCTTAAATTAATATTTGTATTTTTATCTGAAGATCCATTTTATCGTCTTTATGTGGTACATTTGCCTGTACATGCTCCTTATCTCCATTCATGTCACACAGTGTATGTACATTTCTCAAAGCTAATAGAAAAGTAAAGGTTCTTTTGCCTGGGGACCCCAAGTGGCTCACCTGGTAAAGGTGTGGTGTGCAGGGGGTCATGCAGGGGGGCGCAGGATTTGCGAAGTCTTTGCGCAGGATGTGGAGGCAACATTATCAGTGTCTTATACTGTGGTTCCACTGTGATATGTATGTGCAGTCTGGCTTTGGGGGTGCAATACTGTGTACACTATACTGAAGAGCCTAAGGAGGGAAGTTTGATTGAATAGCATCATAAAACAAGTCATAAGACTGCAAAGTCTTCATGAGTAGACTTGAATTAGGAGCGAGCACAATTAGCATCTAAACAGTATATACAGTGTGTGCCTCAGGCATGACACCTAACATACATGGTGAAGACTGTGTAGCCTTGCAGGCTTTTTACAGCAATAGCTCTGTAAAGGGTTTTGCTTCTACTCTGTGGGTCAGGGACCAAATTCAATCTACCCACTCTTATTAGCTTTTAGAAATGTTAAAATGCACTCTTATAGTATCTGAGTCAACTGTTGTACTGGTATTCCGATGAGAGCTGTGATATACAGAAAATACATCATGGGCCTGTACTGTAGTGTATGCTCTAAATTTTTATACACCATTGCCTGAAGGATAGGCTGCTCTCATTATACTATAAGATTTATTAAAATAGATTGGACAAATGTTAATTAAGTCACTAATTACATTATGTAAGTGGTATTGACAGAGAAGGATATGTGTATGGGTAGCAGTTCAAGCTCTCTGTGTGGTTATATGGAAATAATTGGTGACAGCGAGGTAGACAAAAACTGCATGCTACGACAAGGCTGTTTCGGATGAAGTCAAGCCTTTTGGGGCTCTTCAGTCATTTGGAAGTCAACCTGTCCAGCTTGTCTTATAAGAGTTAAAGCCAATAACCAATATAGATGATTGTAAGCAAGCATGCAGTACCATATCATAAAACTGTCATTTCTTTTACATCCAAAACCAGAAAATGGAATGTAGTTACATTTTATATGTATTTATTTTGTATTTCAATCTTACATTCTGTCGTATTTTAGGAAAAGGTAACCCGCTCCCATGGGTGTTTAAGCCACAGCATTACATGAGCCATTTTTGTACTCTTTTATCATAGTGTACAAATGTAACCGTAGCCATTTTTTTTTTTAAATGCTTTTATTATAATTGATTTATGACTGAGTGTTAAAATGAATACCACCATTTACTAACTGGCAGAACATTTTGTTCAACAATTTACGTGGTTGCTACTTATTATTACTTTAACACTCAGATTCCTGGAGCACTTGGAAGCAAAATTTGGAGTGACATTTGGGTTAAGGCCTCAAACCATATTTCCAAGCTGTTTTTCAAGAAGCCCGAGGCATTATAGGGATAGAATATCAAGGAGCTGTTCCACAAAAAAAAAAAATTATAAGCTTTTATAGCTGGCTATTTGTTGCAGTATGAGTTACAGGTTTAGCCAAAATACGTTCTGAGTGAAAGGTTAATAATTAGCAGATTTATTGCCTTATGATTCCCATTCCATTTAGAAAATATTTAACAAGCTATGGGTCGAATGTACCAGGAACAGCGCAGTGGACCCATATTGTTTTGGCAGATGGGCATAGGTTTGAATTCTGGAATGATGAACTTTACAGAATCCCTTTTCCCCTGTGAAAGGGCAGGATTTGTTTTTCCCACCCCCTACAGCCCTGTCGCTTTCCAAGAGAGCTCTCCTTCCCTTCTCTTAACAGTGGTTCCAGCCAGAGTGGCAGTGGCTACAGGCATCTTTAAAACCTGTGTTGTTTCCTATCAGTTGCCAGCTGTGTGAAGTGCATTGAAATATCTGCTGTAGCTTTCCCATCTACTAATTAATAAAGAAAGCCACCCACTGGAGAAAGCATTAGGACCTGGACTGGCATCTTTCTGCTGCAAAACAATGTGACTGTATTTCTTTTTCTTACACCCTTACCCCCTCTATCTCCCAGCAGGCTAGCATGCATTAATTCAATTGATATATTATATCTCACCTGCGATTCACTTCCCATCCACAGAAACATGGTGAGTCCTCATAATGGGTTTGAAAATCCCTAGTCTTTGATAGAAGCAAGTACGGTCAAAATGCAGCAAATTGATGCCATGTTTATGCAAACATACTGTATTAAAGCTGTGTCTAGTGCAGTCTGGTTTCACATTGTAGGCTGGTTTCACAGACCACGATTAGCATACATCTTTTATTACCTTAGGTAAGGTGGTCCAAGACTACAGCTATGACAAAAAGTTTTGCATCCCCCTATAGAATTAACTAATTTTGCTTCATAAAGTCATTTGAAACCGGCTGAATAATGTTATGCTAACATATTGAATTACATACCGCTTTGAAGTTTTACCTGACAAAAATGGACAAATTCAGAAATGTGACATTTTGAAATTTAACATGAAATACTGTACTACTATTATAGCTTCGGTAGACTTTTGCAATATCATTTTGTAGTTTCTTTGTTATGTTTATATATTTTTTTTATTATTAATCCTAAAATCCTAAAATTCTAAAAATGAATGCAAAACATTATATATTAGGGGTGGTTGTATGGACTAATCATGGTCTTCCAAAACACAAAAATATATATTTTACTATTTAACTTTTTTTTTCTTTGCTACTAATTTTTTTTTAAGAAAAGCAATAACATTGCTTTTTGGCATGGCTTTGCTTTAAGAATATACATGGTCAAAAACATGGTTTGTTATTTTTTTACCAAAAGATGGACATCTCTGATCTGAAAAAAAAAAAAAAAATCCGCAATGGTTTTAAAATGTGTTCCCCTAATTTAAACTTTACCTGTGATGTTTTCAATTTGGTAACAAAGATTGCCTTGTACATGTTTGCCTCTGAATATAAAAAAAAAAACCTTGATTATACATGTTTTTTGCAGTAACTGAATAAAAAGTAATCTTCAACTGACACTGTGAAATATATATGGATGTCTCCTGGCATTAAATTGTTGTGATGCAAACCTGCAGTGCCATAGAACATTTGTAGACAATTTATGGTCTGTTAAACCAGCCTTTGATATTTTTAAATAATTTTTTTTAAAACCAATCAGTCACATTTCGCTTTTTGTCCCAGTAACGGTCGACTAGTCCAAGTGCATACTTGAGAGAGTTCCAGACAAATTCCTTTGAAGCCCTATCCCCAATTCCCATTCATCTTGAAGAGCTTGTATTAAGTGTCACTGAAAATGTAAAGTGTTTGTGGAAAATAAGAGGATGCTCATCCATTAGCCGTTCAGGACTTTGAAACACAGTGCAGATTCAGACAGTAAACAGTCTGTGTGATAGCGTGGGATCTGAAGATGTATTCAAGCTTTCACTGTCAAATTATTGGTACAGTAGTATTTTTGCTGAGGTACCTGCAGTCAGTTATAAACATTTAAAGAACCTTACAGTTTCCCCTTAATATATCCCCTTCAATAACTGTGTGGAAATAAAACCAGTTCTATCTATGTATCTATTTTATAATGCATATATGTTTTTTTTTTTTTTTTAAGTTATGGCAGGGCAACTTCTCAAACTCCATAGAGCTTAAACAAACTGTTAAAATTTCTATTTCAATTAAATAAAAAAAATTACCAAATGGGGATATAACATTGTTGTCTCTAAAGGATCCCTTCAGATTGTACATTTCCATTGTTAAAGCAGGATCATTTCAGTGTCCAAAGACCCCGCAGTCAGATTCTGAACTCGGCAGGGAATTTGATTAAATGAACACCACAACATATTTTAAGTGTTTATTAAACTGTTTTTAAAATGTTGATACTAGAACCTAACATTTCTCTAATATACCTTCAGCCACTTATTATTATTTGTTTATTTAAGTTTTCACCTTTATCCAAGGCAACGACTTAAACTCTATGATGGAGAACTATGCATCAGCTGCAGATCACTTCAACTTGTTTCAAGCAGGACAGAGCAAAAGAGGTTAAGTGACTTGAACTCAGGGGAATTTGATTAAATGAACACAGTGGCTATTTTTAATTTTATTAAACTGGGACCTCCTGGTTACAAGCCCTTTGCTTTAACCACTGGACCACACAGCCTCTTAATACATCTGGAATCCTGGCAACAATGATGTTAGAGAGCCATGGGTCCAAATAAGTTAATATCTTGAAAAAGAGCAGGCCTGTTGGGGAATAAGAAGCCTGTTCTTGATTAATTTAATAACTGTATGTTTTAATTTGTCCTTTTTTCTATTCCCTCAGATTCCTTGTGTGCTACTGCAGCAGCTCGTATGGCAGTGCCAAGATGTCTTCATTCTCTGTTCGGGCACGGACTGTGGAGCGATGCGATGCAGGCTTCGGTCTTCTGTGGCCAGCAGCAGCCGGTCAGAACTCATCAACAGCTGTGGGGAACGCAGCAGAGGAGAGAAAGCAGGAGGTCCTCGTGGCGAGTGAGGGCTTGGGCCTCAAGCTCTGTGTGTGAGCACAAATCAGCACACCCAGGCCAGGGCCTAAGGAAACCCCAGCAACAGTGAAAAAAACAGATTGACACTCAGTGACTCATTTAGCTTCTGGATTGGACAGATTTCTTCCATGCTGGCAGTTTTGGCCGTGTGTCACTGGGACAGATACCACAAAGTCGTGGCTTATCAAAATTATATCGGTGATGAAAAAAAAAAAAGTCATCACAATGAAGAGATTTTAGCCTCATATTAACAACAGAAGACCAAGCAATTTCTAGTTGGTAGACTTGTTTTATTTTAAAAAAATGCTTTCAGCCTGCCAAAATGGAAGATTGGGCGAGTCAAAATTGAGGCTTTTAATCTAGCCATCATAAATCATTGAGGGGATTCACATTTCTAGAATTCTGATGAAAGGGTTAGGCGCATAAAACACTGTGCCTTAAAGCATCTTCTGAAAATTGTGTTCGTTACTATGATATGTTTTCCATCGCAAACATCAGACTAAATAGGGATTGCTTACAGTATCTGTCATCAACACAGTTAGCCCAGCACCCCTAGATTCATCGGGGCATTTTCTGGAACCCAAGTTTGAGCAATGGTAGTGAAAAGAAAATATATTTTTTTGTTTTTTCAAATTTGCCCAGGCACTTTAAAAACAGCATATGGGCCCAGGATACAGCAAAGGGTAAAAATAAATATGGGAAAATCTATTTCCCGCTTCCTCCACAGTTGGCAGGAGGCGTGGTGCTGAAATGGCGTGATCGATTCCGACATTAAAACCCAGTACACTTCTGTTAGTGCAGTCTGTTTTAACTTCACTTTCCTCTTTGGATGCTGATTTCAATCCAAGCACCTCTCTTTTCTTCACTCATTAAAGTGGAACAGATCTTTACTGCAGTTGGACATATCTTTGTCAGTCCCAAAAATGATCAGATCTAATCTCTTATCTTTTTTGGGAGAGGAGGAAACTTCTGTTTGTTTTCCTTTTGCAATCCAGGACGTTAATTGCTGACATACAAAAAAGGGCATTTGAAAAAAAAGATCACATTCTCAAAATCTCAAAAAACATTCCAGGTTCTAACCACCCCACACCCCGTTCAACCAGCCTACATTTAACTCTGTCAGGTGTACATATGGAAGGTGAAATTGTACACAGATGGCCATAGAAAAATACCAAACCCAAGCTAATGTAACGGGTAGTGTTGTGTGATACACTGCTGTTACAGATTCTGTTTTGTCCCCTGTCGAATGCAGATGAGCCAGGCTCTTCAGCATTGTGGTTTAGATGCTTGCTTGCTGGTTCGTCTGCCCGATCACCAGTTTTTTCACCCAGCCTCAGCCCACTTAAACTAATTTCTGAAGTTAAGTTTTTTAAGTGACCACTAGGGGCATTTATTACAGTTTAATTTCGTATTTTCCATTTACTAACTCACATTCAAAGACATAAAAGCTAAATTTCAGAAATTTCTTTTTTAGAAATGACCTTTAGGGGTATTACATTTTCCTTTAAATTTTAAAGCATCCTGTTATCACACCTTTACTAACTCACATTTACCAACAGAGATGTATAGATAATAGGATAGTATATGGTAGCACAAGGACTCTGTTCACCCTGATAGGGGTGCGTCTGGTGTAATGTTGTCTGTGCTGTCAGTTTCAGTGTTTATTTCTTTTTTTAATTCAAATGTATGTGAACTGAGATTACTAAAGGTGTGGGGGGGTGCATGGGGAGCTGGAGAATGACTGTGTTTGAAAGTACAGAGTATGAATTTCATAAAGACAGTAATAATAATCAGAATATTAAAAGTGTACACCTCATGTAATAATGCTCGAATTCCCTGTTGCACGCTGGACTTGTGTATCAAAATATCTTTGTAGAAGCAGTGATTTTATTAAAACTGGCATTCCAAACTGAAGGAATGAAATGCTTGGCGTTTCATTCTTGCTGAAGAGCCCCTAATAAAACTTTACTCCTCCTACACAAGCTCTTTATTAGACCATAAATGGCATTCATATCAAATATTATTATGCAGGAAAGGCATGCATATACAATTATATTCTGATTGTCTCAATTGTGTTAAGCTTTTATTAAATATGTCTGATGGAAGTCTCACTGTAAATGTGTTCCATTATGAAGCATTTATCCTGCCTATTACAGCAAGCGATTTCTGTAAACGCTCATCGGTAAATTTTCCGGTCGCTATAATTGTCTCCAGCAGGATCATAAGGCTAACTCACTGTATATCTGTTGTGAAATGCCATAACAAAAGTGAGCCCACGCCTGTGTGATTTCAAGGCTTAATATTCTGATGTGCCAGATGGGCACTTTCATGACTGTGTGAGCGTGGATTATTTCATTTCCTACATCTGGGACTCCAAATGGCTGCACAGAATGCTTCAGGAGAAAGTCGCAGGCTGGCAACTGGGGAGGTTTACCTTCAGTGGGGAGCTGACATGATCGGGAAACGAGGCGGTAGAGTCTTTGGCACACATAGCTTTCTAAAGGTTGCGTGCCTGGGCTCCGATGCGAGGCAAATGTTCAAGAAATATCTGTCTAAAATTCCTAGCAGTTGGCAGCATCAGTTTTAATTTAGAGCTGGTTAGGTATGCAGGTTTTAAGTGAAGTCGTTCCTGCTTAAAAAAAAAACTTAACAAATCAAATGTACTTTTTAAGCCATTATTATGTTGTGTACAATAATGTTTACTGCATTTAAATAGTTGATCTAAGCCTGACCTTATAAACGTTTACCATGGTATATTTAGACGTTAATTTAGCAGTTTGCCAAGTTTTTCCTATGCTTATACTATACATTCACTGTTGTTTATCATGGTTAACCATCTTTTTTCCCCCACTGTGCTTTAACATAGTTCCCAATGAATCACGATTCTTGCTTGTACTTTACCAGGCTACACTTTCCAATGCTTTCACTGCATTTTACTGCAGTCAGTTTTTTATACATCTTTTATAAACCACCTGGGTAACCACTTGTAACCAGGGTTTCCAAGTTCAGTAGGGATATCAATACCAATTAAAACATGCACAATTGCATGAGACCGAGGGGGGGGGGGGGGTAATACAGGGTTTAAGGTGGGCTGTTGTAAACAAACATGACTGTCAGATAAATTAAAGTGCACAAAATTCTAAATGATCAATGAATATAGCGCACAAACACCAATTCATTATTTGTTTTGTGCACAAGATGACAACTAGCTTATTTTGTTAGGAAGAGATACGATACCCAGCTTTGAAAATCGCTCCATGCAGCATGTCTCCTATTATGTGCTCATATGTACTTTAGTGAGGGGGACATACAGTGTGAGCTACAGAATGTAATGTTAACAGAATTGCTTGGCATGAAGGAGCTGTTGGGGGTAATTCAAAATTGAATTAATCTGCTATTCGTGGTCAGGAGTTTGCAAACATGTCCTCAAGGTTCATGTCTTAGATTAATCTTCTGTATCGATTAGAGGTAAATACTGCACAGGCAAGTGTGCTGGAGAAACCTGAAAGGACTGTGCTGGGTAGCCCCGCATCCTGCAAAATAAAATAATGACGCACTCAGGCCCAAGTGGGATCACCCAATATGTTTCAGTCAGTGTGTGAACTAGCAGGTTACTGTGTTGAACCAACAAAAGGTATGGCACACCAAATGCCCCGGTCGTGAATGTTTCTGATCTCTGTCTCCAATTATCTGTCATTCAGCTACCTGTTGAGAGGGCTCAATTCACAGAGATTTGCATTTTATAAACAAAAATAAGCATTCAAATGAAATTTGGAGAATGAAGCCAATAATATTGTGTTTTTTAAATTAAGTGCAAGTGAGTTTTCCATGGATTCAGTGAGGAAATACAGCACTCCTTATCTCCCTATTCTATGGCAACATCCAGTCCATTATCCAGGGGGTAGTAAAGAGCTTAGCAAAGGGTTACACATTTTTGGTAGTGCATGACAGATTGGTAGGAAATGAACAGCTTCAGACATTAAGTGAATTAAACCCATAAGTGTACATTAAACAGATTTTGGGAGACCAGTTCATAAGAGGTTTTCCTCCAGGAATTTATGATTATTATTGCCCAAGGTCTGTTGCCAGATGAAAGGACATGGTAAACTGATACATCAATCATAACATTAAGCCTAAATATGAAGAGCGACCCACAGAGCCATCGAGTCATAACTTGGTAAAAATGCTTGGTAACACTTTGTGTCTCTAATTACTGTGTATTTACATAGCAGTTACTTACATATAATTACAATGTTATTATACATTGTTACAATGTACTTAATGTGTACATCTTTAAGTACACAATTATATCAAAAAAGGGTTAGGGTTAGAGGGTTAGGGATAGGGTTAGGGTTAGTGTTAGGGGGGCTAGTGTTAGGGATAGGGTGAGGGTTTGTGTTAAGGGGGTTAGGGTTATATTGTACTAAAAGATTTACACATTATGTACAATGTAACTATGCATACAAATATTGTGATTATGTATTTACTAAGTAACTACTATGTCAGTACACAGTAATTAAAGACACTTAATGTAATATGTTATCCAATGCTTTTATTCAGACTTGAGGAAATCAATTTTAAGCATATAAAATGTAAAGTGTCTTTAACAATGGACAAGTCTGTGGTTCATGTTCACAGTGTAGCCTACCAATCTACACAAAAGGAGTATCTTGAAATGAGGACATCTGTATCTGTTTGCTCATTAGGATATACTTAAATAAATAGTACATTTAGTAAAACTGCATAAAGTTCAGTTCCAGTATTAAAGAGCTTCATTGTCACACAATATGCTGTCCATAATTATTACTGAAGTTAACTGATTTCTAAATAAACTTTAACATGAAAGATGTATAATTGTATTTTTTCTTGTAAAAAAATAAAATAAAAAATTAGTAAAAAACGTTTTTTCTGATATAACTTTTTTTGAGTTTGGTGCGGCATGAAGTTATCATTTTAATGGTAACAGTCTCGCAAGCCTTTCTGACATGGAAATGTGTAGGGACACTTTGTGAATCCTAGATGGCCTTCATTGTTCAGTGTAACAGGTCGCTGGGAGATGCTAACTGAACAGTGTAGCCTTTTTCTAATCATTGTTACGTGGTGCTTAGCGCTATAATCCTTTCTCGGTGTCCACCAAGATAAGATTTGAAGATGCTGATGAAAATAGATGTCCTGAAAGCTTGGGAGCGTACAAGATGTTTAAAAATAATATAATATAAGCTAATAAACATGTATACTACGCCAATGGGGAGGAAAACTCCCAAGCTGATTGGGGGAAAAAAAAACAAGACACACAATAAAAATAGAGTCACCAAACCAGAGATAAACAGCTCAGACGTTTCATTTAAGGTCTTACAAGTAGTCTTACGTTGTTTCTTACCTATTTAGGAATTGTAATTGACGTTTCTTCCTTTCAGAAAAAAAAAAAAAATGTGCTAACACAATTTGGAGTAAAAAGCTTTGAGAAGCTCATCCTTAGTGCCCTTTTGACATTTCAAAGAAGGTTTTTATAAATTAAGATGGATGTTCTAGCCTGTAGTTAAAAGAGCAAAGTTTGGAAAACAAAACAAAAAAAACACTCAACTGTATTTTATAAATAAAAAACTTTGAAAAAAACAACAACTTTTTTTTTTTTTTTAAATAACTCATGAATTAAACCCTGTTAAAATATTTTAGAAAATTAAATTACTTATACATGGGATATTGCCAGAGTGAACAAAGAGTTCAGCAGAAATTTATTGGTTCCACTGGGAAGCCCTGGTAGCAGTTACGAGTTCTTGCCCCTTACTATTTGAGGAATCAATTTGAAAATCTGCTTTATATTCTGCATGTGAGCCCGTTTCGAGCTGGAATTGGGCTGGTGTTTTAATCGGATTCACATGCAGACATTTGGAAGCATTGATTGAACCTGACTGAGTTTGCCACGGAAACATTGCACATTTGCTTTTGGACCCAAAAGAATCAATTCCAATAGGATTGACTCCATGTACATACTAGTTTAGCCATTTTAACCGCTTTTCCTCCCTTGTGAAGAAACATTTAAAACAGTACATGCATGAAAAATGTCTTGTGCGACACTAAATCTTTTAGTTACCCCTTACTAAATACTAACTAAAAACAATGTGTTTAACACGCCTAAAACAAACAAACAAACAAAAAACTAATTACTGAACAATCACAAAAGTTATATTTGGCTTAATGCCCCATCTGTGGAAGCTTTATTTGAAGAAATGTGCCAGTTAAAAGTGTTTTTCCCTCAGGACTCGTGCTTCAGTGTAGCTTAGGCCTCCTTGTAAAGCCCCAGTTGAGCACTGTTATTATTTTGTGCACATTATAAATAAGTATGTGTGTTATATCAGCAGCAAAGCAGACGACAAGAGAAGTAAAATAACTGTGATTATGATGTACCCCTTGGAAAGAGAGCAGGAGGAAGCAGTGTGGGAAATCCTTTTTCCGGACTTGGACTTGCTGGAGACGCAAGAGGCACTGGAACTACTCTGAATAAAGAGGAAATCCGCGGTTTATAAAGGGAAGTGTCCATCGTGTGCATGCACAGTCATTTTATTCCCAGTTGTATTTTTGCACTTTGTTTTTATGCTAGTTTAGCTTGTTTTATCCCGACAGTTTTATTAGTATTTTAACAGTTTTTAGTGTCTCTAGAGAGAGAGCAGGCACTTTTATTGGGATTTTAGCACAGGTTTTAAACAAGGCATTTTAACTGAGTGTGTTTTAGACGGCCATTTTAGTGTTGATTTGGAAAAGAGGGAAGAAGAGTTGGCAATGTTTTTAAAACTTTTTACTAAGGTGTTGTTTCTCTGCCCCTTCCTGATAGATGCAGTGGAGGAGCCTCAGGGACTGCTGGACCCAATCATTGCGCAGACGCTACACAGCTGGAGCCTAGTACACGGGGTCTCTGCATCATCAATTGTATTTCCCTCTTGTTATTTTGATACTTTGCACCCTAGCCAAAAAAAACTAAAAAAAAAGTTTTAACTGTTTTTGCCATTTTTTATAATTAATAAACCTTGTTTTAATTACATTGCTGGAGTTGTCTGTCTCTGGGTGGGTTGGTCTCCATTCTCCTACCTATGTTGCAAATTAAATGAATCTGTGCAAACTGACGGTTTTATTGTTGTATACTGGGTCCTGGTGCCCACTACCACCAAGTGGCATAGTCGGACTACATATATATTTTTACTGTCTTGCCACTGTGTACCGCAACACAGGCTTCCCTGGCTTCCACTGCCGTCAAAGCTCATGACTAATTCAACAGGAGTTGTGGGATAAAGCACGAATGTCGGGTCCTTGTGGTGATTTCTCTCTCCAAACCAATTTGTTTTTACCTGTCCTGAAAGTCAGTCAGGTTGCCAATGAGTACCTATGCCAGACTTCGGGTTAGACTGCGCAAACTTCAGCTTGGCATGTTCTGCCCACCAAGCCATTTTGGTTGGCACAGAATGCTACCCCAGGCCTATAATCACGATTTTGTATTTGATGTTTTTCTTTAAGTATGCCTTCTTCCAATGAGTCTGAGAATAAAAGCATATGAAGGAGTCTGAATTTCTCTTCCACAGCGACATCCAATCATCTGTGGGCTCTCCCTTAAAATACCAGAGAGAGCGAGATAGAGAGATTGTTGTCTCTTTCTTTCATGATTTCTTTTATAGATTTAATAAAATGTAAACCAAACGTCTAGCAAAATAATGTTTATAATGGGTTAGAATAGTGAACTCTTCTGATATCTAAGAGGCAACTGTCTTACCATCACACTCGAAGACAAAATCCAATCCACAGTTGTGCTCCAATCTCCAGTGTCTGAAGGTTCCTAATGTACTTCCTTGGTACATGTGTAACAAACAGTATTGTGTGATACGCTGCCATTACAGATTATGTTGGTGAGATGAGGTGAGATTAAAATCTCTAACCACAAATGCAGACTCTTTTGCATTTTGGTTAGGATGCTCGTTTGAGGTGTGCGGTGTCGCTGGTTCGCGATCCGATCGTTACACATACCAGGCAGGCAAATGTGGGACAAATGTGGCCTTGAACAGCTGCGAGTGGCACCACAGCCAACCCAAAATAAATCAAATGTATAATAATATTTGTATTACATTGTTTTTAATGGCTTGTGTGCAAAGCCATACCATAACTGACAACACTGGAATGCTGTTTCCGAATCCTTATTTAGATGGTTTTGTAATTCTTTGGTTATGTGATTGCAAGACGTTATTCTTTATATGTGGCCCTATTAGAAATCGAATTGAGTCTCATTGTACTGAAGCATAGCAGAGGTGTGGTGTGTTGGCCTTCTGCTCTATCCATTGTACGTTTCATATTAATCAAACATCTATGAAAAGAACAGACTCAATTTCCTCCACATCATTTTTTTTTTTTAATTCTTAATGATTTTCAGTCAAAATGTCTTCACATAACATGATGTTCTTGCTAGACAAATTTCACTTGGCATGAATGATCATATTCTGACAGCAACACTTTAAAGTTAAATGAATGTAAAGACAAAAATTGATCTTTTTTCTTCATGGTGAATTTGCCAGCAGCTCAATTCCTTTAGGAATGTATTAACAAAGCAGTTAATGCTATACTTAATTAAAAATTTAAAATTCATTGAACAATTTGAATTAATCCATTGAGACTTACTCTATCTAGTAATTTGCTTACATTTACATTTTTTTTTTAATTTCATCAAATAAATGTTTTTACATTCTTGGTTTTTTCGTTCTTTATATTAGTTTGTTTTGTTGTTGGGGAAATAAAGGTAACACTTTACATGCAGTGTCTCTAATAACTATGTATATACAGCTACTTAGTAACAACATGTGTACTTACACATAATTGCAATGTTGTTATGCATAGTTACAATGTACTTCATGTGTAAATCTTTGCACGATATATGTTAGTACACAACTGTATCAGAAAAGGGTTAGGGTTAGGTTTAAAGTTAGGTTTATATTGTGCAAAAAGATTTACAAATTAAATGCATTGCAATTATGCATAATAACATTGTAATTGTGTAAGTAGACATGTATTTATTAAGTAACTACTATGTAAATACACAGTAATTTGAGGCACTGAATGTAGAGTTACCAATATAACTGAACATTCAAAAAACAAGCTGGCATTATAGGAGGAATATTTAATGTTTCTTATGATTTACAGGCTAGTGAAATGAAAGACATGAGTAGACATCCCACATAAGTAAAGTAAAAAAAAACAACAATATGCAAAAGACTAATTAGAAAAGCACAACATTGCACTAGAAAGTGCAAAACGTCACAGCTGTACGTAATTAATGTATTTGTAGTATTTTAAAATCACTCGTGAAGAATCATAACATTGGCTTTTTGCGTGCATTTTAATTGCGTGCTTTGCACAGTGAGCTAAGAAGCAACTGTAGGTCATCATTTGTTTCTTGAGTCGCCACTAATTTCCATTATATCAAATGAAAGTTGCAATGAAAACAGTAACATTTTAACTACCATTACTAGCTTACAGCTGATCACCATATTTATGTACAAGAACGCACCAAAAAAAAAAATGCTTGCAAAGACCAAGTAAAACTACTTCAATTAAAATGCTCTGTGGTTTGCAACAAAAGCATGCTTTTTCATTTAAGTATTTTAAAAAAAAAAAAAAAATTATAAGATTTTAATTTCCAAATTTGATTTTCAATGTTTGCATAATTAAAACACAAATGATTAATTAAAACAAAATGGTTTAAACATTTAAGGAAAACATGTAAAATGTTTCTCTCTGTGCTTTATAGAGACGTTGCTAATGGATATGTTCTCTTAATATTACAAGCTGTTCCAAAAACATTTTGAGGACTTTCAATGGATGTTCATATTATCACAAGTTCAGAATAGGAGATTACACAGTAATAGTTTGGTGGCTGATAAACTGCTAATTAGCGTCTCTTAGTTGGAATACCATAGCAATGAAAATACAAATGAAATTGGCTTCATCACAAAATGTTTGCAGGATGATGTTCGCTCTAGATCGCCAGCCAATTCCATGACTTGAACGATGGGCCTATTAACACTGGGAACCAGAAACCTTTATCAACTAGCCTAGTCTGACAAATTAAGGCAGTGCTGTCATTCCATTAAGATAAGAACTTATCTTTTACTTCTAGACAGACTTTTATGTGTAGTATTTTTTTACTGCTTAGATAGTAATTAGAATGGATATGTAACCCAAGAGTGGCAGGTCGACTAATTATTATTTTAACCCTTACAATGGTCTGGCCCTTTTTGAGGAGGAGAAGGAAATAATCTTTTTTGATTACAACAAACAATGACTTGTACATTTGCAGAGTTTAGCAAGTAGAATTGTGCAAAAAACACAGACATCAACCACACACACATTTTCAATTATGAATTTTAAAACTGACCAGACGACATGAAAATTAACAAAAGACCTTATTGAAAGCTTGTGTAGTTTTTTTTGGTTTTTTTTGCATGGGGATTCTAGATGGATTTTGTTCAGCACTTCAGAGGAAAGAAAACAAAAGCCCCAGTAATTATTTATTTCAATCTATACTGCAAGCGTTCATTAAATTATGAAAAGAGCTTGAACGTTGTTCAGTTTGAAATTGTTCATAACAGAAGAACAGGTACATTTGCCAAAGGCTTTCTGTAATTGTTCCTCACAATTGCAGGTTCTCATAGCTGAGATAGCTTCTGGTATCATCACTCCAACTCACCTCTCTACATTTAAGTACTCCGTTATATATATTAAAGCTTTTTTGATATTGCCAGATGATATATATATATATTATCTGGTGCCATGAATAATTCTGAATACTAATTGAAATATGCCTATTTCCCCTGTCAGCCCACAATATTCACCCTGAAATAATATCAATATGAATTATGAACGTGTTTTAAAGACAAACAAAAAATATGATGATGACACGTTATTAATCTTATATCTGGATCTTCTGATTCAATGGTCAATACTACACAGAGTTAAAACCTCATATTGCTAACACTGCTTAGCAAGTAACTGTAAACAGGCCACTCACAGATAATCTGCAGTTAAACTATACTCTGCATTCATTATCACAATTCAATGTACTTTCATTCCATTCCATTTTAAACTCTTTTGTAGATTTAATTATACAAATAAAATAAAGAAAATCACTTATTGTTCAATTTGCTAAATCTATAATTTGCTCTATTCAGTAATTTAAATTATATTACTGCTATATTACTGCTAGACTACCAAAGATTTCCTATAACAGAAACCGCAGCACAAATGCTGGGGGGGTATAGCGTTGGAACCGGCCTTGGTGTTGTAATAAACTCATTGCTGTCAGCAACCAGGCAGTGTGGGGAAGCATTCAAAAAGGGAAACAGAATGCATAGGTGCAGTATAGAGCCAAAAGGTTAGAATACAAACCCAAGGAGGTTGTGTAATGCACTCGAGAAACAGCACTGTGTCCAATATACTGGGCACCACAATATCAACATTTACCTCACAGCAGGCCGTTTCAGAATTAGAATCCTTGTGTGTTATTATTACAGTGTTATTATGCATAGTTACAATGTGCTTAATGTGTAAATCTTTTTGCGCAATATAGATACACAAGTGTATCAGAAAAGAATTAGGGTTAGGGATAGAGTTGGGGTTAGTGTGGTTGGGGTTAGTAGGGTTAGGATAAGGGTTAGCGTAGTTAGGGTCACGGTTAGCGTTAGGGTTAGGGTTAGGGATAGAGTTGGGGTTAGTGTGGTTAGGGTGAGTGGGGTTCGGGTCATGTTTAGGGTAAGGGTTAAGGTGGATATAGTGTGCAAAACATTTTTACACATTAAGTACATTGTAATGATGTGTAAGTACACATGTATTTACTAAGTAGCTACTATGTAAATACACATAGATTAGAGACACTTAATGTAAAGTGTTACTCAAGCTTGTTTAGTGGAATGTGGCACAGTTTGTGGGTCTTGTTGTTGAATTGTAGTTGGTCAGAGCTCATTTTAGAAAACACAGCTGCAGCCATATCCACAACATTGCTGGTGATGTATACAGAACTGTAAATGTTTTAAATAGACATAAGGGAACATTGGTTGTCGCACAGGTCTGCAATCAGAGAGTTTGTTTTGTTTGTTTGGATTTCCATATGCAATAGCCCATAGCCATACACCATAAACTGTCCACAGCTTCTGAAAGTGCATTTTCCCATTTTAAATAATTATGATGCAATCCAATCTTCCTTTGCTATAACTGTTCAAGTCAAAACCAAGATCTGAATTCCCTTCCTTTTTGTGTGCATCTAAACTGTGTTACATGGATAGAATCAATGTTCTATAAAGTACAGTATTACTATAATTTACATTAGACATTTCATTTAACTGTCACTACACTGTGAACACGATGACTGCCAACACACTTTTATTTTATTACTCATGCCTAGCCTCCTCTATACGTTTCGGAATGCATTTGACTATAATCTTTCACTTATTTTTTACACGATTATGAGGACCCTCTGTATGTGCCTACATTGGTTATCATAAAAGGTAATGGCTGCAGATACGGGAATACATGATTCTAGTTTTAGATGTAACCCAGTTAAAATGTATTTTTGTGTTACATACACTGAACCAGATGCTTAAAACCTTACGGAAGTCTGAACCCACAGGAACACCATTAACTGATTCAAATGATCTGTGGAAAACAAATAAAAACAAGCAGGCGTCTGGTGAGCAAAGCATTTCATTATTAGTGTTTTTTGGTAAAGAATGATATAAAATGAGTAACAACACTCCTCCTCACCCTTTCTTCTTCTTCTTCTTCTTCTTCTTCTTCTTCTTCTTCTTCTTCTTCTTCTTCTTCTTCTTCTTCTGCTATACAATAAAGGACACAATTATATGACAAAAGAAAAGGAAATAAAAAAATGTATAAATCATACGGTAGATACACATTTGGCAGGAAAATAGAATTTGATAATGAAGGAGCCATGCTATTCTAGGAACCCTGCCATATTCATAGCATATTTGGTGTGCACTACAATGTGTTGATTACAAAATGTGGGAAAATATGGGAACACTTACTGTATATGTATATGCTACTTATCAACTCGCAGTTTTAATTTGAGCCCAATCAAGTTTTGTAACACATGTCATTAGTATACCCTACTGTACATACACCATCATAGAATTCAGTAGTTTTAAAATCCGGATTTAGGTATGACCACCAGAGTCAGTCTTATCTTTGTAACAGGGTTACCTTTGTTTAAAGATACTTTTAAAAACGTTACTGTAGTATGTGCTGGAGAAATTGGATTGTAGATTATTTTGCATTTTATTATTACTTTATAAGTAGGTCACTACTAACTATAGTTCTAGTAACCATGGTAATATGTCTGTATGCTTTACAGTTAATAAACAAAACATGTGCCCCATTAAAGTTTAGTGAGTAGATATACTGCCGTGTAATAACATCGGACTGCTGCCCTGTTTAATTAACTTTTTAATTGTACAGCACAGAAATTAAGATTGATTGCCTAGTTATGTGAACTGAATGTATGGATAACCATAAGAAATCACAGCCTGCCAATAGATAACCTGCAGTTTTGTTGGACCTTTTGCAAATGTTGCAAAATAAATGCGTTGAATATGAAACTACAGGATAAAAAACAAAACAAACAGACTGGCAAGCCCGTGGCATAAATATATCTACATGTTCATTTGGTATATTAAAAGAGGCACACAGTTAAAGAGTGTTCATTACAATTGTAAATTCCTGCCCCAGGGCTCGTAGACCAGTGCTAGATTACATGAGGTCTATGTTCATGGACAGCATTTTCGCGTTTCATTGAAAGTCCAGTGCAGCTAATTAATTTCATTAGGAAGTGAAGTCATCTTCTAGCAGGAATTAATATTTGGAGCTTCATGTTGCTAATTCATTTCCAGATTTAATTAGCTCAGAGAAGAAATGTTGCTCGGGCAAGAGGACTTTTTAATTATCAGCTTGGATAAATTTGAAAATGTTGATGCCTAGGGGTTGAGTTAATTAAAACCTGCATTATTTTAACTTTAATTAGCTCCCATCTTTGTTTTGCTTCGCCATATGGCCATGTCCTGTCGTCAAATTTAGTTAATTAAGCTAATTAAGCTAATCATTTTAATTACTCAAGACAATGTGATTGGATAGAGGATGACTACAAGTTTATGGCCAAGTACTTCTTTTTCATTAACTTGAAGGGACAGCGTTATTTCTGATTGCGGCTGGCTTGCAGAACAGCGCAGTTCAGGGATGTGACAGCCTTAGAGATATTAAGGCTGAAGCCTAATTGCATTCCTTGATAAAAAGAAAATGTCACTAACACAACTCTTTTAAAGAGGAGAATAATTTATATTAGCATGCTGGAAGTTCTGTTGCGGTTAGGGCATTCGGGCGTTCTTTTACTTAATAAAAATCACAGTGAAAACTTGCTCTAGTAAAATAGATACTGATCTTAAATTGATTCTTTACTCTTTTTTTTATCTGTCAACACCCTACTTTATTCATTCAATGTATGAATATTATTAACCCCTTTACCATACTTTAAAAAAAAAAACTTTTTTAGTTATTGTTTGATTTATCTTATGTTTTAAAAAAATTGTGATGACATACTGAAAGTCGTAAAATACAGACTTCCCCCAAGATTGGGCTCAGTGCACATTGTATTTATAAGATCTCAGCCACCTAGCTCCTCAAAAGAGTCAATTTCTCTTTCCATCAATGGACAGAGACTCAAATCACTTTTAGACTCAATCTTACATTAGGAACCTTCAAGTTTAATTTGTCCCTTGTGGCACCTAGAAACCTATATGTGACAAAACAGGCATGCCAGAAAAAAATAGCCTTTTCCCACTGGGTTGAAAAATGCCTCAGTGTGGAGAGCTGGCAGTACATGTATTGGTCACTTAAACCCCGGACATTGCTTTAAATGGACCTCATTACTGAAAACCAAGCCCTAATAGGATCTAATGGATTGAGCAGTAGTTCTAACCCTTGTAAATGACAAAGACTCAAAGTCATACTTAATGCCATTTTGGATACCGGCCTGGTTGACAGATGCAAGTCTAAATTAGATAACATAATATAGAGGCATTATGTTCATTGGGTTTGATTTTTGTTAATAGATTGTGGTATTCGGACCACCCCTACTTTGGTAATGTATTTTCATGTATTATCTTATTGCTTCATTTTTAATTAATCAAGTGGTCCGTTTGCTTAGTAAGTAAATAATGCTTGCCATGTCATTGGCCAGAACTTTCTATCCCGATTGGTAAGGCTGTCTTGACATTTGGTCATGTATTTTTTCCCACTCTTAAAGCTGCAGTCTCCCTTATCTTCTTCTGTTTTATACTACTGTCACTTACAGTCTATACTTGTATATCTGACTCACAGTGGTCCGTCAAACACAGTCATAATGGCAAGGAACTGACACCAGTTCAGATGCCTGTCGATTTCATTTAACCAGCATTTAAACGTCCAACAGTGGGTGACTGATATCTGAATGTAAACTGTTCCATTGCATTGTAGTGCCACTGCATTTCCACTGAAGATCATTTTGTAAGGGCAGCCCTTACAGGTCATCTGAAATGCTATTAATATTTATCAAAGCCTGTGTATGACAGCAGCATTAGTCATCTTTGTACTGTACTCCTGCTCAGTTAACCGGACAATAATGATACACCTTGCTCGTGCAACCGCCATCAGCACACTCCACAGCACGTGCATGCAGGGAGGTAGCTGGTAAATTAAGACTAATTAATTCTCATGCCTTTCATCTCTGAAATGTGAAATTTTGTTTACCGGTCTCAGCCTATAACCCTCAATTGACATTAGTCCACATCGCAAAAATACCACATGATTTGGCAGTATTATTCAGCACAGTTGTTAGTCTCTGCTTGAGAGAGGCCCGAGACTGAATTGCATGGGTGTTCATGTATGAGGGCACTGTATGTGCATTCTCAGAGACGTTCATGGTGTCTGCATGTGGCCTTGACGTGCAACAAAATTCACAAGCACTCATAATTTTTTTCAAATACAACCACTGCTTCCTTCGTCACCTCACGTGAACCAATTCCTGTTTCGGCCATTATGAATCCAAACCAAGCAGACACAGACATGGGGCTGTAACCCATCTAACAACAGTTCAGTGGAAGCCAGCTTAATAGATGAGCTGACAGCAGGGTAGTCAAGCCCATAGGCCTGCAATGGGAAACTCTGCTCTCAGGCAGAGATCCACCACTATGGCTGCAAGCTCACTAAGAAATCATACACAATGGTTATCAAGATGCTCTCATGCTTCCTTTTTAAGAATTCATAATTATAGCTGCTTATTAGCTTGCAGTGAAGATAGTACCTGCAAGATTACATCAGGAGGGGTTTTGGTGTAGGTTTGTGGAGTCCTGTGACCCTACAGTAAAAATGTAACCCCCCTATTGTTTATATATATATACAGACGTGCTCAAATTTGTTGGTACCCTTACAGCTCATTGAAATAATGCTTCATTCCTCCTGAAAAGTGATGAAATTAAAAGCTATTTTATCATGTATACTTGCATGCCTTTTTGGTATGTCATAGAATAAACAAAGAAGCGTTGAAAAAGAGATGAATTATTGCTTATTCTACAAAGATATTCTAAAATGGCCTGGACACATTTGTTATCACCCCTTAGAAAGATAATAAATAATTGGATTATAGTGATATTTCAAACTAATTAGTTTCTTTAATTAGTATCACACATGTCTCCAATCTTATAATCAGTCATTCAGCCTATTTAAATGGAGAAAAGTAGTCACTGTGGTGTTTGGTATCATTGTGTGGGTTGAACATGGACCAGAGAAAGCAAAGGAGAGAGTTGTCTGAGGAGATCAGAAACTTCTTAATAATAGACAAACATGGTAAAGGTAAAGGCTACAAGACCATCTCCAAGCAGCTTGATGTTCCTGTGACAACAGTTGCAAATATTATTAAGAAGTTTAAGGTCCATGGAACTGTAGCCATACCTCCAGCACAGTGGCGTTTTCTCCATTTAAATAGGAAAATCGAATACCCAGATTGAACAGAAGGATAAAATTAAAGAAACTAAAAAGAACCAAGGATAACTGCCAAAGAGATACAAGCTGAACTCCAAGGTGAAGGTAATATCTGATCGCACCATCCGTCTTTTTTTTCAGCTTCTTTGCTTTATGGGCTCCATGGAAGAAGACCCAGGAGGACTCCACTTTTGAAAGAAAAACATAAAAAGCCAGACTGGAATTTGCTAAAATGCATATTGACAAGCCATAATCCTTCTGGGAGAATGTCCTTTGGACAAATGAGTCAAAACTGGAATTTTTTTCAAGTCACATCAGCTCTATGTTCACAGACGAAAAATGAAGTTTCAAAGAAAAGAACACCATACCTACAGTGAAACATGGAGGAGGCTCATCTAACAATGTTTTGGGGCTGCTTTGCTTAATCATGGCACAGGGTGCCTTGAATCTGTGCAGGGCACAATGAAATCTCAAGACTATCAAGGCATTCTGGAGTGAAACGTACTGCCCAGTGTCAGAAAGCTCTGTCTCAAACGCAGGTCATGGGTCCTCCAACAGGATAATGATCCAAAACACACAGCTAAAGCACCCAAGAATGGATAAGAACAAAACATTGGACTATTCTGAAGTGGCCTTCTATGAGTCCTGATCTGAATCCTATCGAACATCTATGGAAAGAGCTGAAACTTGCAGTCTGGAGAAGGCACCCATCAAACCTGAGACAGCTGGAGCAGTTTGCTCAGGAAGAGTGGGCCAAACTACCTGTTAACAGGTGCAGAAACATTGAGAGCTACAGAAAACGTTTGATTGCAGTGATTGCCTCTAAAGGTTGTGCAACAAAATATTAGGTTAAGGTTCCCATCATTTTTAACCATGCCATTTTCATTTGTTTTATTATTTACAATATTTTGTTGAATAAAAATCAAAAAAGCAAAGTCTGATTTCTAAATAAATATGGAATAAACAATGGTGGATGCCAATTAATTTTGTCAGTTTCAAGTTATTTCAGAGAAAAATTGTGCATTCTTCGTTTTTTGGAAAGTACCAACAAATTTGAGGATGCCATATATATATATATTTTATTATTATTTTTTAAATCATTACCCGAAAAAAATCATGGTACCCGGGTATATTTTATGGCGTGTACCTGGTCCTGGATTTTCTACCCGTTAGTATTAATCTCTCATCTCTCTAAAACTCTCTCTCTCTCTCTCTCTCTTTATGTATATATATATATATATATATATATATACTGCAACGTCTTAGCGTGACATGCCTAGACTCTAGTGAAACCAGAAGTCCTGAATCTGTCTATCACAACAGGTGGCCTGGGTGGTATGGATGGAGCTGTTCTGATAAGTATGTAGGTCTTGAAGTGCTTTAAAGGTCAACAACAGAATTTTGAAAGTGATACGGAAACTAATAGGAAGCCAATGCAGTCATACACCATAAACACAAGCTTTTCCTTTTTTAACTATAGCATAGGGAAGCCCTCCGTACCTAATAATGGTTCTGTGGAAACGACTAGGACACATTAAACTTTCAGCATTTTCACTGTAATTTGGAAGAAAAAGAAGCTGTGAGCTACGCATATAAAAGGTCTCTTCTGATTCTGAACTGCCTGGACTGGTAATTAATTATGTGCAATGGTCAAGTAAAACAGTCACTCTGGATTAACTTGGCAATTTTATTGACGAGGCCCCTTTCGCCAGGGGCATGCAATTTTACCTGCCTAATTGGGGGTTTAAGGCATGTTACTGTTAAAGAAACACAGTTCTAGGTTGGATTGGGCTGCCATGATTAAAACCAAATGTAACCATTATTGATTAAAAAGTAATTTAGTCTTACATGCAACCTTAACTGAAGTGAATTGTTTAATCAGACTGCAAGGCTGACGCTGCAAGAGCAAGTGCTGTTCCCCCCTCAATCTCAACGCCAAGGCCTCATTTTAAGAAAAAAAAAAAAAAAATTTGTGAAGGTTACTAGTGTGAGTTGTTTTAACAAACACTATCAAACTACATCCTGAAGGATACACAGTTGATGGGTCCGTTCTTTTAAAGGACCGGCATGCCAACCTATGTCTTTCACAACATCTGTGCATTTTAATACAGTATGCAAAATAAATTCTATGTCATAAATATAACAAGTTATTGGGAGTTAGAAAATTATCTTTACATGGCATCTGTATTTACTGTGTATTTATATTTATATATCTCTTAAAAATGCTTACCTATGCTTTTGCCATGCTTTTCTATGCTTTATTATACGTTGCTATGCTTTTATTATGGTAAACTTTTCTGAGGGGCTTCATCATCCAGCATCCTTTAATTTGGTTAAAGGTTTTAATATGGCAGACTGACTCTGTTGGTGCAATATAAATATGCTATAGATACTACATTAGGATTACTAGAGGGTTTCATGTAACACATCCTTTTAACCCTAAAGAGCCCTTTGAACAGTTGTACAGAGGTCAGATGTAAGCCAATTATTTCATAGCAGAAGAGGGATTTATTTCATGCACCTGTTCATTTTATTGTAGAAGAATTTACCCCAGCATTACTTAACCAGAATTGACCTGGCTTTCCATCTTTACTCCCATCCTGCAGTTCATAATTAATAATAAGTTGCCCAGTTAAAAAAACCTCAGTTCCTTGTTCCTCAAACAAACACACGGGTTATATTTAATTGGCAGTCGACACTAAAGCCGAAGAATAAGAATGTTGTATAACAAGATCTCTATTGTAAACTATTTAGGATGTTTTTGTTATATGAAACCTATACTATAACTATGAATCCTATAGTAATCTTATTATAGTAGGGAATCAACTGTGATATGTGAATTGTATGTACTGTAAATAATTAATAAATAAATGTACTGTAAGAATAACAATAATTAAAAAAAAAAATTCTAATCAGGTACTTCAGTTCGAGATAATGTAAAACGCCTGTGTAGATCTCAATGAGTCTGCATTTCTATAAACTGAAGGTAACTCAGGACACGAAGATGCTGCCACACGTTACTGTACGTCTTCTTATCCCCAAATCGACGCTTTACAAAAGACACTCCTGTGTTTCCAATGTTAGGGGTTTAGTCACTGTAACATCACTGGAGGTGCATCCGTGATACCTGTCCAGTCAGCAAATCCAATGTTTCTGAAGTGTAGTCTGTTTTGCCAGCCGTGACGCGTGATTGAATAACTAAACGTTCCCTACTGACATTTACCACCATCAAAGCATGAGAAAACATCTGGACGCCGTCAAGAAATCTGTCCAGGGTCAAGTTTGGAATCTGAGTTGCGATTAACTCTCCTGGCAGGTTTCTGTGGAGAAGGTGAGTGTGTGTATGGGGGAGGGGGGAGCGAGGTTAGGGGTGAGACGGGGTGGGCAGGAGATCCTAAACAGCTCTCCTTCACATGTAATTGCAGAGATAGTACTACTCAAAGATAGACACTTATTGAGATAGGCCATCAGCTTCATGATTTACTGCTGTTTAATGCTGAGATCTTCAAAGACTTAAAAATCATTAGTATATAAAACAATAAAATAGGTTCACTCAGACACCTGCTCTCTGCACATCAGCATTTGAGGAGAACTAGATTCAAAAAACAGATCTTGCAGGCTTATTAATAGGTAATGAGTTTTTTACTTTTATAAGGGTTTTTTTTATATCAAGGCAGACTAAAAGGGTAAAAAAAAAGCATTAGTAGGGCTTTTAATGCATTTACTGTTCAGTGCTTAGTTCTCATATTTCTATGCCTTTTTTTTTTTTTTTTTTTTTTTTTTTTTTTTTTGGTATACATGCTTATACCATTAGCTGTGTTTACTAATGCAATCTCCCTGTGATCACACTGCATAAAACAGCATTGAACACTTGTTCTATTTAAGAGGAACTTGCCCGGCAAAGTAGATTTTTCAATTAACACATGGATATAATTGGTATTCATTCAAAAGTAATTATCTTAATTTGAAAGGAACTCACTTGCATTCCACACAATAATATGCTGTGGAGCGAGCATGCGTCCTACACCTGATGCCTCGGGGTGGGAAGTTTCTGGGTTTAATAAGATAAATGAAATTGTATGTCTTTTTGGTTTTCTGTTCATTTTGCTGTTGTTTTACACTAACTGCCTATGCTGTTAATGCCTGTGTGGTTAATGCCTATGCTTACTCGTGCTGACCTTCATTTCCAGCCACCAAACCTACAGTATAAATTAAAGTGGTTATAATCTAATTGGCTGCGCCTATATCTCAAGTGCAATGAGATGACAGACCCTCAACTTAATCCCAAGAATGCATTTAATAAAATGTGCAAGTATAAAATCTGGTTAATATAGACCAACCAAAACTGCTGTCCAACTTCTGACCCAAAAATCAAATGAACATGTTCAAGTTTGGACTGCTCCTACTCGAGAACTAAAACTTTTTCATTTTCCTGATAAATAACAGTAAAACTGGTTTTAACTGAACATTAAGGATTTTTTAAAAGGTTTTTTTTTAGCAAAAGAGTAACAGGCACAATTTATGGAATTATTTCATATTATACCCTTTAAAACAAGACATTTTCTATGGTTTCTAGCAGTGAAGGCAGGTTGCTGGTACACCAGTCCAGTGCTAGGCTTGAATAGGCCTGCACTGCTCATCAGCTGTATTGCTGCTGTTATCGATTAAGGTGCAATTAAGGCATGGACCAGCATAGCCCACAGCTGTGTTGTTCAAATATGAAGTGTGATTTCCTGTGAAAGTGGGACCTTTATAGCCATGTGCTGCTCACCCTGTTAGAGATGAGCCTCGGCTTGGGCTCACACATCCTCAGGCTTGGCCGATGTTGACACTTCCAAGTCAAGCTTACAAACCAAAAGGTTCTTGGCAAATGGCATCAGAGCAAGTTTGCAATCATTTCCAAGCCAAGCCTAAGCTGTTGATAAACTTGTCCAAAACAAACTTGAGTCCTGCCAGCAAGGCTTTTATGAAATGCTGGTTGGCCCCAGGCACAACTCCTACATTGGTTGACCCGGACTGGCAGAGAACCCTACCGAATTGTTACTTCCATACTCGCTCGTTAAACCTGACCACGGGGAAATCATTCATTCTGGTTAATTGGTTTTAACTTTTAACTCAGCTAAACATTTAACCACCAATAATAAACCAAAATAGCCCAACTTCCAGCAAATGCAAGTCGTGTGCTTTAAAGTGATGTCTCAGTTGTTATTTTCATTCTTTCTTTCTTTTTCAAATTCACATTATCACCGGTTTTCATTTCAATTGCCTTTCTCATGATCAGCTCCACTCCACAACACAACAGGGAATCTTAGATGCCTGATGTAGTGTAGTGCCTGTCAGTCTTTTGATACTGTTGCACTAAGAGCAATGGAGAGCCAAAGTGGATGCATTCACTGTTGCTGGACATATACAGTATATGTATATATCAATATATATATATATACAGACGTGCTCAAATTTGTTGGTACCCCTCCACAAAAAACGAAGAATGCACAATTTTCTCTGAAATAACTTGAAACTGACAAAAGTAATTGGCATCCACCATTGTTTATTCCATATTTAATAGAAATCAGACTTTGCTTTTGATTTTTTATTCAACATAATATTGTAAATAATAAAACAAATGAAAATGGCATGGACAAAAATGATGGGACCGCTTTTTTAAATATTTTGTTGCACAACCTTTAGAGGCAATCACTGCAATCAAACGTTTTCTGTAGCTCTCAATGAGACTTCTGCACCTGTTAACAGGTAGTTTGGCCCACTCTTCCTGAGCAAACTGCTCCAGCTGTCTCAGGTTTGATGGGTTTTCTCCAGACTGCAAGTTTCAGCTCTTTCCATAGATGTTCGATAGGATTCAGATCAGGACTCATAGAAGGCCACTTCAGAATAGTCCAATGTTTTGTTCTTATCCATTCTTGGGTGCTTTTAGCTGTGTGTTTTGGGTCATTATCCTGTTGGAGGACCCATGACCTGACTGAGACAGAGCTTTCTGACACTGGGCAGTGTTTTCACTCAGAATGCCTTGATAGTCTTGAGATTTCATTGTGCCCTGCACAGATTCAAGGCACCCTGTGCCAGGCGCAGCAAAGCAGCCCCAAAACATAACCGAGCCTCCTCCATGTTTCACTGTAGGTATGGTGTTCTTTTCTTTGAAAGCTTCATTTTCCTCGTCTGTGAACATAGAGCTGATGTGACTTGCCAAAAAGCTCCAGTTTTGACTCATTTGTCCAAAGGACATTCTCCCAGAAGGATTATGGCTTGTCAATATGCATTTTAGCAAATTCAGTCTGGCTTTTTATGTTTTTCTTTCAAAAGTGGAGTCCTCCTGGGTCTTCTTCCATGGAGCCCAAAAAAGCTTGGATGGTGCGATCAGAAACTGACGTCCTTCACCTTGGAGTTCAGCTTGTATCTCTTTGGCAGTTATCCTTGGTTCTTTTTCTACCATTCGCACTATCCTTCTGTTCAATCTGGGGTTGATTTTCCTTGCGGCGCCCAGGGAGGTTGGCTACAGTTCCATGGACCTTAAACTTCTTAATAATATTTGCAACTGTTGTCACAGGAACATCAAGCTGCTTGGAGATGGTCTTGTAGCCTTTACCTTTACCATGTTTGTCTATTATTTTCTTTCTGATCTCCTCAGACAACTCTCTCCTTTGCTTTCTCTGGTCCATGTTCAGTGTGGTGCACACAATGATACCAAACACCACAGTGACTACTTTTCTCCATTTAAATAGGCTGAATGACTGATTATAAGATTGGAGACATGTGTGATACTAATTAAAGAAACTAATTAGTTTGAAATATCACTATAATCCAATTATTTATTATCTTTTCTAAGGGGTACCAACAAATGTGTCCAGGCCATTTTAGAATATCTTTGTAGAATAAGCAATAATTCATCTCTTTTCACAGCTTCTTTGCTTTATTCTATGACATACCAAAAGGCATGCAAGTATACATGATAAAATAGCTTTTAATTTCATCACTTTTCAGGAGGAATGAAGCATTATTTCAATGAGCTGTAAGGGTACCAACAAATTTGAGCACGTCTGTATATATATATATATATATATATATATATATATATATATATATATATATATAAAGAGCGTGAGAACCGAAGAAAACAAATTATCTGAAACACTTTAATGAGTCCAGCAAATGGGGCACAAACTGTGAAAAGTTGTTCTTTGGAGGAATGTATACCCATTGTTCATAGTGTCCTATTGTGACCTAAGGAAATGGCTGGAGGCGCAGGGTGTCACATAACACACTAAAGGATGGTAACACTCAATACCTATACTGTGTTTTAAAATTAAGAAGCCATAACTTGAACAAGGTATGTAAAGATGCAAGAAAGATTTAAGAAATTCTAGCTGGGAGATGTATTTTCAGCTTCAAGGATCAAACAGCAGGCAGTAGCACTGTAATTGGGCCATGTGAGAGAGAGGGACACAGATAACATGTAAATACTGTACAGCTCTGGCTAAAGGTTTTGTATCACCCAGTATTTTAGGATTGTGACATAATAAAAATAAACTATATGAACATCTTTTATTTAACATCATGTAATCAAACAAACAATAATAAATAATATCACAAAAGTCTACCAGAAGCCATAATAGTAGTACAGTATTTCATGTTAATTTTGAAATGTCCATTTTTCCACTTAGTGCTATGTATGCAAAGCATTATGTAATTCAACATGTTTCATTTGACTTGTAGGTTTCATTCGACTTTATGAAGCAAAATGTGTTAATTCTATAGGGTGATGCAAAACTTATGGCCATAGCTGTTCATCTCTTCCTTTTCCCATTGCCCATCTTGGTGTATTTGACCCCAGACTAGGCATGTAGGCATTCACATGGTGGGAGCGACACCTGTTACCTGACTTCCAAGAGGAAGGACCAAATACTCCCTCCACTGCTTAGAACCCCATCGTACTGAAACACAGCTGAGCTCTGGTGACCCCAGCCATGTCTCTTACAGTTTAACCTCACTTCATTGTTGAGCGTCTATCGGTCACTATGTACTGTATTTTTGGGTCATTTCGTAGTTCATGTGAAGAGTAAAAAGGCATGAAAAATTCTTTAAATGTTATTTCACTGAATACATCAGAGTACATCAAACACTACATCTGCTATTCAAAATGACCGTTCTTGTCTTCTATTTGCTATATTTCCATGGGAACCCTAGCTGAGCACATGCACAGAGCACTATCCTTGCAGGTGACCTGTCCTTTACTATCCAGCCCTGTTGTTCTCTCTTCACAGGTGTAATATATATATAATTTTTATTTTGTAAATCTCTAGAGGACATTGTCCAGAATCAGGATCTATATAATGTGCAGGAGGTGTAGTTATTACTCAGTAAAGCTATTCAAGTCAGTATCTGTGACAGTGCGGCACATCAACCAGCTGCAATCCTGTGGTTTGCAAAGTCTCTCTTTTCCTCCAAAACAACACCCACACAAAACAAATCTCTCCTTAAATAACCACAGCCCGGGTGAGGGGAGGTGGGTGGCATATTGATGAGCCCCTACACTGAGGGGTTGAAAATGCTGCCAGCAAAAAAAAAAAACAATTACGTCACAGGACAGGAAAATAGTCTCTTAACAAAAAGCTACTTACATGTGCCTTCGCATTACAGATAATGAGACAGATTATATTACATTACACTCCAGGGCAAGCAAGACTGTGGATAATTACCAGCCCAATATTGTGTATGTCCCATGTTGCGTTACCCAATACTATGATGAGCAACATGGTACTATAGGAAAGATACTGTTGAAAATATATTATTCTTTTTTAAGTGGCTCTTTACTAAGATAGTATTCACTTACGCTATGCTAATGCCGCAGCAACAGCTGACAGAATGTTAACAGATATGGCAGCACTGCATTATCACCAAGGAAGCAATCCTGTTATATATATCTACAACTGTGCTAAGATTAGTAATTATAACATGTAAGCTGTGCCACTAGAAAGGCAGCCTGTTTGTGGAAGGTAGGCAGTTTAGTGTACAGTAAAACAAGAACCTATTGCACACCTCTTCATTTGGTATAATAGTCTAAATGTCAGTTATTTCCAATTCTGTATTTGCTGTAATGCTTCATGGAAGCAGCCCAGTTACAGTATACAGTAGGGAAGGGGCCCTAATATAAATAGGCTTAAGATGGGACTGACTGAGGCAGAATGGTTAACTAGCTCTGAGAAGATTCAAACCAGCCAACGTTAATAGGCTTAGGCAAAGAGTTCCTGACTCCTGGTGTTTGGTTGTACCTGGGTTCCTTCCACACATTTTCATTCATAAATGCTCTCATTGTGTTTTGTTTTGGTGTGTTTGGTAGTGGTGTGTGATGTGGGTTGGGGCATATTCTTTATCTGTACTACCATTTAAAAAAAAAAAAAATCTATTATAGTTCCAAAATTCACATTTGAAGGCTTGGTAAATAATTGAAAGCCAGAAGCCAGGAGTGTGCTTGAGCACCACTAACACGGAAGCCATCATTCATTGAAGCTCAATCCATTTTCTATGCACAAGCCCCTGAACAAGGACGCCATTAAGGCTGGTTCATTTTGAAAACATTAGTGACAGTGGTACTTCTGTGGAAGGGGGGCTCTGACAAGTGTCGCCTCTGTTTAAATCAAGCCTTCAGATTTCATTTAAGGAAACACAGGCCAAACTGGACAAAGTTTTATTGGTTTGTTTATTTTTCCTGATCTACTTGTTAGCTGTGGTTGGTAAGCTACAAATATTGGAGCATGTCGGGACTTGCACTGAACTGAATTTCACTGAACTGCCTATTCTCACAGTCAATCTGGACTTTCTAAACTGACGTTACTCATCTAGCATGGTAAACTCTGTTTGCATCCTATCAGAGGGTGGACAAAATACAGAACATTTGCGCTTATCATAAAACACACCTGGGCTGACACTGAAATGGCTGATTAATACTTTGCACAAGTGCTACGCCTCCTGGAAAGGATTTTCAGTCACGGTGGGCAAGACAGCAGAGCTGAAAGTCTTTGCTGGAAGGCTTGTAGTTGGCTCTCGATTGGCAGGTTCTTCTGTATCCAAGAATGCACACTAAAAGCCTTCCTCATTCTATTCAAGTCGCGTGACAATAAGGAGGGAAGAATGTTCAATCCTGGCAATCTAGCATACTCCAGACGGGTACAGGCAGATTAAGAGAAAAGTGATGTAGGAGAAACAGGACCCAGAACTATTCAGAATGGTTGCAAACATCATCAAATAGTAAGAGTAATGTAAAGGTGCTAACACCCCTCACCTCCCACCCGCTGAGTTTTTCCATCTGCACAAATATTAACTTTGGTTTCATTAAGGTTTAAGAAAAATACTGTTGCCAAAGCTGTGTGCCTATCTATTAAAAATTAAGGGACTTGCTAGCAAACAGATGTCAGCCTCCAAAGCTCTCAATCCCTCAGTTTTCGTGCGAAATTCATCATGTTAAGTGATTAAAAGGAACTCCACTATACAGAACTCGTTCTCACCTTTTAGAGGAATCAAACCTTTGTTCAAGGTTGCTGTAAAGACAGAAGTGATTTGAAATGGCTTATCTTCCTGTCATTTTGTATTTTTTTTTGGGTTGCATTTAAAAAAATAAAAATCAGAAAGGCCTTTTAACAACCTTAAAGATGCAAGGACCTTTTAGCTTTTAGCTTCTAGTTTCTTGTTAAATTACCTTTCATGGGTATATACTACATAGCAGAAAACAAAATGCAATGTAAGTGTTCCTATTAACTACCCATCCATATCAAAGTGTCCCCATTACTGAGCCCCTATTGTGTGGTTTGAAATGGTTCTAGGTTTTAGAAAGTGTTTCCCCTTAAGCAGACATGCCATTTAAGTATGTTCTATTGTAGTTTCTTAGCTACATTAGTGCTTCTCCAGGTTAGCACATCAAAGCAAGGACCCCATCACTTGCATGTGGATTATGCTAACATGAATGCCATTTGTAATCTTATAGGTCTGAAACTAAAGACATGCTTTTAAAGCTTAGGAGAATGCAGGACAAAAAATAGCACATTAGGATCATATTCATATCAAACAGTTGTAAATTCTAACATTGCAAAATAAAACGTCAGTGGGAGTGGTGCTTTAATGGGTTTGTGCCCATTGTGATGTTTAAAGCACAAATTATACTGTGCTTCAGCTGTTGTTCTGTGTTGTATAAGCTAAGGAAACAAACAGACCCAAAAATGTACATTCATACATAAATGATACAGCAGTGCTTGAAAAAAAAAACACTTAAGAATATACTGGGAAGCTGTGCAAAATATCTGCTTTGTTGTTTGAAAAACTTTGCAATAAAACTTAAAGGACTGCCTCTTATTAGGCTTAGAGGAAAGGCTAGTGAAATTGAAGGATTTTTAACTGCTTCAGTGCTAATTAGGTTTCATGAATGCTTTCTTATATGCACCACTGGATTACAGGAGTCTAAGGACAAAGCCAATTGGGAAGGTCTGGTAATCAAAATTCTTAACTAGTCCTGCGTACCAGTCTGTAAGCTTTATTGCTAGAGGTGTACACAGGCCATTAAAGTGGCTAGCTGTCTTTGACCAACTGAGACCACCGTGCAAAGAAACAGTTTAATAAGGCCTGGTCTCTTGTAGGACGAAACAAAGGTCTATGTGCGTTACTACCTCACAGTATTCATCTTCCAGATTGTAATGAACGCTGGGACTTCTAATTCTTTGTTTGTCACACAGAGGTTGTGTAAAGCCTTCAAATATGATGTTATTCATAAGCATTTCCATGCGCTTATGCTTTATGATAAATGGGTCACAATAAAATAAATGTCTTTTCATGATGAATTCAAATTGAATTAAAAGGTAAAAACAAATGAGTTATGGGTTTTAAATAATATATGCCTTAACCTTTACAATATCAATATTAAATTGTGTGCTAGTAATGCAAAATCATGCTTAAATATACAACTCATATAAAACATTGAGAAGATTTTCTATTTTATTGAATCATACTTCAAGTACATGAATGAAATAACTATTGTGTATTGAATGAGCACTAAAAGCGGTGCTGACAGCAATGCACTTCCCATGAAAGGTGAGGGTCAAGGGCACCCACTGCCAGGGATATGTGAACATCCTTACAAATTCTCCTCAATCCTATACCTGAAAACCAACCCTATTCATATATATATATCAGAGATTATTTTTTGTGCTGCTTCTCATATTAGAGAGACGTCAAATAAGACCACCAGACCCGTTTTGCCAAATAAAAGGCAATTTGTTTACCAATTCCCCCCCCCCCCCAAAAAAAAATGATAACAGCTCAAAGATTGCTATAAGTGACACTGCACTGCAACGTGCCTGCATTCGACATCGTAAGTTGACGAACACAAAAGTACTGCATAACCATTACCTTCTTGGTCATTATAGCGTGCTGTGAATTACCATGCAAATCATTTTTTTTTTTTTTGCAAATTTAACAATTATGTATGTATTATTACCCTAGATTCCGTAATTAAATCTTTAAAGGATATTTTTGTATCCATTCACACACGGTCATTGGATAGATGAATAGCGTATGTTAATTGAAAAAAAAAATGCCATCGTTATGTTTCCTTATTTCAATTACGTGGCCATTATTAGTATTGATGATCGCCGTGCACCATGGTTCAATGTTATTCAAATATCTGTTAAAATCCTGACATTCAGGGTTGCTCTCTGGAGCAGAGATTATGGCAAACGGTGCTGCGTGAACGACTTTCGGCTGAGACGTCAAATAAGACCACCAGACCCGTTTTGCCAAATAAAAGGCAATTTGTGTACCAATTCACCCCCACCCCTAAAAAAATTATTACAGCTCAAAGATTGCTATAAGCGACACTGCACTGCAACGTGCCTGCATTCAGTCATAAGCCAGGGAAACACAAAAGGGATGCATAACCATTACCTTCTTGGTCACCGCGCACCAGCAACCTGTGGTCTACCATGCAAATCTTTTTTTTTTTTTTTTTGCAAATTTGCACCTCTGAGGTGGCTTATTACCTGATGTTTTCAGTTCTCCAAAAATTAAATCTCCAAAGGATATTTTTGTATCCATTCACACACGATCATTAGATAGATGAATAGCGTATGTTAATTGAAAAAAAAAATGCTAAAAATAATTTTCTTATTTCAAATTGGGGAGAAAATTGATGAAAACAATTGGCACCATGGTTCAAAATTAAAAAAAATATAAAATCCTGACAGCTCCATCAGTTTATGGCTTAAAATAAAAAAAAATAAAAACATTTGGGGGTTAATCAAAGCACCGCTTTCTAAAAAGCAACTGTAGAAAAAAAATTATAATTACAAACACTCAAATGAAATGTGCACTGTATAATGTAACAATTATGCAGCAATTGTGAGGTGTTTTACATTAAACTGTGCTTAATTTTCTCTTAATTTTTATTACTTAAAAACACCATACGAGAGCAAATATCTGAAAATATCACAAATAGATTTATTTTTCATTCAGCATTTATAGGTTGGTGAAAATCTACATTTTATCTGCTATGAGCTTCAGATTTGCGCTGTGGAGGGTGTTTATGGGTTGGGGTTTGGGGGGAGAGGTGGTAGCAACATTGGGACAAAAAGAACACTTACATGCATACATACATGGCATTTTACAGAGTTACACCAGAAGTGTTTATGATAGATTTCCACAAAAGCATAGTCTATTATTTTTTTTCAAAATGAAACACATTTCCTTTACAACACTTAAGATGTACAAAGAGCAAACAGAAGGTTGTAAAGAAGGTAGAGTACAGGGTATAAACTGCGGTCATCACCCTGCTAATTGTTAACGGAGGAACGATGCAGATTGGAAAAGCTGCTCTTAATTAGCTTCATTTATTATTTTTATTTTTTTTTAATTTTTAATTTTTTTTTAATTCTCAATTTCTGTACACAGTCTCCCATTAGTCCAGGTTCACGGAGTCCTTAATGTTCCTCCTCAGTCATGTGAACGCAGGAACAGACTCGAGAGAAGGGCAGTCAAGAGTAAAAAAAGGGAAATACAATGGCATGGGGTGCTGGAGGTGGCCTAGACACCGGCCGGAAAGGTGACTCGCTGCAGAACCAGAGTGAGGGCCCACCGGCGACGACGGGCCAGGTCTGAGATGAAGACACGCATCCTGCTGCTTGCTGGCATGGCTCCATTCCTTTTAACAGACCTGGGAAAAATAATTTAAAAAAAAACACACAACATGTAAGACCAGCTGGTTAAACTGAGACAGATAGCAACTCTGATCTACTGAAACTACCTCGCTGCAGTAATTGAAATAAATCTCTATACAACACAGTGAGGGATGCTTGATAACTGTCAACCCCATGCAACATAAACAATTGGATCAGAAATGCTGCAGGGGTGGGTTTGACGTTTGCAAGTTTTTTAATTCTTTCTAGGCACTAACTTTTTCAATAATTGATGTAATCGGTTACATATGTGTCCTTTATAAGTTAAAATCATTATTATGGCAATGGTGTAACTGTACCCCTCAATAAGTGACACATCATGCATACGGGTAAAAAGAAAAAAACTGGATCTCATTACCTGAGCATTAAACACAAAGAAAAAATGCAGGGTTTTTTTTTACATTCTTTTTTTCTTTAGTATTCTACAGTTCTTTTTACCCTTTCCTCAAATTACTAAAAGCTCAAAGTCTATTAGTAATTGCAAACCCCCACTTTCAGGCTAATTAAAGTGACTGTGGCTCTGTGGTTTAATTCCCCAGAGTTGGAGCTCAGTGTGAAAAAGGTAATTTGTCTGTCCTGAACAAAGAGATTAAGCAGCAGCCAGAGAAACCTACTCAATAAATGAGCGTCAAATGTGTCCTCCACTGTGGACACAGACAGCACCAATTATGTCACTGTGAAATTTGACATAATAAACAACGAAAGAATAAGACCCTTCACATAGACACAGGTAGGATTTTTCTACTATAGATCCATCATATTATTACCCATTTGCTGGGTTTACAAGCTTGTTTAAAAACCGTTGAAGCTCTGTAACTGAATCAGATATTCATTTCTTTATAGAACTGGGATGAGTAATGATGATGACTGATGCCAACTCCTTAAAACAAGTTATTCGATTCTCAGATGCTGCATGGACCTCTTTTTTATATCAGGAATTAAGCTACTTAATTATATCCCACTAAAGCTACTGATTTGTATTAGGTTAGGCAGCATAATAAATGATAAATATGAAGGCTTTCAGGATAAAAATGACAGTAATTGATGTTAAACAATTCCATCCCAACAATAATTAAAGCATTGCACCCTATATTTGATTGCATTTTAACATTAATTATTCAGCAGTTTGCACTACATTAGATGTTCCCATATAAATAAGCAATGAGATATTTCATATTTACTACACTATAAAGAGAACGGGACACCGGTTTAAAACAGGCACATTTAAAAATGTGATATCATAAAGAAAAGGCTTTCAAACTGAATGTTAAATACTGTTTATATACACACCCTTATACCCAATACCTGTCTAATGAGTGAATTCTAGAATGGAATTCCTGTCATTCTGACCTGAAAGGCAGTCTGTCAGAATTAAGTATATGGTACAGGATACATCAAGTCTTATTTAAACTTCAAATGTGTTTTATATACCTGTTAACATTTTCTACATTCTTCCAAGACTGGAAATGTGTGTAATTATACAGAACAAGGGCCATTACTAACCCAACAGACTGAAGCTTGTAATAGGATTATGTAATTGACTGAAATGAGTTGTAAAAATTGCAAATATTAAAAACTACATTTATTCCAACTTTCAGATCGTTATTTTCTATAATCCTTACCTGAAAAAAAAATTAAAGAAATGAAGATTGAGATTCTAAATCCTATATTCTGACACACCTAGTTTATACAACTGTCATCCAATTTAGAGCTAAACGCTATTCTGTATGATGCCCCCAACAGACATTAATAAAGTTCCTGTTGTAAATCTATAAAGAATTACCAAGTGATGTGTGCATGTTTTGTTTCATTGCAATAGCTCAGTGGTGTGTGCTTGCCTCGGTTAATGATGAAAAAGTCAAATATGCAATCAGGAATGATGGAAAAATCTATCGCCAATCTGAAATTCAAATTCATCTTTGGTCAATAAGAATTAATATCCATGCAAGTGGTGCTGTAAAGAGTAAATGAATCAATGTCATCAATACGTAATCAGTATGAAATATGATGTGAAAACAATTACGTGGACTCCATACGTTCTCTCTTTCTGGTCCAGACTTGCATTTGCAGTCTTTTTCATTTTAATGTTGACAGTAATTGTTACAAATTAGTTTCTGCAGTTACAAAATTGCACTTGTCTGCCTGGCTAAGACCTAAATATGTTGTAACATTTCTAGTTCCATTTAAGACAGGTAGTGTCTGCAGTTCATAAGCTTTCTAGCTAGAAATAAAATAATCCACCATTAAAACACTAAGTACTTGGGTTTGCACAGAGTGAAGATGGCATTTGGGCATTGTGTGTAGTAATGCTCGTTTAAAATTACTTTTATGATTTCCCTAATAAAGAATGAACTTGAACCAGAATGACCTTCACCGGACTAAGAAACTCTCTTTAAAATGAGGGTAAATAGAATTCATTTCGCATTGCACTGCGCTGCAAGGAACAATTCCAATTCTTCCACCAGATAGATCAATCCCCTCATATATTTATAACACGCATTCTCAACGACAAAAAAACAAACAAACAAGACCAGTCAGTTCAGGGAAGAAAAAAAAACAAAATGTATCTTTACACTGCAGATCGTCCCAGCCTGGGAGAGGCACAGGATCATCCGAGACTAACTTCCAGCAGACTCTTGATACAATGTGAAAATGGATTTAACTCCCGCCCTCACCCAACACTGTTTTTGCTTCCGAGGCTCCGGCGCTGTAATGACGCATGCAAATGTACCTTTTGGTCTGGCAGTAGAGGGTTAGTCTGAAGCGAATTCAAGTGGCTGTTAATGACAGCTGTGGGTCTGTCGTGTTCGCAGAACAAACTGCCATTGATGTAGTGGAACCTGTCTCCCGGGACCAGACGATTCTGGCAGGTAGAACATGTGAAACACTGTCCAGAGGAAAACAAAGACACATCAGAACCGGTCCCAGAACACTACAGTGTGTCAAGACACATTCAACACTGCTTTATCAAAAGGACTGCATGCCTGGTGCTGTATCAGCAATTCACTTGTAAATAAGCTTCTACAGTTTACATTTCCCACTGAAATAACATAACATGTCAATTGGCGTAAAAAGATCTCTAGTGAAGAATCTTGCAGTGGATACTTTTTCCCCCTGTAGCTCGAGGTTTATGGTGTTATAGTGTACTGATGCAATCTCATCATCAATAACTAATAAAAAAACCAAAAAAAAACATACGTTTACCTTGAGATGATAGACATTGCCTTGCGCCCTCATAACCAACTCGCTTGCTGGAATAGACTGTCCACACGCACTGCAGGCTCCACTGTTTCCAAATAATCTGAAATAATAATTAAAACAAAACGAGAATTTATTATTGAGCGAAATACTGCATGACAATCGTTCACTTGTGTAAAATTGAACAGAAAAAACAACTGCCATTTTGTCCCCATTTTAATGACCAAAATGCACTTGACAATGACATGCCCCATCAATTAATACACGGCTTGGGAGGGTCATTTTTACACGAGATGGGTAATGTGATTGGGCACAAAATTAGAAACACGGTCAGTAGAGCGTAGGGCAACAACAGGATGCCAGGATGGCACAGATAGAACGTGACATGTCTGATAATTGCTTACATTTCTTTTGAAGGGACACACAACCATTTCTCTAATTTATTCAGAGAAACTGGGGGTGAAAATGTCCAATGAAGCCTATTAAGCCTATTATCCTTGTGGAACATCAGTAATTGTGCATTCTTGGATAAGGAAGCACCTGCCAACCAAGAACCTACTTTTAGACACATGGCCCACTGTAGCTGAATCTGACTTGCAATAGCTTTTTATTTTGCAGGATACATGTCAGCGATGCCATGTGCAATAAATAAATATACAATAATTAGTCATCTGATGGACAGCCTATTTACATAAAAGTGTGTTCTACATACTGAAGGCATTTCCATGATTTTGTTCAAACCCTGTACATTCATAACAGGCTTTTGCTAAATCATTTGAATCCAAAGCTTTGCATGAAGCAATAACATTATTGCAGTCCAGGATTTGTATTACTTTTTTTTTTTTTTCTTTAAAGACAATACCGTTGACTGTTGTCTTGTACAATTACAGCACAGAACAAAAAGCAGCTCTACAATTTAAAATATTGCACTTTATGAAAATACATACAGTGCACGTCCCCAGGCTCCGACATCGAATTTAAGTATTACCTTTAACATACATTTTGCATCCTAATCATAACCTGAAACATAAGTAATCAGAGAGTTAAGAGGCTTTGATTGTACATCTAAGGAGACATCATGCTTTTGCTATTAGAACCGCAGCAAAACCTCCATCCGAGCACAGTTTCCATTAGAAACACTGCGCTATCCAGGTTGATATATAATGTGCATGGGTTAACCTTTTCAATCATGGTGTCAACACTTTAGATTTGCCTCTGCTCATCTCTTTCATCCTAACCTTCTCTCTCTCCCTCTTGATAATGAAATGCTTGCTCCAGCTTCCCTCTATCTGCCTCTGAGTCCACAATTTAGATTACTTCATCTCTGCTAGCAACAAACTGAATGAAATTTCGATTTGAGCAGAAAGTAATTTACTGGGATCTGGACCCATTTGTCATCATATCTCACTGGGTGTTTGCTCTATCACTGCAGTTTTCCTATGCAATCAAATAAGACCACAACATCTGACATGGAAACGGGGGGGGCTAAAATACACACACACGCATTTAAAGCTAGACATTTGTTTCAAGAACGCACAATGATTATTTTTAAAGCTATTGCAAAGAAGCAATCAATGTTATGCGCTACAAACTAAGCATGATAATTTAGCAAGGTTCAGCGCTCCATTAAGGACTTGCAACTATAAATACAGCACCAAAAAGAAAAGCATGTATTTAGAGAAATAAAAAAACAATAGAACTGGTGCAATGTCTCTTATTGATGCATCCATATTAAAAAGCGCTTTCTGTAGGCCTAAAATGTGCTGGAGTACTTTATAATGATACTGTAATAATGAACATGCTAACCCTGACTCTGCTTAAACAAGAAAGAAAATAATAATATTCTATTCACTTCTGAATTAATACTACATTTTTTCAACAATATAATTCAGGTTCAGCCTGCGATAAATATATGTTACACCTTTAAAAATGTGCTGGGTGCTTGTGCTTCTAAAATAGGCTTGAGTTTTCAGGTCCTGATCTTGCAGAGGAGGCCTGTCATGTTCAAAGTACTAATTTGCTGTCGCCTCTTTATTGAAAATAGCCTCTAAGTTGTTATTAAATGTATCGACAGAACGACAGCGAGAGTAGTAAAACTGCCCCCCTAAGATGGCTTTTAATAGGAAGCCCGAGAAACAAATTTTGCTGCAGCATCGATTTGAAGAGTTCAATCAAAACTCCATTTCAAAACTAATTAGTTTGAGATCCACGACACATTGACACGTTGTTGCAGAATTAGAACGGCCACTGAAAGGAGAAAGCTGTGCTTTAGGAGCTAACCTGCAGGTGGAACGGGTTTAAATTGAAACGCTGGGTAGGTTATTTTTAAGGTGGAAGATACCATCAACAAGATTCAGCACTCATCTTAAAACCATTCAGACGTCTAACCCAAATACATTTGTGTGTTTCATCTTAATGCTAGGCAATTGAATGTTGCTGATTAACCCCTGAAGCACTTAGCCTAGCTTTAAAAAAAAAAAAACTTAACAAAAAGGACATCCATGTAACGCTATAATACATATCTGCAGAAAATCAGTTAAAACCTTCCAAGCCTTTCAGTGTAATGGACAGCCTATAAATCTGCTGAACAATATGTAGGTTAATGCACTGTCTCTTGCTAAAAAGGACAATTACGTGTGCTCACTGTCGTGCCCCTTTCTTAACTGCGTACGATTTGCACCACCAGACATTAAATACAGACGTTATCTTCGTGATCAGACTTAACCCTTTGTGTTACACAGAATCGCAAGAAATTGTTTGGTCTGTATTAGTATTATTAAAAACAACAATTTTACCCCAAAAGACTGAGGCTAAAGTAATTATATCATATAAAGTTATACAAGGATTATATTCGAATATGTTTGAAAACAAGCAAACCCTAAATAAATTGGATAAATGTAACGTTTAAAGGTTTTGCTGTGCATTTTGTTTTTAAACGCCACGCATCTTACACATTTACTGTGTACCAATTTAAAGATTCACGTTACAAAAAAATGACATAAAAGAATGATATTGCAGTTAGTCGTGGTCACGTCACTCCAGTTTTATATTTATTTATTCCATTCTTTTTCTTTCTGTATGCTTTGAGTTAAATGATCTGACCAAGGGATTGGCCGGGAGAGTATTTGACTTAAAAAGGCTTGAGGCTTTAGGTGGTCAATTAAGTTGCTATCAGCCTCAGACTGGCGGTTTTCCCTTGAACTCTCGCATTGGGGAAGAGATACCCCAGGTCAGCCTAATTAAAGCCTGGGGACTCTTTAATTGCTATAACAGGATTGGTTTCAGATTCTCATCTTTACATTCTAGGTTGTAGGTCGTTTATATTTCAGCTATTAGACTACACCATCAATCACCAGCACTGGGAGGTTCCTTAAATGGGAGTTTAAAAAAACAAACTCAAAAAGAATCTTAAGGTGGCATACAAGTTTCTGAAGGTTAAAAGATAAATCACTAACTTCTGAATTTTAAAACACATGTGGGCAATGTCAGTATGTGTGCAGTGCTTTCTTGACAAGGTAAAATATACTTTTCTTTATTATATCAATAATTTCTGCACAGGCTGCAAATTACAGATTTTTTTTTTCTTCTACAACAAACTTCTGCAAATGGTTGTCTATGTTATTATTTTGTTACAAATATGCATGCTGTACCTTTAACAACAGCGTTACATATAGTATAAAAGTAATACACTAATGATGTCTGCAAAATAGTCCATTAGAGATGCTTCTGTACAACAGGAGCCAAAGCACCTTAAAAGCACTAGGAGATATTGATACTTAAGAGGGGGGGGGGCTTTGCATAATGGCAAGTACTGCATTAGAGAAAGCGAGGGAGAGAGAACGAGAGAGAGAGGGAGAGAGAAGAAAAATCAGCCAAATTACGCTTGGTTAATTCAGAGTAACAGATCTGGCCCCAAGTGAATTGGAGGCCTTGAATTAATTCTGTTATGACAAATCAAGATAAACGTTTCCCCTAAATTGCACGCGATTTAATTAATTTTTGAGATCCTGGTTTTTCCTAGCTAATAGTTCACATGCTCATGTGCTGTCATAGTGCTTGAGTGGGCAGGCTTCAAAGTGATATTAAATAACCAACTATTAGATTTACCTAGCACGTTCCACTGGAAAAGTGCCATTTAATTACCTAGCCTATTCAATTAAAGGGACCGCATTTCCTGAATCTTGCAGCCGGCTCATTATTACTTGCAAAATTAACTCCCTTGCTCGGTGCCTCTTACAGTCTGCAAGGAAATTGTAATTTAACTGAAAATTCAGTGATAAAATGCCAACGCACTTTCCAGATGTAATATTTACTAGTTACGTTTCAGGTTCTGTTTCTATGCATGGGTTTGTGTTTCGAGTTATTAAAACAGCACTGGGAGGTTAATAGAAATGCCGTGGTTTCCTATGCAGTCGATTTCTACAGGTGCTACAGGATCACAGGACTTTGCGGTTTTATTTTGATAACACAATGTGAAAGGCTATACAGAAACACACAGGCCAGACTCTCTCGAAATTACTGAAGTTATAAGTACCAACTGCAGCAGTTTATTCTTGAAATGATAAACGAATAACACACACATGCCCCATATAATAAACACAAAGCAATGGCTCTTATTACACTCGCTATCCTTGACATTCCTGAAATAAAATCCTTACATAAGAGCTCACCATTTGTTGATTAATAAAAGGCACTGCTGTGTTATTTACACTACAGTGGCAATTTAATAATCTGTTAAAAAAAAAGATACTGTGTCTTTAAAATACGGAGACGACTGGTCCCTGTAATAATCCTCTCCCTCCCTCCCTCTAAAAAGCCAATTCTGTTAATTAAATGTTTTGTTTGCGATGCAGCTCTCATTCATTTCGGACACGTCATTACGACCAGATCTGAGCTGGGGACCAGATCTCATTAGATAAAACCCATCAGGACTAAAACAAAATGAAGGAGCCACTAATTAAAGCTTTTAATTGTGTGGACTCACTGTCAGGCAGCTTTATCTGGGCTCAGATCTCGTCTCTGAACCTTGTTGAAGTTTCATTCTCCCACCAACTGCACTCTTATTACAAGAGGAAAGGTGTATCCACTTTTCCTCCAAATTCTAATTAGGTTGTAGACCCATTACTGATGAAGCGCCCCACTGACTTAATCTGCTTGGAGAGGTGCACTTGCCCTCTTAAAAGTGCAACCCCTACAATGTGCCCTGATTGCAGGTTGTATGTCAGCTTCACTTGCTGCTGATGGCATATAAAATGCATACCACTTCAAAAATGTATTGTCCCATGTTTAACATTAGCATCCTAGTGGTAAAAAGGTTACAAATATACAGTTGACATATACGTTTTATAACCAGCAGAATGTAAATGTTAATTATTTCAATGTAGCCACAAGTAGACTAGGAAGGGGAAAGAGGTCATTATTATTATTATTATTATTATTATTATTATTATTATTATTATCTCTTGTTTTTCCAATAGAGTGGTGTTTTTTTTAAAGTTACAGTTAAGAAAAAAACATTTGATTTTCATTTCATTCTACTGCGTTCATTATTCCACTATGCAGACTAAATGAAGCTTGCATGGACATATTTTGAAGCCACTTTCTTAAGTGCGTGCTGAAATACAGGGCATTCTAATGGAGACATATATCATATAGTATATACATTACTTTTGTGTTTTCTTTCTTTGGGGGGGGGGCTTGTTTTATTATTGTTAATTTAGTTTTTCCACACTTAGTGAAATGAGTTATGTCACTTATTTTTAAAAGTTAGTGTACTCCAGACTCCATTTAGTTGATTGAAGCTGCGCTCAAGTGAATGAAGTTGCATTATCGGAAAAACTAAACGCCCTCTTACTTCATCGTTTTATACTAATGAGGTTGAATTGTATACTGCTCTGAAAATAGAGCAATTTCACCCTTATTATCTTTCTAATACTTGTCAGAAGGGATTAATATTAACCTACACACCCTTCACACATATAAAACCATGGCTGAATGTTTTAAATTAAAAAATGAAAGCAACTTCAACTTCCACCTCTGCCCTGTCTTTGTGGCGGCAGATCTTCTCGTTCTTAATGTATTCCCTTCCTGCTAATGGTGTAATGCCAAAAGCTCTGTCCTTCTCTATAAGGGACTTGCATTTAAATGATAAAGCTGACTGATATAAAAAGCATACAGTATCTAGAAAGAAAACCCATGATCCTTTAAAATGCAAAATGCTACACTAATGAGTTTGGGAGGTTAGCTTGCCCTGGCATTATGACCATAAACTCAGTGGGAGCTTATTTTTCCAGTCTTCATCTTTTTTGTTTGTATGTATGTATGTATGTATGTATGTATGTATGTATGTGTGTGTGTGTGGCAATTGTTCCAGGACTTCTGAAAGTTTTTAATGCAATGCACCTAGTTTGCACTCACAATCCAATAAGCCATTCTTCACTTTTTTGACATCAGATTATGAGCTAATTAAACTGCAAGATAAACGGCCTGGAACAAGCATCCCCGCCGACACACACACACACACACACACACACACACACAGACACAGACACAGACACACACACACACACTGCTTCAGTCTCCTTTCTTGAGGTTTACATGGAAGTACATAGACACCAACTGCTGTGGGCTCCATACAAAACTTTGAAAAATATTCAAAAATATGACCCTGGAATGGCCTTTGAAGTAGTTTAATGCACAAAGACTTTGCAGCTGCTTCCTATCACAGATTGTCACTAAAGGATAAAGAGTGCCTCTCATCTATAATGGACCATGAGCCTTGCTTTAAAAGGATACAAATCTACAGCACCAGGTGGATACTTCACCGTACCACCAGCTATCCCATATTAGATTGTTCAGTTTTCTTTGAGTGGATGCATATGTAGATCTAGCATAGCAGGTATAAAACTACAGCTTGAGTTATTCATTTTGGTTATTTCCATAAAGGTAATTTTGTATTGTATTTAGCTAAGGGAAAGGTTACAGTTTACAGCCTCTTCAAAGTACAGGCATAGCAACTTATTCTCAAATAAAACGTGCTACTGTATGACGTGAAAAAAAAAAACAAACATGTTAATAAATTTTGTTTTTATTTCATTTACCTGATGTAGTCGTTTCTACAAAGGATCATGCCGCTTTTGGTGTAACAGGATGTGCCAATCTCTCCCAGCTGTGCCTGGCAGCAGGAGCATTTGAGACAGCGGCTGTGCCAGTAGCTGTCCATGGCGTACAGGAGAAAGCGGTCTGCAATCTTGCCCCCGCAGCCTGCGCACCTTTTCCAAGAGAGGGACCCTGCACCCACCGGGGGAGGCTGGGAACTGCTGCCTGGGTTCACCATGGTCTCTGTACAAGAACAACAAGGAACATGCTGCCTTGTTACAGTTCAGATATGGTCTCTCCCCCACAAGAACAATCAACCCTAACATGTATTATCATAAAGTCAACCTAATCTTACAAAACATAGGGGTTAGGTTTGTTGTTTTGAATAGCACCCCAGAGCCAAAAACTATTCTAGGGTTAGGTTTGTGTTTTTTGTTGTATTACTTAGTAAATCATAAAGCTGCAAGTACTCGGAGAACTAAAAAAAAAACCAACAGTTACATGAACATGAAAGAGCACTCAGCGGTATTCTAAGATCACCTGACTGCAAACTACACCTCATAACCATCTGCCAAATGCAAAGCTTTTTTTCCCCATTCCCCCCTGGTGTCTGTAGTTTTCAGGAAGCTGTTGAACCTGTTATGGAATTGGAAACAACTTTAAATGGCGTAGCTTCAACTCAGCAATTTCACCACTCAACAGTCTTTTCGGTTTTATTCCGGTGGCTTTTTATCAGTACACTACTGAATGCTTTAGGATTCGAGACTGGTATAAATGGATCCCACGGCTTTAAGTGGGCTGTTTAACCTGTTATACAAACACATACAGACCACTTTTTCCTCTCTAATCTGTCCTTGATCGCTCATTTAAATGCTGCTGTTGCCTCCCGGTCCCTCCAAGATTAATGCCGTTTTACTGATAACACTCTGGGTGATACAACAATTAAAGAGGCATTGGCTTTTGTTGGTCAGCCGAAATTGCCTTTAAATTGATTTTTTGTTTTGTTTTGTTTTTGTCCTTTAATACTGCTATTCCTCGAGCCGGTCAATGTTCATTCTTCAGTAAAAGAAGAAAAATAAATAAATAAATAAATAAATAAAATAACGGGCAGCTTATTACAAAAAGCAGATTGCGATAACACAAGAATGGCTGCTAATTGAAAAGTCCTAAAGCTGCACATACCAAAGCACAGGTTGTAAATATATTAATGTGTACGCACCACGATATATTACACCATACTTGTTTACGGGTTTTAAAGCATGCGCTGTTTAATGTCAGTTTTGCGTTAAAGTTATCTGATCCACTCATGAGTTCACATGTGGTATCATATTTTCAGTAATAGACCCAATAACCTCTGACCGCAATGTCAGCGATGCCCTGCCACATACATTCTGGCGGACTTAATTTTATTGTGCATTACAAGGCCCCAGAACTTGCCAGAACTATAGAATATACTTCAGACTTGCAAACCCACTAGCTGGTATTTTTAATGAGCACTCTACATGTCAGCCTCCTGATTTTTTTTTTTTTTTTTTTTTTTTTTTTAATTTTTAATCGTTTCCAATTTTCTGCAGACGGACTTCAACGCGGGCTACCCAAATCTTTGTTGAAAGGTAATTAGAGGGCAAAAGGAAAAAAAAAGAAACGTTACACTGAGAAAAGCAGTCAGTAACCCCATTAGCTGAGGCTCTTAAGGGCAAGCAGCAATACCTTAGTGCTGATTAAATCTAAAGAGATGAATTAAAAGGACCGACCAGAAAGTGAGTCCCCAGACAACTAAGAACGGGCCCTCGTCAAGTTTCATTCGGAGTGAAAGAAAAAAAAGAAAAGGCTTTTAACTTAAAATGGGCTTACTCTAGTAATTACACGGCCAGGCAATTACGTGCTGAGATGGAGTCAGTGAAATAGAAAACAGATCAGGCAGCTGGAGGCAAAATAGTCCCCATTTTAATTTTTTTTTTTTTTTAATGGAGATCAACTAATAGATGGTAAGAATGTAGTCGAAACAGCAGAATACATAACGTTCCAATGTCGAGTCCGATAAAGAGAGACCAACTTGTGTTTATTAAAGGAAAATGCATGACAAAGTCGTCCCTTTAGAAAGAGTAGAGTCCAGTATCCTATACTGAATTTAAAACCAGAGTACAAAGGTATGCTGTATTTGTTTACATCTTAAACGCAATCCTTAAGGAAAAGCACTATATATATATATATATATATATATATATATATATATATATATATCTATATCTGTCTCTCTCTCTCTCTCTATAATATGCACAAATGACTTGATTATTGGATTAGTATAACGTGTTGAAAGATTTGATTTAATCCCATAAAGAAAAGACACCTACCTGTTTTGCCTCGTTGAAACGTAATGGTTGAAAGATGTGAGGACCGCGTTGAAAATGTAACGTAATGTTTAAAAGATTACACAATAGAACTAATTATCTTGGCACAAAAGCAGAGTACCAGCAGAGGCTGTATTGGTTTTACAGCCAAATGTCAATCTCCAGATGTCCCAGCGCTATAAGCACCGCGGAGTTCAAGTCCTCTCGTGTATTTCTCACACCGGGGCAATAGCAATGTTCAGCCAGGCTAATGGAGTTTTCAGATTGTATTTCCACTGGCCCCGTTCGTTTTATATTTGATCAGCAAACAAGGGAAGTCCTTGACAAATGCGTTATCAATACGCAATACTTTCGTTCCAAATACCGAAGTAATTCTTGTTTTTTATTTCCTCGTGAAGCTCGTTTAGAGAAAAAAAAAAATCAATTGCTCCACGAGCTTGTTTTGTTTCAGTGTGATCTGCTCTCTCGCACTCAACCGCTCTACATGTGTTTGTGACAGGACGAAAATCCCAAGCACACCTCTTCTGAGAGGATGACGTAAATATATTAACAGCCAATCGCCACGCAGCCCATTCAGGCGGAATAATAAAACCACCCAATCAGACGAATGTGACAATGACTTGCCATACCGAGTAAAGGAGGAAGAAAATTGATGCTTTTTATTGTCCAGGCTTGCTTTTTATCGGCTGTGCACTCAGCTGCTTCATACACGGCAACCTTATCATTAACAAGAGGTTTGAGAAACAAATACAACAACTCCAGTACCTGTTGTTAAGCGTACCAGGGACACCCAAACCAAATATGTACTTTTATTGTTATAGTGTAATGGGTTTTTTTTTCTATTATTATTAAATGCCCATACATTTTAGTTTACAGTATTTCAATAAGTATTCTAAACAGGTTTGTAAAAACAATGCTACAAAAATACACAAGCCGACAACTACACTATATAGACTACTAGTAGTGGAGCTCATGTTTATACATTTACAGATATAATCTATTATGTTACAGCACAGTATCTGCAAATAATTAATATAGAGCGTGCTCATGCAACTTGCACTGCTGAGTAATGGGAATTGAAATAACATGTCCAGAATCGGTTACCAGTGCAACGCATAATTAATTATACAATGTAGCGCATGCTCTTTCATTTTTGTTTGCAACTTTGTGTCAACTAGAAATGTATTCTTATATATATTTGGGATACGCTCTAAATTGCTTTACAATAGCACCACCATCTGGTCATATTGAGCACTGCCAACTTTCATATATCCTGATGCTGGGAGGAGTCTGGTGACTGTTTTGAATAGCCCATAGGATAAGTAGGCTACCTGTACAGATAGATATTCTTTTGTGCACGTAGTGTACAACATATATTATTGTGTATGTGATACTAGCAACACATACTAATATAATTCAATTCAAATGCAATACACACACACACACACACACACACACACATATATATGGTGTTGCAGTTTTATCCTATGAAAATAGAATTATTAAAGAGATACATAATGCTGTTGACATGCCGTGTATTTATTATTATTATTATTATTATTATTATTATTATTATTATTATTATTATTATTAGACTTTACAATATTAATATGCGAGTCTATATTTAATAAATATGGCAACATTTTATAAAGTTAACTAATCTTTGTTGATTTGACAGAAATTGTTACTAATGATGTTATTCTCATTAATTTTTTTTTTTTGCTTATTAGCATAAAAATCTGTTGCGGTAAGAGAGGGATAAACCATTTAAAACTCCATAGAAAAGTTGTTGTTACCGTTTAGTCGATATCCGCGCAGACCGCATTTATAGACACGTTATTAGATCTCATTCTTATGGTATCCCAAATATTCCAATCCTTAAAGATGTCCTTTTAAATTGTATATTGTGTTTGCTTAATCCACGTACGTTTGAATGAAATATAAACTTCTGTTTTTATTATTTTTTTATGGCAGTGTGATTATAATTGATTACCAATATTGGAATAGTGATTTATTGAGTGTGAAAAAACGCATCTGACGTGAAGGAAACTGTCTCAAAACCACGTAAGAGATGCTGCATATTATATTCTAGAGAGGGGAGGGGAGGTCTTTTTTTATAATTTAGAGGTAAACGAAGTTTACGACTCACAATTACATATAATGTCGTGTGTGGGTGTTGGATCAGTGCTGTCTAGGTCTTAATACTTTATACCTTTTTTTTGTGCAAGCAAATGAAACTTAATAAAGACAGACCTTTAGAGCTTGCAATGTAGCCTTCACAGTTGCCTGTTGCTAGGTTTTGTAACATAAACAGTTTTATTTTCCTTTCACATAAAAAAGAGACCTTGATACATCTGACTCATGAACATTCCACACCATTTATTATTATTATTATTATTATTATTATTATTATTATTATTATTATTATTGAAAAATATACAAGATACACCCTGTAAAAAGTATATTTTTTGTTTCAATAACTTACAACTTTAAACTTTTCAGTGTTTAACCCTTTTCTAAAAGCTGTCAGCCATTGAGTTGCTAGAGAAGGTGTTAAATGTACTTCAGGCTTGGTATTACTCTATTATATATGCAGTATCAGTAGGCCTACATGAGTAAGCATGCAAATCAAAAAGCTTAATGTATGTTATTTGTATTTACAAAACTGACCTTTTTAAATAAAAAATGACACCCCAGGATATCTACATATCTCGTTTATACAAAGGTCCTGGGGGCCAGCCTCACAGCAAGCACATCCACTCCTTGCATTAAAACATTCAATCACACCTTGAACACGTTGCAAATTAGTGTACATTCCGTTGTGAGTGATTCAAAATCTCCACAGCTATGCAGATTTCAATTGAAAGTATCCTAACAATTAAGCAAAATAAGCCATATAGAAATGTAACTCATTAATTCTCAAACTGAACGCAGTAGGGATTCAAGGAAATGCATGCACATGGATTAGGGAGTGGTTAACATGTAGAAAACAGAAAGTACTGATTAGAGGAGAGTCCTCAAAATGGAGCAAGGTAACCAGTGGAGTACCACAGGGATCAGTATTAGGTCCTCTGCTCTTCCTAATCTACATTAATGACTTAGATTCTGGTATAGTAAGCAAACTTGTTACAAAAAACCAAACAAAAATAGGAGGACCCTGCAGCAGCAAAGGTCATTCAAAATGATCTAGACAGCATTCAGAACTGGGCAGACACATGACAAATGACATTTAATACAGAAAAATGTATGGTACTGCACGCAAGCAATAAAAATGCCCATTATAAATACCATATGGGAGATACTGAAATTGAAGAAAGAATCTATGAAAAAGATCTAGGAGTTTATGTTGACTCAGAAATGTCTGCATCTAGACAATGTGGGGAAGCTATAAAAAAGGCCAACAAGATGCTCGGATATATTTTGTTGAATTTAAATCAATGGAAGTAATTTAAAACTTTACAATGCATTAGTAAGACCTCACCTAAAAATATTGTGTTCAGTTCTGGTCACCTAGTTAAAAGGATATTTCTGCTCTAGAAAGTAAAGAAGAGCAACCAGAATTATCCCGAGTTTAAAAAATGTCGTATGCAGAAGGGCTAAAAGAACTGAATCTATTCAGTCTTGAACAAAGAAGACTATTTGTTTATTCAAAATTCAGAATTTAAAAATAAACAATGTCACCCAGGGACTTTTTTCGACCTGAAAAAAACAAACAAGGACCAATCACAAGTGGAGATTAGATAAAGGGGCATTCAGAACAGAAAATTAAAGTGTACATTACACAGAGAATTGTGAGGGTCTGCAACCAACTCCCCTGGAATGTTGTTGAAGCTGACACCCTGGGATCCTTCAAAAGCTCCACAACTGATGCAGGGTTCAATTGAAAGTATCCTAACAATTAAGCAAAATAAGCCATATAGAAATGTAATAACTCATTTATAGCTACCCTTGTCTTAAAATAGAATGTGAGAAAGCTAAAACTTATTTTCTTCAATTTTCTCAGATTTTTTTGTTTGTTTTTTTACATCCACATAGTTAAATGTATAGGTAATAACCTGCCTAGGATATAATGCATTCTCGTGATGTGCCCAAAGGTATGTGCTGCTTTGTAGTAAATTGAGATCAATCTAAAAATGCTTTCCACTCTGGTATTTAGAAAACCCATCTGTGTGTTCCTTCATGTGACCCCTGCAGTAAATTCTACTGTTATAAGTATATCAGTGAGCCTATCACTCCAGTCAAGCAGTGAATTATTGACTATAAGTCTTTACAGGGAAGGGCTGATATGACACCCTGGTGGCAACATTGTAATTTCTGTTTGGATTTGTATAATTTATAGCAAGAGGTGGTGATTTATTACACACTGCCTATCATTTCTATATATAAGAAACCATTGACAGTGATTCATAGTAAATCACAGACCCCATCTCATATTTTATGTGAACATATTTTACATTGTCAAATAATAATAATAATAATAATAATAATAATAATAATAATAATAATAATAATAATAATACAAACAGCACTCACAAACAATACTGTTTGAATGGTTGTATTTGGTGTTGTACTGTGTACTTTTTATTGCCTGTTGTTTCTGATTGTTGTGGTTTGTGGTAATAAATGTTATTTGTTCATTTAACCCTGACTTGAATTATAAAGATATTATACCAAGTGCATTCAGAAATGTAATTACTAGCCTGGCGAATTAGGGATTGCATTCAAATAACTACTGTAAATCCAGACTTTTGGTAAACACTATTTACTAGATGCGATGCCAAGACTTTTTATTAGATATGAATGAAAACAAGGGCACACTTTGCTTTTGTTTCTTTTTATTTCAGTTTTCCTGCAGCTGGCTGTGTAATTCAAGTACATTAAATGAACACGTTTTGTGGAATAAAATGGCACAGTAGTAACAGCACTGAGTATGGAAAAAACTACCCAAGAGCATTAGACAATTATAACTTTTTTTGTTTTTCTTATTTATTTTGTCATGTGCCAGTGGTCGCCTAGCAATGGTTGTGTCAAGGTTGATTTTCCTGATTGGTTAGCAGGCTTTTGGGGCCTGCTGTTTATAATTGATAAACGCTTACTTCTCACTTTGATGTGAGAGATAATACAGTCCTTCAATGTGTGGTTGGTATTGTTTAGGAAGACAAAGGGGTCTGTTAATACCACCAAAGCCCTTGGGGATTTTGGCCTCTTCCTTGGTAAACTTAGAGACAGAGCCCTGTTTAGAAATCTCCTGCTTTAAAGCATTAATAACAGTCCTCACAGTAATCTTTTGTGTTTTTTCTCTTGACTCTCAAAGAACATTTTTTTTAAATGTTCCTAATAAAGAATACACATTTGGATGTTTTTTACCAAGACTCTTTTTGAACAATTTTTAAATCCTCATTTAAATTTTGGGAATGTATGTTTTTGCCAATGTGTTTTTGAACAATGGTACAGTCCTCAAAATGGCTGGTTCAAAACTCTGTACTCCAAACAAAACTGCACTGCCACTACAAAGCTGCATTCAACCAAACCAAAAAAAAACAGCGCATTGTTATTTTTCACCTCCTGGGTTTATTGAAAATAAAATCCAGTTTAAACACATTCGTATTTCAGGTATTAATAGTTTAATTGTCTGTGATCCTCACAGATTGCAGCATTTTCTAATTTCCCTTTAGCAAAGACATTTTTATTCCTCACAGATTTAAATTTCATTCTGTTCTCCCGTCCCGTCCCTCATACCCCCCAAAAATGAATAATGTGAATAATACTGTTTTCATGAAGGAATCATTAATTTATCTCAACTATTAAAACAGAGAGAATTATGGAATGACTTTGAATGGGAGCCTCGAAGGAGAAGCTTTGTTTGTTCTTTCCTGTCTTTAATGAGCTTTTGTAAATGGCCAAGAAATATTACTTTTTTTTTTTTGCAATATGATAGAGGCAAGTAACGAAGGGGGCTATGGAGATCCCCAGTGGAAATAGCGTTTCCCTACGCCTTTTCAACACTGTTGTCCGTAGCAGGTTTGAAGCAGTTATGATTACAAGCCATGTTGTTAGGAGAGAGAGAGAGAGAGAGAGAGAGAGAGAGAGAGAGAGAGAGAGAGAGAGAGAGAGAGAGAGAGAGAGAGAGAGAGAGAGAGAGAGAGAGAGAGAGAGAGAGAGAGAGAGAGAGAAGCAGTACTATTTAAACAGTGTTTAACTAGTTCTGTGGGCCTCCAGTTCAAACCCATCAATTTCCTACAATTAGGTTTTCTCTGCTTTAGCCTTCCCTCATGTTGAGGCCCTCACACTTAGTTTAGGCTGGAACAAGGGTTTATTTTTATAAGCAGCTGTTATTGTTTGAAAATGTTTGTTCCTAACCCCTCGGGTTGTTTTGCATTTCTTTGCCTACTTTTGAAAATATCATTTAATACGTTCTGCCACTCTCCTATTTGTGAGGGTGTGTACTGCGCTTTGTAAGTACTATATGTAATGTATAAAACACATGTGTGGATAAAGCGCCCTGGAGACATCAGTAAAAGGCTGGGTACAGTGTGTTTCTCTACACTCTCATATGTAATTATGGGAAATGTACAAACTTTCATCCCTCTACTGTTGTTATCTCAGCAGCTACCTACTATTTTGATAGTAGATTGTCTTTTTAACAAGAGCTGAAGCACTGCTGTTATACCAACACCCATTCAATGACCCCTGTCTTTAGCCCGCCTTGGAAGAATTGACTGTGACTTTGTCCTCTTGTTTCATGTCTGGTCCAGTGAATTGGTTTTGATGTATTGAGCAGTTGTTGTATTGCCTGTGTATTCTCCAGTACCTTATCATATGGAACATACACTTTATTTAGCTGTAATTGTCTTGCATTTTGACTGCAGTTGTTTTACAGGTACAGTAATTGGCATTTACTTTATTCCCAGTTGGAAATCTTCAGTATATTGTCTTCATTAAAACTGTGGCCACTGGGATATGTTATATATGGGATTATATATATATATATATATATATATATATATATATATATATATATATATATATACAGACGTGCTCAAATTTGTTGGTACCCCCCCACAAAAAAAACGAAGAATGCACAATTTTCTCTGAAATAACTTGAAACTGACAAAAAAGTAATTGGCATCCACCATTGTTTATTCCATAATTAATAGAAATCAGACTTTGCTTTTGATTTTTATTCAACATAATATTGTAAATAATAAAACAAATGAAAATGGCATGGACAAAAAATGATGGGACCGCTAACCTAATATTTTGTTGCACAACCTTTAGAGGCAATCACTGCAATCAAACGTTTTCTGTAGCTCTCAATGAGACTTCTGCACCTGTTAACAGGTAGTTTGGCCCACTCTTCCTGAGCAAACTGCTCCAGCTGTCTCAGGTTTGATGGGTGCCTTCTCCAGACTGCAAGTTTCAGCTCTTTCCATAGATGTTCGATAGGATTCAGATCAGGACTCATAGAAGGCCACTTCAGAATAGTCCAATGTTTTGTTCTTATCCATTTTTGGGTGCTTTTAGCTGTGTGTTCTGGGTCATTATCCTGTTGGAGGACCCATGACCTGCGACTGAGACAGAGTTTTCTGACACTGGGCAGTACGTTTCGCTCCAGAATGCCTTGATAGTCTTGAGATTTCATTGTGCCCTGCACAGATTCAAGGCACCCTGTGACAGGCGCAACAGAGCGGCCCAAAACATAACCGAGCCTCCTCCATGTTTCACTGTAGGTATGGTGTTCTTTTCTTTGAAAGCTTCATTTTTTCGTCTGTGAACATAGAGCTGATGTGACTTGCCAAAAAGCTCCAGTTTTGACTCATCTGTCCAAAGAACATTCTCCCAGAAGGATTGTGGCTTGTCAATATGCATTTTAGCAAATTCCAGTCTGGCTTTTTTATGTTTTTCTTTCAAAAGTGGAGTCCTCCTGGGTCTTCTTCCATGGAGTCCACTTTCGCTCAAAAAGCGACGGATGGTGCGATCAGAAACTGACGTACCTTCACCTTGGAGTTCAGCTTGTATCTCTTTGGCAGTTATCCTTGGTTCTTTTTTCTACCATTCGCACTATCCTTCTGTTGAATCTGGGGTCGATTTTCCTCTTGCGGCCACGCCCAGGAGGTTGGCTACAGTTCCATGGACCTTAAACTTCTAATAATATTTGCAACTGTTGTCACAGGAACATCAAGCTGCTTGAGATGGTCTTGTAGCCTTTACCTTTACCATGCTTGTCTATTATTTTCTTTCTGATCTCCTCAGACAACTCTCTCCTTTGCTTTCTCTGGTCCATGTTCAGTGTGGTGCACACAATGATACCAAACAGCACAGTGACTACTTTTCTCCATTTAAATAGGCTGAATGACTGATTACAAGATTGGAGACATGTGTGATACTAATTAAAGAAACTAATTAGTTTTAAATATCACTATAATCCAATTATTTATTATCTTTTCTAAGGGGTACCAACAAATGTGTCCAGGCCATTTTAGAATATCTTTGTAGAATAAGCAATAATTCATCTCTTTTCACAGCTTCTTTGCTTTATTCTATGACATACCAAAGGCATGCAAGTATACATGATAAAATAGCTTTTAATTTCATCACTTTTCAGGAGGAATGAAGCATTATTTCAATGAGATGTAAGGGTACCAACAAATTTGAGCACGTCTGTATATATAGATATATAGATGTGTATAGATATATGAGTGTGTGTGTGATTATGTATGTATATGTGTGTGTATCTGGATGCACAGTTTGTGATTTACCTTACATTTAATGTAGTACACCTTGTTATAAGCTCAAGAAAAAACTGGAATGGGCAATAAATTGAATTACTAGCACACAGCAGTAGCCAAACACCCTGTTGTTTGGGGAACAGATACATTTCCTTCAGCCACACTTGATTATGAGCAGAGATTACTTAAGATTATCTACAGATGTACTGTAAAGTATTCATATAGTCCTGTCACAAAGAGTGGAAGGAGCCAGTCCTCTGTGAAATTTCGAATCTTTTGAATACGCAAATCACCTCAACGTGAATGGTCTCGCATAATTAGGCAGATAAGCATGTCATAATCTCCAGTCAAGCAAGAATTGTTTCTGCTGCGTCTCCTGTTAAGAGGGATAACAAATCTCCATGCCGGCAAGGATTTTCAGCAAACTAAATTCATCTAAACAGACCTGCAAACGGAGGTAGTCATTCTGTCTTCACAAATCTGCAATGGCGATGGCAGTAAAGAGTAGGTTCTCTTTTAAAGGGCTGTTGAAAGACAGAGAGTCGCGGTGAACCTAGAATGTGAATTAATAGGAGTCTGTGGAGTCCATCTATTACTAGCAGGCAGTGTGGTGCTTTATGTATTTATGGACCAGTCATTTCTGATTTCCCATTGCTACCTTGATGACAGATGACAAGCAAACACTCATAATACATTATTTTAGAGATAAAAGCACTGCATGTACATTTTTAAATACATTTTTGAATAACCTGGATATATCAGAATGCAAGCGTCACCTGGAAGGGTTTTCTTGCTTCAGCAGTTTCAGGCAGTTCCACAGAAATGTAACAAACAGCAGAATCTAAAACTAGCTATTAGTATAGCTCTATACCATAACAGCTTTCAAAGAGCGGCATGTTTTTAATACAATGGTATTGATTTGTTTGATCAATCTCATGCCAGTTCAGAGCAAATTAGTGTGAGTTTAATTAAATACAAATCAATACCTCCTTAATAAAAACATGCTGGACTTGAAATACAGACACCAAAGAGCAAACATTAGCACAGTTACATTACAGGCCATACTTGGGAAGGTTATCAGAGAGAATGGCATCAATGAAGAAGTAGACATTTAGAATTTTTAGGACAGCTTTGAAGCGGCTTAGCTCTTAGGACAGCTTTTTTTTTTCGTGTGTGTGGTGGCAGGCTTGGTTCCTTCAGATCTTGTTTGTGTGTCAAGGGCAACTCGTCTGACTATCACTGATTAGTTAAATTTGGAGGAGTGGCAAACACTGTTGCAGCAGCAAAGGTCATTCAAAATGATCTAGACAGCATTCAGAACTGTTACATTTAATTTTTTTTAAAAAATGTGCATTATAAATAATATAATACTGAAATTGAAGAAGGAAGCTATGAAAAAGACCTAGGAGTTTATGTTGTTTCTTGCATTTTTTGGATATATAGTGAAAAGTGTTGAATTTAAATCAAGGGAAGTAATGTTAAAACTTTACAATGCATTAAAATCTCATTTTCCTGTTTGTTCTGTTTGTTTACAAAAAGGATATTGCTTGAAAGAGTGCAAAGAAGAGCGACCAGAATTATTCTGGGTTTAAAAGGCATGTCATATGCAGACAGGCTTAAAGAACTGAATCTATTCAGTCCTGAAAAAAGAAGACGACGTGGCGATCTGATTCAAGCATTCAAAATTATAAAAGGTATTGACAATGTCGACCCAAGTGGCTTTTTCAACCTGAAAAAAGAAACAAGGAGAATTGTTTGGTCTCAACCAACTCCCTGAATGTTGTTGAAGCTGACACCCTATCCTTCAAGAAGCTGCTTGATAAGTCTAACAACCAAATCAAGATGGGCAGGCCTCCTCTTTTCTTATGTTCTTATGTTCTAAGTCTATCAGTGGAGCAGGCTCTTTGCCATAGGCTCAGGTTTCTGTTACTGAACAACAGTGGAAAGTTCTATGACTGCAAAATATTTTGAAAGATGCATTTCAGCTGCTGCTGATGATGTACAATGCAATCCATGGCTATAGCCTAGAAAGTTAACCTGACGGCAAAAGCTATGGTAATGCTTGGGTTAAGCAACACAAACAGGCCAGGTGGATTTTCTCTGTTCTTTAAAAAAACTGAATGGAAAACCCATCTGCTCACGCAAGGCTTTCTTTCAAGCAACAACAACAACTTAAAGTGTTAAAAGAAGCCCTCTCTTTCTTTACTTTGCTTACAATTGTTCTAACCTAAAGTCATTAAGAGGACCCGCAACTGGCAGGAAATCGGAGCTCTCAAACTTCTCTTTTCCCCCTCTGTGATGCTGTAATTATGCTGATCAATGCATGTGTTATTTTAGAAAAACACTGCTCTAATGAAACCAGGGTACTCCTTAATGAGTCGCTACGTCTTGTGATAAATTTCATAATTATTCAACCACTACTACCAACACAGAAATTCATCAGTCAAAGCAAATTAGTTGAGATTCATTAGGACACAGCATCTCATAGACACACACACTTTATTAGCCTCTTACACCCATAGCTTTAATTGGGCCCATATTTCACTACACAAGAACTACTCCACTGAAGAGCAGCTTTAATCTTTTGTATTCACAATAACAAGCTACCAAGTGCACCATACGAAAGCACCAGTTATACTAAACTCCCCTCCCAAAAAAGATGTAATTTCTTAATAGAGAGCACATCCTATCTCAGTTTCTTCAGTATGCTTTAGCATTGGTGTGTACTGCACATGTTGATAACCTAATTTCATGAATTTAGTTTGATGGCTTGTTTAGATTAGCACTAACATGGCTGCTGACGCGCTGTCTAATAATCCAAATTAGACTGTGAATGTTCTTCACAATTGTTCCAGACTTGGCCTGTAATTACTTTTAAATGACTTTCTAGATCCAGTAGATTTTACATTGTAATAAAACGCAGTACCGGTAATTATTTTATTTTATTATTTTTTTTTTTTTACCATGCAGGCAGAAGTACGTATCGAAAGATAGAAAAACGAGGTGGTTGTGTTAAAAGACGAGTGCACATCCTTTACAGATCCATTCAGATTTGTATTTCTAATATGGGCTGTTTAGTCTGTAGGTGGGAAAGGAATGACTGCTGGTTCTCCAGAGATTTGCAGAAGTCATCCCACCATCCACTTCTTATCCCTTACTGACTACAGACACCTGTCAGGTTTCTGTATGCGCTGTATAGAGATTGCCTGTTCTTTCAAATTCAATTAATTCACTGTTGGCCCACATTGTAGTACAAAAATTAATTATTGGCAACATGGCAATGCTTCATTTTTTAACACCTCTTAATGGGTATGATTTGCACTTGGGCATTGCAAGTTTATGATAAAAGTTGATTAACAATATATAACAGTTAAAAACAGATTCTAAAGGGTTTAAAATTCCCTCATTCTTATGAATCCCCAAAAGCTTTAAGGTCTAACATAAAAACTCATTATAATAATTACCCTATAAAAACTCATATTGCAGATACCAGTTTCCAAATCCCGTCCCATTTCACAAAAGTTTCCAAGATCTAAAGACCTTATAATCTGGCAGAGCTTCTAAGCCACCCCTCCCCTCCCCTCCACTCTCCCCATTACAAACATTCCTGTTGTTGTAAATTGAAAAGGAGAATGACGGGAAAATATGATTTATTAAAGTCTTTAATACAGCTTCTGCAGAGGTATGAAAGGGAGATATTGTCCTGGAATAAAGAAGCTCTTTTCTGACCTCAGAGCTGTACGCTGAGACTACACCAAGTGCAGTGAGTGATGGTTTCCTCAGGCTGAGTGATGGCAGGACCCTACAGACGATGCTCTTGTTGGTTATGTCAGCCCCTGGTGTCCCCAAACCTGCCTCTCTGACAACCTGCAGACACTGCTGATGGGCTGTATTCTTCTGACAGAGACAGCATGTCTGGTAGGAGAAAAGAAAGCCATTCTCCTGTGATCTGTTCTTATTTTCATGATCTTTTTTGAGGTTAAGCTCTGATGTCCCAGAATATGGCAGCACACACATAGGCACAAAGAGAAGAGACATTCATTTATAGGGCTTTTTTTATCTCTCATTATTACACACACCCTAATAGCGTAATTAGACAAGACATTCAGTTAATGGTCTGAATGGATAGGACAAGTGAAACAGAGAGATACTGTACAGTACAGCATCAATCTAAAGACGTGTCTTACAAAGCAAACAGAAAGGGGAATTTGCTTATGAAACTAAAATAAAAAGTTGAACATGTGCCATTGCTACAGGCTTTCGGAAACACACAGCCTCTTTAGAACGAGACTTTTCCAAATGATTATTAAATTGAAATTGTATACCTTGTTCACATATAATAAGCTTAATTGTCTTGTGAATAAATTGTAACCCCAAGGAACATACTGAATAATGGGCTATTTGCTTATTGCTGAACATGTCAAGTTTCACATTCTGTTTGAGAAATAAAATAAGGCTTTTAGTCTAGAAACCAATGCCATAAATATATGTATATATATATATATATATATATAATATATGTATATATAAATATATATATATATAGCGCTTGTGGTACCAATCTTATGTTGCAGCTCTGTCACTTTAGATATTTAATTGGAGTTTTCCAATTGGGAAATTTAATGCTAGATCAATATTAATTTAATTACTAGACCAAAACTGGCAGAGTATTAAAATTTCATTTACACAGGGGTCAGAGCAGTACAGACCTGAATTTAAAATATCTGTGCACATGAAAGTATTGTAATATGGCTCCTCCTGACTGTGTTATCCAACAAAGTCCCATCTACAATGTACATCTACTGGGCTAGGAATGATATTGAAGCAAAGTATCCAGTTAGGAGATCATTCTCACTAAGTTAAATTTAAAACCTAACCAAATGATCTTCAATGGCAATGCAGTGGTATTAGCAAGTGGTATTTTTCTATTCAACCAACACATTGTAGTACCATGCTTCTGTAATTGTGCAATTATCTTCCTAAGCCATTGGTTTGCCCTTGCCAGTGGTCTGATAATGGTTCTGCTAAGGTTTCTTGAGGTCAATACAGTGGTACAATTTTAGGGTATTATTACTCCAATGGTAAAACTTGTTTTTGTTATGTTTCTGCAATTCCCATCACTTTGAAATCAATTCATGATTGGGGATCAATTGGTCATCGTGGTTTATCCTGGCTCTTGCATATGAAACAAAAGCCAGCTTGTATTGGCATGCCAGATGTATGTAGGAGTGTTCAATATTCTTTAATGTCAAATAAATTGAGCAATAATGCCAAAAGAAAAACAAATAGAACAAAAATGGGAGATAAGTAAAACAGAATGTAGATGTTTTAATAATAATGAAAAATCCACCACCATCTTCCTCCAAGAAAGGCATTGTATGTTGTGCCACCTAGCCCCCTGTCCTTCCCCTGATAATTTATTGTTCTAGTTTTAAGATGTTTCTTGAGGTCAATACAGTGTGTTACATTTTTACAGCTTTTATTCTATCCATTTTATGGTAAAACTTGTTTTCCAGTTCCATCCATCAGAGGCATTCGTCAACCAGCCAGTTCTTATATTTTTTTATTTATAAACCTTTTTCTCAATTAGCCTTAAAATGCATACTTGGTCGCTGATGATTAGCTGTACGATTACTAGCTTGGACACTGGTGAAAATCTTACAAGAGTGAATAGCCCTGGCATGCCAGATGTACTGATGCTGTCTTTAAAAAAAAAATCATTCTTTAAACTGGGCAAATGGAAATTGAGCAATATAGTGTCTGTTGGCGGATGAGTTAGTCAATCTAGTTGGTGACACCAGGCACGATGAAGTCAATGCTGCTCAGGAGCTGTTTGACTAATATATATATATATATATATATATATATATCCATATATATATATATATATATATATATAGAGGTGTTGTGTGTGTGTGTGTGTTCTTATATATATTTATATATATATATATATATTTATATATATATATATATATATGTGTGTGTGTGTGTGTATATATATATATATATATATAATATATATATATATATATATATATATACCTGACAGCTCATAACACCTCTGAGAGAGTAAGTCTTCAACATGTGGTGCTTGGCGGGAGCAGTTATCAACCTTATAACACAAGAACACGTTTTCCTGATACACATGTCAGAGGTCAAAGTGAAAGATGCAATCTCCCTGATAATCAGGGAAGAGGAACCTGCTCTGCTTCCCAACCACTTGAGGCATTTACTCAGGCCAGACACGGACAGATGGCTGCAAATCCTGTCATTCCAATCTTACATAATAAAGCAACTGCGGGTTTAACAATATGATTTTTCTTGTCTACCTTTTCTTCTCTTTATAGTGTCTGAAGGTCTGATTGTGGGCTATGGTCAGAATGGTCCTGTTTTCAATTAGGTCCTTTAAAACTAATAGTTTACACAGCATGGTCTGATTTGCATTACCTGTTGCTTATGACTAGATTCTGATGAAGTAACAAGCAATTAGGATTTGCTTTTAACAAACAGGCAACACATGTTACACCAAGTTATGTTAATTTGCATCACAGTGAAGTGCATTGGATTTAACATTCTGAATAAAAAACACAGACTGTTGCAATGGAGACATTAATCTTTCCTTAGTTGTTTTTTTGCTACCTCTGTTTACCTCCAGTTTTGGTCTGCTAAGTGTCCAACCCCACTAGACGAATGCAACACCAGTCAAAGGAATGTATGTGTACATGTACCTGGCAAGTGTGTTTGTGAGTACAAGCAGACCTTATTTAAAGAAAATACAACCCAAGACCAATTTCATTTTCCATGGAATTTTTTTCCCATCCTTGATTATGTCTGTGATTCTTCTGAAACTGCACACTTCACTTCACTCATTTTTTTCTTTCTGGCTAGGTTGCTAAATCAACTTGACGATGGACTGAACAATTTAAAAGAGGTTCTATTGAGTCAAACTTTAAGTGAGAAATAATGATTATTAATTTGAGTTTTTTTATTTTTTTTTATTTTATAATTATAGATTTCTGACATCTAGAAATAAGCAGCTTTGATGTTAATATAAAAGTGATATATATATATATATATATATATATATATATATATATATATATATATGAATTTTAATGTAAACAATAACAAGTAGTTGTCATGGCATATTCCCAACCTATAAATACCTCCAATGTTTGGATTCAAACACAGGCTCCCTTGACCCTATTCTCCAAACGTGCCCTTTGAGCTAAAATATATATATATATATATATATATATATATATATATATATATATATATATATCTGTATTTATTGTTTTCCCAACCAAGAGTTCCCTATTCTCCATGCCCTAGCATCCTCCCCCTCCCCATCCATTCAAAACCATCAGATGTAGAATTCTGTATCAAATTACTGAATTTATTTTCTTTTTCTTATTTCTTTATTTTTTCAAGCCAAAGAACATTTCTACAGGCGGTGTGTTGGCATAATCACGATAATTCTATTACAATATCTATCTATCTATATATACTGTATATATATATATATATATACACACACACATACACACACAAGTGATTGAATTGAAATGTAAAACGTTGTTTTAGTTCTTTCACATTAGCATCACTGCGCAAAAACTAATTCGCAAAAAACAACAAAAAAAGCCCTAGAGCTCCTGCTTATTATTATTACTATTTTTTTTTTATTCTCTTTCAAAGAACCCTCATGGCACAGCAACCTCAAAACAGCCACCTAATCAGTTGTCTAACTCTTATTACTGCAATGTTTTTACAAACACTGCCATGGCCACAAAGTAATGAAAGGGACTGCAATCCTGATCTGATTGGGAGCTAATAAAAATCAGCACACAAAACTGAAAATAGCCCCCTTATCATCATCTTTCTTTCATTTAGACTTGATTACTGCCGGATTATAATGCAATCATGGCTATGTGTTAGAGATAACTATGGGAACCAGTTTTAACTGTTTATCTAGCCACAGATCTTAATTTAAGTTTGAACACTCAGGATTACTTAGATGTTAGAGACTGAAGAAGAAAAAAAAAAAGTGGAAAAACAGACGCTTGCTTGTTCTGTCTGGTTTTATTTCATATGCTACTATTCAATTTGTCTTTCAGAGAGAGAAAATGAATTTCCGATGACAATGCAAGCAAGTAATAAAAATGTGAGTTTTTTTCTTTTTTTTTTTTTTTGTCCTGGGAAAGCTGCTGCTTGCAAATGCCTCTTCCAGCTAATCTGCGAAGAATGAATAAATCACAGTATTATTTGGAGGTCGGTGTTACATTTTCTTTTTTTCTCTGATTCATTTCTGACGGTTGTATTTAGGTTTTGCAGGTGGCTTGAAGTTCGCAGTGCTGGAGGAATTCTCTTTATAGTGACTGCCCAAGACGCTGTTGTTGTTGTTGTTGTGGCCTACAGTAATAACCCCAGTGCAGACGCTTCACAGAGTTTGCTTCGTTCGGAAAGTGAAACAGCACTCTGAAGACACAGTGCTGTATCATGAACCAATTAGAGCCTGTTTAAACCACGGTGTCCAGGGCCCAGTTGTAAAGCGAGTGCTTAAAACATTTACAACAGTATGAAACTTGTAAGACATTTCAACTGCTCCTTTCTGTGCTAAGCTGTCCTTTTGCCTTTTGCACTTACATTAAAAGTCCACACTTATCACAGCTTGTAAGCCAAAATTCAATTGATATTATTATTATTTTTTTGGAAGGTAAAATTAACTGTTGCTTAACAGGAACTGAGAAGGCAGAGTTGTTTTTTAGAAGTTATTATGTAACTCAATTAAAGTACACTATTTTATACAGAGGTTTCAGACACAGACTTTAAATCATAAAATTGGATTAAAAGAGGTCAATGAAGCTGGTTTGAAGCAGATTTTTCCAGCATATTTTGTAAAGGCAAACCACATAAAATGCTTCATGTCTTTCAAATGCAATACGTGTGTGGTTTTTTCCATTGCCGTGACCTCCCACATTTTTTGGGCTCCAGCTCTCCACTGTGGGGGGAGGGGCAGGGGACTCTCACAGGGCTGCAATGCAACAGCGAGCAGCCTTCAGCAGGGACCCAGTTTCATGTCGCTCAATTAATCTATTCCAATCTGTAAACAAAATCTTTAAAAAGTAGGCAGCTGTTTCAGATAAACCAAACTACTTAAACTTTATTTAAAAATTGACCAAAAAGCACTTACACTGATACAGAAAGACAAGTACACATATACAAATTACAATCACAATCACAACCCATCCAACCCCCCCCCCCCCCACACACGCACACACACACACACGCATGCACACACATATGCACATGTATCTTTAGAGTTATCAGTGATTATGACAGGCATGGCAAATTCCCCAATCTGCAGAATCTAGTGAATCTTTCAATCAGTGTTCTTATTTACCATTTCTAAGCTTCAGTAGCTTCACTGTATCTCACAGATGGTGATCAGTAATGTTTGAAACTCCAGATATTGAGCATGGTTACAATCATGCAGCCTCCATATGTGACTGAATGTTTTTTGATAACACAAGTCATTTAAAAAAAGAATTGTTTGAAAAGTGATACTTCATCATTACTTGTAATTAAAGCAGCTTTGTTATTCTTTGAAACCGAAAATACATCATCACACCTTAATTACCCTGCAGTCATTACCACTAAATTAAAAAAAGACAAATTGATGTATGTGGTTTCCATTGCCCGGCCCATACTGCTCATAAGAGTTTGGCAGTTGTTGAAATGATGCAGTTATTAAAGAGGAAAATAGCTGCAACAACAAATTGGAGGTTAATATATACATACAGACGTGCTCAAATTTGTTGGTACCCCTCCACAAAAAACGAAGAATGCACAATTTTCTCTGAAATAACTTGAAACTGACAAAAGTAATTGGCATCCACCATTGTTTATTCCATATTTAATAGAAATCAGACTTTGCTTTTGATTTTTTATTCAACATAATATTGTAAATAATAAAACAAATGAAAATGGCATGGACAAAAATGATGGGACCGCTAACCTAATATTTTGTTGCACAACCTTTAGAGGCAATCACTGCAATCAAACGTTTTCTGTAGCTCTCAGTGAGACTTCTGCACCTGTTAACAGGTAGTTTGGCCCACTCTTCCTGAGCAAACTGCTCCAGCTGTCTCAGGTTTGATGGGTGCCTTCTCCAGACTGATGAGTTTCAGCTCTTTCCATAGATGTTCGATCAGCTCAGATCAGGACTCATAGAAGGCCAAAGAAAGAACAGAATAGTCCAATGTTTTGTTCTTATCCATTCTTGGGTGCTTTTAGCTGGGTGTTTTGGGTCATTATCCTGTTGGAGGACCCATGACCTCTCGACTGAGACAGAGCTTTCTGACACTGGGCAGTACGTTTCGCCCAGAATGCCTTGATAGTCTTGAGACTTCATTGTGTCCTGCACAGATTTAAGGCACCATGTGCCAGGCGCAAAAGCAGCCCCAAAACATAACTGAGCCTCCTCCATGTTTCACTGTAGGTATGGTGTTCTTTTCTTTGAAAGCTTCATTTTTTTCATCTGTGAACATAGAGTTGATGTGACTTGCCAAAAAGCTCCAGTTTTGACTTATCTGTCCAAAGGACATTCTCCCAGAAGGATTGTGGCTTGTCAATATGCATTTTAGCAAATTCCAGTCTGGCTTTTTTAGTTTTTTCTTTCAAAAGTGGAGTCCTCCTGGGTCTTCTTCCATGGAGCCCACTTTGCAAAAAAATATTAGGGATGGTGCGATCCCAAACTGACGTACCTTCACCTTGGAGTTCAGCTTGTTTTATTATTTGGCAGTTATCCTTGGTTCTTTTTCTACCATTCGCACTATCCTTCTGTTCAATCTGGGGTAAATTTTCCTCATGATGCCAATTACTTTTGGAGGTTGGCTACAGTTCCATGGACCTTAAACTTCTTAATAATATTTTGCAACTGTTGTCACAGGAACATCAAGCTGCTTGGAGATGGTCTTGTAGCCTTTACCTTTACCATGCTTGTCTATTATTTTCTTTCTGATCTCCTCAGACAACTCTCTCCTTTGCTTTCTCTGGTCCATGTTCAGTGTGGTGCACACAATGATAGCAAACAGCACAGTGACTACTTTTTTCCATTTAAATAGGCTGAATGACTGATTACAAGATTGGAGACATGTGTGATACTAATTAAAGAAACTAATTAGTTTGAAATATCACTATAATCCAATTATTTATTATCTTTTCTAAGGGGTACCAACAAATGTGTCCAGGCCATTTTAGAATATCTTTGTAGAATAAGCAATAATTCATCTCTTTTCACAGCTTCTTTGCTTTATTCTATGACATACCAAAGGCATGCAAGTATACATGATAAAATAGCTTTTAATTTCATCACTTTTCAGGAGGAATGAAGCATTATTTCAATGAGCTGTAAGGGTACCAACAAATTTGAGCACGTCTGTATATATAGTTTTTATTTATTTATTTGCACTAATTGTGTTTACAAACACATAGCTCTGTTTGTAGCTATCGTTTAGAGTTCTTTCCAGTTAAAACATATGCATTATGTCGAAGGTCTATGGGGCTGTATCTGTCAGTAAAAGTTAATTGTTTGCAAGTTCCTGTTGGTACCAAACTTATAATAATAAAAAAGCAGCAGTAAGTGGTGTTCTCAGGAATCAAGCTGGCGCATGTTACACTTATTAACACTGTTACTGGACCAGGTTTTGGACTAACAAGGCACATTTTTTTCCTCAGTTTGAAAATAAAACACATTTCCTGTGCAATAGAGCCAAAGTGCTGTTATTCTAGTTTTCACTTGATATTAGGTTTTAACTCAATAACAAGGAAGCAGTAGCTGTAGCAATCATCAACTGTGCATATTTAATTGAAGCTGGAATAAAAAAAAATAAAAAGTTCAACCACCAAAAAACTTGCACTCAAACTTTTATTGGCCCTTCTGGGAAACAAAAAGATTGTGCTATTGTAAATATTACTTACGAATCCCCATATAATTGTTAATTTTACCAAAAATGTACTATGTCCACAGAGCTCACGTGCAATTTATTGTCTGTAGGACATTAAGGTCAAAACACTGTAGAGATCCCCAGCTGGTCTTTCCAAGTTCCCAGCTTAATTACTGCATTAAAAATATCTTTTAAAAAATGATTGGGAGCCGCCGCTGCTGTGAAATATCACATTGCCTTAATAAAGGGCTTTTCATAGAGCTGTGCCCTAAATAAAATACAGTACAAAAAAAGGTTGATGTTCACAGAACTGTTCTAGGTGCTTGTTAGTTTCCTTAACAATTTCTAATATAAATGTATGTAAATGTATTCAATCATTTTTTGTGCCCAGCGGCCCAAACAATATTGCCATTGATTACTGTCTCTTATGGAAAAAAAAAACATGCTGCTTCTTGTTTAGCCATTGACCATGTGATGTTCAAACACAGAAGCTATTATGGAAGGAAATATGATTCTTCAAGTGTTAGAGAATATCAATCAATCAATCAATATTTATTTTATATAGTGCCTTTCATAGTGGACCACCATCACAAAGCTCTTTACAAGATAGTGAGGAACAATGCATAATACATTAAATACAGTGAAATACAGGGAATGGTACATGAAATACAAACAGGAAAACAATGCAAATACATTAAATGCAAGGCTAGGATGTGAATTCTAAACATTGTGGATGCGTGTGTCATACAGAATCATATGAATAAGATGGAGTGAAAAAACTGAAATAGCAATTTCAGATATCAGGCTTCAAGAGCACTGAAAGCAAGAGAGAACAAGTGGGTCTTGAGAGTTGATTTGAAGTTCGTGACTGTGGGAGCATCACGCACTAAAGCTGGGAGAGAGTTCCAGAGAGTCGGGGCCATGAAGCTAAAAGAGCGCTCTCCAAGTGTGGTGCACTTTTGCCTGGGTATAACAAGCAAGCCAGAGGACCTCAGCTTGTGGGCAGGGACATAGCGGGTCGGCAAGAGTGGAGAGATAATCTGGACCGGTGTGATGAAGAGCCTTGTAGGCAAGCAGGAGAATTTTGAAAGTAATCCTGAACTTTACAGGTAGCCAGTGCAGCTGGGAAAGACAGGGGGTAATATGATCATGTTTTTTTACATCTGGTAAGGATCCTAGCAGCAGCATTTTGAACCTGCAATCGGTTGATGGCGTGTGACGAAAGACCACCACAGAGAGAGTTGCAGTAGTCAAGTTGAGGGGAGATGAATGCATGACAGAGTATCTCTGCATCCGGGAGGGAAAGGTAGGGACGGACCTTTGAGATGTTTCACTGCAGGTGGTTTTTTTTTTTTTGACTACAGAGGAGATTTGGGCATCAAAGGAGAAACTTACTGTCCAGAAGTACACTAAGGCTTCGTACAGTGGGGGAAGGCAGCAGCAGACAGTTTCTGAGATTCAAGGCAGCAATATTGAGATTCTGGAGTTGAGTTTTCGATCCTACTAGAAGAAGTTCAGATTTGGTAGTGTTGAGCTGAAGAAAATTGGCAGACATCCAGGCCTCGATGGATGCAAGCTGAGAGCCGGACCATGGCAGAAGGACATCCAGGGTTGAGTTTTAGGTAGAGCTGGATGTCATCTGCATAGAAGTGAAACATGAGGCTATGTTGGCAGATGAGGTGACCCAAGGGAAGCATGTAGATGTTGAGAGAAGAGGCCCAAGAACAGACCCTTGAGAGACACTGCAGGTGACCGGGTTTGAGTCACCACTGCTTCCATCATAGAAGACAGACTGCATGTGTCCAGATAGGTAAGAGGACAGCCAGGAGAGACAGGTTCCAGAGATCCCAGCATGCTTCTGAAGGTGGTCAAGAAGAATGCTATGATCTATGGTGTCAAAAGCAGCTGTTAGGTCAAGGAGGACAAGGACAGAGGGAGCACCAGCATCAGCACTGAGCAGGAGATAATTTACAATCCAGAGCAGAGCAGTTTCGGTACTGTGATGTGGCCGGAAGCCAGACTGCAGAGATTCATGCAGATTGTTATCTGTGAGATGTTTCATCAGCTGGCTGGCTACAGCCCTTTCGAGAGTTTTGGGGAGAAAAGGTTGGATATGGGATGGAAGTTAGATAAGACAGCCTGGTCAGGGGATGGTTTTTTGAGCACTGGCATTACTCGGGCAGTTTTGAAGGCAGCAGGAACCAGGCCTGAGTCCAGGGACAGGTTGAGAGTGTGCATAATGGAAGGAGCAAGATCAGAAGCACAGAGACAGATGAAATTTGTTGGCCAGGGGTCCAAGGGGCACGTGGCAGTAGTTGATTTCAACAAGGGGCTGGAAACATCAGTAGTGAAGAGAGGAGAGAAGGAAGAGCGAGCAAGAGGGGCAATTGCATTCAACTGCCTCTTCTAAAAGCCTGGCTATTAATTCCTTTCAAAGCTAAGGCCCAGACCAAGGAGATGTTCAGGCTTTCCAAAGCCAAACTTCGCAGCTGAATGAATTATGCCTTCAGTTTTTGTCATGCTAGAGGGTGTCTCCAGGTTATAGATTGGGCACATTGGAACAAGCAATATAAGGAAGCTTTGCAACATGTCCATAACATGAAGCATTCACTCAACTAGAAATGCTGTAAGACTCCAATTTCATCTGAGTTTTTTACTAAGAGCTAATGTAACAGCCAGTGTTGTGTGATGCACTTCCGTTAGGGATTCTGTCCTCTCCATCGGTTAGATGAGGTTAAAAGCTCTAAAACCACGAATGCAGACGAGACAGGGTCTTTTGCATTGTGGTTGAGACACTCTCTTGCGATTCGCCGGTTCGTGCCCAGCCTCAGTCCTGTTACACTGGGCCTCAAAAACCTCTGGTCTCATTGATTGGCTACAGCTAGTCTCTGAGGTTAAAGGGGGGAAGAGTGTAAGAGGCGTATTACCTACCTTATTGTTCTAGTCCGTTCAGCAATACAACATAAATAGGAACAGGCTGTAAACACCACCTGTATAAATAGCTAGGACATTATGACCTTTACAGATCTTGAGGCAAGGTCCTAGAGAACAAATGTGAGTCACTGTGCCACCTCTGATGATATAACACTGCACAGAAAAGAAACATCTATGGTTTACCCTTTCTCATTCTTCCTGACACAACCCTTTACTAGAGAGGACTGACTAATGGGAGCATTAATAGAACTTTTATGTCTAATAGATCCGGGGACATAAAATCAGGCTTCTAATATGAATGCTGTTTTCTTAATGGGCTGTGTAAAAAAACTGCTTTTATTGCAGTAAATGGACCTCTTATCTTTGTTATGAGCACCAGCCCTGCAAAAAACCTGCTGGGCCCGAGGATGTAATATGGATTATTACACAACAGTGCCTGTGGCAGAACTCCTATACATAGGGAATAAATCATTGCATGTGTAGTTTATTTTATTTATAACCAGCATTTTGCAAGCCATGGTGATTAGCTGGATTTTTGCAAGCATCCCAACACTGCATGCAAATTACCCCTATACCAGAGATCCATGCGCTAATGACTGTAAATTTATTGAAAAAAAGTAGCTGCAGTTGTCAGTCTTATATCGCTCTGCTAAAGCCCAAAAAAGAGCTTTGTTCACTGTTTTTTTTTTAAAGGGGCAGTTTAAGATTATTATTATTATTATTATTATGAGAAACTTCACCCCCACAAATGTGCAGGGTTTATTAGTCTTGGAATAGCTTTTAACAGTTTTATTACCTACAGTATACTGTAGTTAAACAAAAGAGTGCATATGAGTCTACCGTCACAAGCCTAGCAGTAGATTTATTCCTTGTTCAATTAAAAACACATTGCCGGACTCCATGGTGTAATAAATTCTCCTGTAAAACTTTAGTAACTACAGGTTTTACTTTATTGAGGATCAACTAGATCTAATTCACCTTAAACAAAAACTAAATTTTACTGTCAACAGATTTATTTCATCTTTTCTCCCTGTCAGCCTTAAGGCTTTCACACAGTTTAGTGTGTGGTGTGTGTGTGTGTGTGTGTGTGTGTGTTTGACCACAAACTGCGGATTACACTTTTCCCTGATAAAGTTTCTGTTCATGTAATCTGTAGGGAAATTTGGTGTTTAACATCTGTGCACCCTGGGCTTCTCTCTCAGTTATTACATTCAATTGTAAAAAGCCTCCCTTGTTTGGCTGTATGTTTTTTTTTTTTCTTCATACTTCTGTTTCAAGAGAAGTCATTTCAGAACTCAGTGGCAAATAGCAAAGGGCTGAGGCAGGAATGACATGAATGAAATTTATTGTTTTCAATGGAGCCCCAAACTGTGCATGCAGAAAACAGCCGTGTGCAACTTTGCATATTATAAACCTTGCACTGTTCCTTCATGGCTTTTGCATTTGAAATGCTGCATCTCTTGCATGTTGATACACAAAGACCTGAACTATTCTTATTAGTTTGGCAGTTTTCCACTTTTTTGTGTTAAAATACAAATATATCTAATAGATTTTAGTGCTATTATTTCTTTCCAACACTGGTTGGGTCAGATCTCCTATTTTAGCTCCCCGAACTGATTATTAATGAATTCCACCCAAGGCAAAAAGACACAACGGCCACAAAGCCATTTCCTGGCTTCTCATATTCCACTGCTGTGAAAAAAGAAACGGTTATACCCACTAAACTACATGAACACTGAAGAAGTTTGAACACACTCCTAGGTTTGTTAAAATGGGCACATTAAAAAAAAAAAAAAGATAATTAGACAGAACTCTACACTTGTAAAAAAGAATGTACAGCTTATTAATGAAACAGACACAGACAGCAGTCAACTAAGCCTGACGATTTCTATACAGGATCCCTTTTTACTGTCCTCCAATAAGTATTGGGACAGGTACAGTAAATGAATGCACTGCCACTGGGGGTGGGAGGGCTATTTGTTGCCTGCATTTACTAAGTATGACTGGTTTGGTCATGCCAGCTTGACAGTCACCATTGCAGGTTTTCAATTCATTCACTGAAAAAGGCTCAGGGAACATCCACTACTCCAGGAGTATGTACTCAAAATCTCAACCTTTAAAATTTAGTTTGCCGTGAAATCAGGGTCTAAACCACTGACTCTGGGTTGTTAACCAAGCACATTATCAATCACACTAAAAGAACAATACTTTTAATCTGCAAGGTATCCGAGTTTACATCACAGAGCGCATGCCTTTCTGTTGCAAGTTTAAGCTTCTTCATAATCAATCGTCCTGTACAGCTGTCTGTACATCAACACTTTGGGTTAAAGTCGATTTGCATTCCATTCATTTCGAAAGCTGTAAGAGTTCAGTCCCCTTATAACCCAGACTTTAGCTCAACTACAATGGATTATGATCTAATAAATGGTTAATTTGCATTGCTGGTGCCTCATTAATGAAGGTATTTTCTATTGAAGATTACATCAGCGTGATGAAGAAGGGGGAATGTGCCTTTACCTTGCTAGCAGGAGCTTACAGGTCAAATGTATATTTTGGATTTACTTTTAGGAGTATCCAAAACTTCAACCACCCAGTTTTAAATTTAGAGATGATAAGACACGAAGCAAAGCAGAAGAAGCTTTCAGCCAATGCCTTCATCACTGACATTGACAGGTTTAAACAAATCAGTGGCATTGCTATGTGTAACACTGCGGTGTTGTTTAAAAGGAGTCCAGTAATACTAAAAGAAACACATATAATACAGTGACAAACGTTTCCATTGGTAGTCTTTCTCAATGTCTTTTTGAACATCAGTCGAAATGTTTGTTAATGAATTACAACTGTTGCAGATCGAGCTATATTCTGTCCTTCAGAAGTGTACCGGATGCATAATGCATAGAATACATTATCGGTGCCCTTTTAGAAGTTATAGTTATTTTTATATGAAATTCCTGTAATCCGTCTCAGTTTATAATATCTTCATATCTAATTTATACAAAGGGTAGAAAATGAAATAGAAAAAAAAACAAACAAAACAAAACAGATCCATTGTGTAAACCTGTCACCCTCTTCCACTCCTAAGAATAACAGAATACAATAACTACTAGTCCCTGAAATGCTAGATGTTAGCCAACATAACAAGAACACTGCTGTTTATTTGGGAATGATTAATTCAAATGTGACTTTGAAAATCGTTTGAAAAATATTAGATTAGAATGACATCCAGCTGATATTGAATGTAACTCTAACCTCCAAGACGACAGCCTGTCTGTGTTTGTAATGCATTAGTGGAACAAACTATTCACTGTGCAGTATTTACAGATGCAACCTTAACTGGCTATCAGTTGCAGATGTCTCAGTGAAACGATCTTGACCTAATTCATACCAAGTTAATAACATTTTTGTTAGTGTAGATCTTATATATATATATATATATATATATATAGTTTGGGGTCATTTTTATTGAAGGAGGGGCTGTAATGAGAGGATATTGCTCACTGAATTAAGCACATGCAAAAGAATGTGCTTGTATGTGCTCCTCTGAATCATGTGACACTCCAAATCAAATTAAAAGGCCTTCCTCATCTCATTAACTGTAATGAGTACATTGATTTTTTCATAACAAATCACAGCATGTCCATATGAGCACAGTGATTGATGTCTCTTTTCACTTGTGCCCAAGGTGTGATGGCCAGAGAACAAAACCAGCTCTCTGACCAGCCTACAGCTTGCCTGTTTACCACTCTAAAATGAGTTTAGTTTAGTTTATTCAGCTTATTTTATTCCCTTTGTGCCCGCGGAGCCAGTGCAGGTACATCTCAATAGTGCAGCACTAATTCAAAGAGAGACCTAAGTAGACCATATTCAATAAAATACCATAAAACCCAGAAGATTCATACACATATTCATACATATACACATATTGTACATACACATACATATGCCACATTTATATATATATATATATATATACACACACACATACACACACACATACACATACAAAAACACATCATTATGGTTTCATTACAACTAAAACAAGTTAATCTCATGCACAGATGATGCAGTTTTAAACCCAGAGAGGCTTGACAATGACAAGCTTGAATGGTTCTGAATCACACAGGGTTGGATCCATTCAAAATATAGCAGCTACATTTTTTTCCCCATTCTATTGCGCCATTCAAACATAATTTGCGTGGCATGGTATATATGTGTTTTAAATAAAAGGCATATCAAGCACACAAGGTGTTTTTCTTAACTGGTGTTAAGGGAGTGTGGATGGCAGTTTGATTGAACAGCTCCATAAAACTGGTAAATAACATGGGTCATAAAACAGGAAATCATAGTGGCTACTTAAAATTACAACCAATGCAATGACAGATAAGGGGTTCAGTTGTTACATAATATGCCACATATTGTGGGGGCGAACAGAGTTAAAAGGTCACAGTGTCACATGATTTGTCTAGACCCTGGAAGCAAAAAAGAAAATCCAAACAACAAGGTCTTCACCAAACTATAAAGCAGCATAACTCAGAGCCACTCAGAATCTTTGCGAACACAAGAGTAACAGCATGTCTTTATCTCAGTGCTCAGTATTTCTTAACTGGGACTGATAGTACAGGATAAATAAAGGGATACATGATTACAATATTCCAGCTGGAGCCACTTGCGAGCCAAGGTTACCCTGAAATGCGTGCAAGTGCTGACACAGAGTGACAAGGATTATCTGTCATTATACAGTGTATATCACATCAAAGTCTATGCAGTCAGTAGGCCTACTGTAGCATTGAGTTAAAGAGCTCTCTCCATTGCAGTGGAATCATGACCCAACCATTTAGTCCCCAGCTCTGAATCCAAACAAAGCACTGCTGGCTGGAGATAAAAAGGTTGTGAAAAGAACAGCCTGCAAGGAGGCCAAATATAACATGACCAACCCCGACACCCTCCACATTTTATTTTATTTTTTTACAAGAAAACAGAATTCTTACCATGTGCGGTATTTTACCCTTAAAAATCATCACATTTTCAGCTTGACGTTACTTGCTCTCTGAAAGGAGGTCTATATATGTATTGTACCTGTAAATGTTTTGTCATTGAAAATGTTATTCATTCATCTAATTAACATGAATTCATCACAAACAGGAATGTGTTATCATGGAAAGATACAGCACCGATAGTATGAATACTGCATATGAATTCAATAGGCATTTAATAGGACATTGTGTAATCATCTATATGTAATTACATTATAAGAAAATGTTTCAGGTTATTAATGAAAGAGAGAGCTGGAACAAAGGGACTTTATAAGGCCCAGGTCAATGATCCCCAAAAACCTGTGGAAAAGCTAAGGTTGCCATATACAGTACTAACACAGTATATGCGTATGATTTATCTATTCAGATTTGGCAAAGCATTTGAATTACAATCCCCAAGGTCAAACAGAGATGTCTGCAACTTTTGGAAACAATTGAAGAGATCCAAATCTAAACCATTAGGATATTGAGAGGAAATCATTTAACAGAAGGGGCTTGGTTATAGTTATCCTAAAAACTAGTTATATGTTATACGTTGATCAGATCTATGCTAAGAAACAATATATATATATATATATATATATATATATATATATATATATATATATATATATATATATATATATATATCAGTATACAGCAAATATGTGCGCTCATTTACTGAAACAACAGCCCTGAACTGAGTATCAATTAAACATGAAATATAAAGTCAAGGAGATTTTTTTTTACTTTTGAAAACTGTAAAAAGTAAGTGAAGTTCCTCAAAATTCACCTTGTTTTTTTTGTACCCCTATGATCACAATAAACCAGTTTGGTAAAAGTATGAACTATTAAAGGTTCCTAAACTAACGGCTTCTTTCTTGTTTAGATTCCCTTTGTATCATGTTCTGTTTAAGCAGTTCCACAAAGTCTGATACACTTCATGCCAGTCTGACACTTCTACTATTTTGTTTTTTTCACTTCCAGGTTCCATGTTTACTAAACACACACACACTTAAAACACAGATGCAGGGGCACAACCACAGGAATAACATCTTAATCTGATTAACTGCAAGCACTGAGTTGAGATTGCAGCCACATTCCTATTTACATTTACCATCTGAGAGATTTTTAAAAAATGCATCAAGACAATACACTTGCTGGCAGAACAAACATCCCTCAACTTGAGTAACGCTGAGAGACTGGAATGTACACATTGCAATTCTGTAGATAGCCGCTGTGTCCACAATGTATTCTGTTTGCCTTCCTCCACAGAGGTGTACGTTACAGACGCTCACGAAGAGAAATACAAGGATCAACACATTTACTCCAAACAGTGATTGCTGATATACAGCCCAGCAGAAATGGACACCAATGCAATACACACTTCCAATTATAAATCCCTCAATGCTGAAAGCCACTTTGACAAAGTGCCCATGAACAGTACATCACACTTTACCTAGCTTATTAATGAGTCAGTTCTGCCTTCAAAGTTCATCTTGGCATTGGTCACGGGAACCAGCACAGTCGTTTTTCCTTAGCAAAACAATACTGTATCTATGCTTTTGGGTCAGCGTTCTCAAGGAAGCTCCACTGAAAAACCTGGGATGCTTTGAAAAATCTTGGGATTATTGTATTACTTGTTTGAACAAAGCCATGTATTTGTTAAGATTGTAAGTCACCCTGGATAAATACCTAAGAAATAAAAATAATAATGTCTTTACAGCTTCCATATAAATACCTGAAATCAAATAGTGCATGTCTTTTATCCAGTGTTCCGAGCTTTCTTTCAACTTGAACCTTAGAAGTGAAAAAAAAACCAAAACAAACACGCCTCTATGTTACTCAGCATGTGCATATAATATCCCCTCACATCGAGGAATTCAGCCCTCTGAAAACAATGGGCTCATGGGTGTTATAATTAGGAGCACCTGTTTCCTTTCACAGGATCCTGGTTTCTCTAATGCAGATTAACCATCAAAGCTTGCTCTATATTTATTAAAAGGACCTTTTGTTGCCAATTATTGGCTCAAAGGTGTATAATATCGCAGTCTACATGTAGAAGGGCTATTATACCAGGTGTGGCAGTGACACCAGTGCATGGCTTCTTCAAAGCAGTCAAAAGGGTGTAAGTCACCACTGGTGCACATGATTCTAGCGCTGCTTGTCTGTCTGGTCTTTGCTGTTTCATCTCCTTGAAGGGATATTTAATAAGATACTTACGACGCTTTAGTAATAATTAAGTAGTTAACAGTCTTTGATGCTCAGTAGGTAGTATGGTTGCCTGTGGGCTACAAAGTCAAAGGTTTAAATTCAGCATTGGGTGGATTACCTAGATATATGCCATCTACTGATACCCTGCTGTTGGACACAACATAATGCCCTCCAGGAATTTTTAGGTATTGATTGTAAATCAAAATTCTAACTTTCTGCAGACTAGAGCCTTGGTCCTAGTTACCTTTGTGCTGGACTTTTTGTCCCCAAAGCAGATTCCCATTTGACAATTGTTTTGGTGTACAGTCATGGTTATACCCAGATTTCATTTATCTCAAAAAAAGTTAGATTATACGATTTATTCAACATAACAAGAAATTTACAAATACTAAAATAAACTTAACGAAATGGTAAACCTTTCAACAAGAAGTCTTTCTCAATGTTTTCAATGCTGAGAAAGACTTCTGGCCAAAAGTTTGTCATTGAATGTATTAGGTTACTTACTACGGTATTTCTAAATGTATCACTATTGCGTGTTAAATAGTTATGGATAACATCTCACGATAACAAGTGCCTATTTACAACAGGCAGGTTCAAAAGTTTGTCATCCTCGTTTGACAGTCGAAGTGAAGCCATATTACACAATTCAAAAATGTATATCCAGTAATGTCTTCTCCTGTGAAACAAGATCCCTGGTGTAATTTAGGGCAGGTCTAAACTCAAACATAGCTCTGATACATCCAGCATGTGCACAAAAGCCAAAGCCTGAAGCCTGAAACCTACTGGATTTGACTTGCTTTTGGCCTTCTGAATTTCTGGACTTATTTGCTTAATGTCTTGTTCAGTTGATGGTTTTCTTGGTTCAGCAACATGAACTGATTGAGATGCAAACTGCTTAATACCCTTAAGGATTACACAACTGCCAGCCAATCCAATGCCCATGTTTCTACTCATAACCTAAATTGGCTCCCGTTTCTGCACTGAGAAACATGTTATTGTGATGATCTAGCATAAAAACAACAGCAATGTTTAAAAGGCCATTAAACATGAAGCCACTTTCTGGCAACTTTTTAAGGAAAAGGTCTAAATTGCAGAAAAATTGCTTTAAAATGGCTTCAGGTTTATGGTCTTAATAACATTGAAAGTAATAATGATTAACGGTGTTAATTATAAACTGTAGTTGAAGACTAAGGTTTTTCTTTAAAAGTCTTAGAAACATGCTTTATAGAACTGAGCAGCAATAGTGTATTTTACCCCATGGCTGTCATGATCCTCTAGTTGTCTTGGTGATGATTTCTGTCTGTTTCAGCTTCAGCTGCGAAGCATTAACCTGGTGAGAGCCTCTTGAGATGAGCAGAACTTAAAAAAGATCTACTCTATTTAATCATACTCTTCAATAAACTATGCCATTGTCCTCACTCACTGTGCTGTACGGTGCCACTGCAGCTGCTACTGGGCTACTGTGAGTAAGTCATTAGAAGTGTGAGTGATAGTAGCAAGTATTCTTCAATGTTATTAAAAACGACAACAACAAGAAAGGACTCGGTATACAGCATACTGGAATTACTGTAAAGATAAAGATTTGATAAGGAAGCAGTGTGGCCTAGTGGTAGAAATGAGAACTGAGGTTTCGAGTAGGATCTGCTATGTTGAATCCTTACACAATGTTGAACTAAATTAGACTGCATTATATCAGGAGAAAATCACAGATAAGTCTACACTCTTATGCATCATCTTGATTCAATGATCCATAACATTATTTTAGTTTGTTTAGAGGTAGAGTGGATTACACACAAGAAGCATGAATCAGTCCCATCATGTCTGTATACAACTCATTGAACTTAAATACCATACTGAACAAATCAATTAGCACATTATATATATATATATATATATATATATATATATATATATTCTTGCTTAACTTCCCAATGATTAACATACCTTTGTCAAGGGAAAGTGTGTTTGAAAACAAACAGTTGAGGTGCTTATAGGCTTCTGATGCTACGGTAACTACAACCATTTATTTGCATTTCAATCTATGAATATGCTTGTGATGTACACACAGTATATATATGAATAATATCTATCTATGAAAATGGCTTACAGGAAAATAATTCCATCTAGGGTTTACTGCTCAATGCAATGTGAAAGGTGCTGCTAAGTTGAGTAGTTTAAAACAGAAACGAGATGTTTTTTCAAACTCCCTGAAGATGGCTCTTTGTTTTTTATAATACATCTTCTTCTGTGATTAAAAGAAAGACAATCCAGTGTTTTACAGTCATATATATATATATATATATATATATAACCTATGTAATATAACAATCTACTGTACTTTAGCTAGATTGAATTGGGAAATGTATAATAACAATGGTTCAGTTAAATTGAAAGAATACTAAATGATAAATAACCAATGTGTACACAGGCTGAATCCTGAATTTAAAGTGTTTAATGTCAATGCCCAATTAGCTCAATAAATAAATAAAGCGTGTATGTAATGTTTTGAAATCCCCTCCCAAGGGCTCTTTGCAAACAAAACAATGAAGTCCTTTACAGTAGTCAGCGCAGGGGGGTGACCTGATTAATGAAAAAGCACTTTAGCTTTTTGAATTGATTATTAATACAGTATAGGTCCAAAATTGAAACCTCTGGATGATAAATAACCAACCATTCACAGGAGGCTGTGCAGTTCCAGTGGTTTAAAGAAAAAACTTGTTAACCAGGAATAAATTCAAATCCCACCTCAGCCAGTGACTCATTGAAAAACAAAACAAAACATTGAAGTCCCGGTAGTCCAGAGGGGGTGACCTGATGTATAGGAAAAGCTTGTACTTTTAGAATTGATTATTATTATTATTATTATTCTCTGTTATTATTATTGGATACAGGCATCTGCTAAATAAACAAATAAATAAACACATCCACGATGATTGATACATAGCAGTTCAGATGGTCAGTGTGCTGCAAATAGATTAACTTTGTATTAAAAAAGACTTTCATTGTCAGAAGTGATGTTTACCTGTACCTGTGCTGGCCAGGGTGGACCAAAAAAAAAATACAAATAATGGCACAGAAGTTGAAGTATATTGTCATGGTAATAAGGCATGAAATTCCCACTTCAGCCTCTTACAGCTGAATCTATGTAGATATATTGAGTATTAAGGCCACAGTAATGTAGGCAGGGAAATGGATTCTTTAGAAAGTAATGATCCACAACCCAGCTACTGTATTCAGTAAGTAAAGCAGACGCATTTCCTCCTCGGAATCAATAGAAATTAATGGATGCACTTAAAATTTTGAACAGAATTTTTCAGATTAAATTTTGAGAGTTGGAGTATCTCTCTACAAAGGCAGCACACATTTCTTGCCCAACTTATCTGTCTGCAGTAGACTGTCATTGTAAGTGAAGACTGAAGCAAAATAATTATTTGCAGCAAATACATTCATTTTTCTCAGCCTTCATTGTTCGTTCAACTAACCTCCATAATAAATATTGTGAACCGTTTAAATTAAGCCCCCCGAACAAGAGCTCGTGAACAAAAACAAATACACTTTGTAGATCTCTCTCTCTCTATGGTTATCATTAATTTACTGCTGTAGACCTTGACAAATATAATTTGTTCATTAAAAATGAAAAGGAAACACAATCAGCCATTCAGACAAAAGCGCTTTGTGAAGGAACATCATCGGCAGCGACATTAGCAGCTCCATCATTTAGCTGACTTTGTAGAAGTGCCAGCTGTGCGCCTCTCGGAATGCTGCATGCAAAGCCTTTGAAAGGGGGGGTAATGTTTTATTCAGGCACTAATTAGAAAAATTACATCTATGAAAGAAACAGAATGAGTGCAGCCTTCAACCTTGCCAGTGCCCCCCAAGAAACAACCAGGAAATAAATAACGAAATCTATTACCTGCTTCTCGTAGCTCATCACTGCAACTCGCACTGCAGAGATTCAATTGCCGGTTGCATTTTTCACATGCATATAAGCCCACAGTTAAATGTACGAGCTTCTCGTGCCAACATGGTATAAAATAAAATAATAATTGCACTCATTTATCATATTGACCTGTTCCTATCCAGTTTTAAATAACATTAGCATAACAGAGGCACTCATTTATCATTTCCATACCCTTAAAATAAATAAATATCATACTGGATGACATTTTTTTGTCCAATAGTTGCTCAAATTAATGAAATGACGTTTACAAACTAGACATAACTAAAAAAATAAGACAAATTATATGTAAACCCCTGGAAACTATAATAAGATCCAAAATGGAAAATCTTATTTCTTGGTAACAGTATCCTTAGACAGTCTTGCCCACATTTTAATGTCACATGACCTCTCCAGCCCATTTACTGACCTGGGATGCAACATCGGCAATGGATATTGCAAAATCAAGACATGGTTTATTTACAATTTCACTGAGCCTTTGACAAAGGCCCATAAAAGATTAATTCTCAAACCGAACACATGCTTCCTGGAAGGCAAGGAAATTCATCCACATGGATTTTCCTTCCTAACATGTAGAAAACAAAGTACTGATTAGAGGAACGACCTCAAAATGGAGCAATTTAACTGAATGGGATTGAAATTGAATTTGTATTAGGTCCTCTGCTATAAATAATGGATTAAAATGGAAACAGCTGGACCTTTTTTATTTAAAAATTGGGAGAAAATGTTCCCAATTGTTGACCAAAACCTAATTTTAAAGGCACACCATGTATTGGTTTTTTTTTTGAACCCTTTTCCATTTTTAATGGGTTTTGAGATTTTCATTATTATAAATCATGACGTAGAAAGCATTCAGCACCAAATAACATAAAACAAAATGAGTAAACTTTATCATTTAATCAATGTATATATTTTAAATGAATACAATGTTTTAGAATTAATTAAATTAGTTAATTACATTTCTGCATATTCTTAAAATATAAATGGGATATGATGAAAATATGAATCTGATATCAGATCTGTGGTCTAGTGTTTATTTTAAAATTTAGAGGTAGAAAATTTTCCATTCCAATTCTTAAATCAAAACCTAATTATAAAAAGGCCACCAAACTTTATAAATGCCATTTCTTAAAATAAACCCTAAATCCATTTCAAAACTAAATTCAAAGCTAAAAATGAATGCATTTTATTTTTTAATGCGAATGACTGGATGAAACAGCCTTCTTTATAGTATGGATAAGTGATAAATATATTTCTACATGACTACATTATTTATTTATTTATGACATTAGCTTCCTAACATGGGTTCAATTATTTGTCTCAAATACTAGATTAACACCTTAAATTAATGAATATATATCAGAATGCAGTGTGCATTATTAGAGGCAGGTTTTGTTCCACTTTGATTTCAAGTTGATAAACGTAGTTAAAATAACAGCCACAATGCTTTCTGTTATGTATGCACAATATGTCTAATGCAGTTTCAAACTGTTGTACTATAACATAACTCTAAAAGCACTTTAAAAGGACATTATCACAACAGTATTTTATTTTTAATTCCTTTATAGAACTGAAAAAAACCATCTGACAGTGGTTTCTTATTTAAAACAATTCCTCTGTTATCATTAGCCAGTAAATCTAACACATTACTTGAGAGAAAGAAAAAAAAGCTTTTAGCTCAGTATTTGACGTTCTAGCAGAACACTTTCTTTCATCATAGGCTACTTATGATTTTATGATTCATAATTATCATTTATGGCATCTTGTAATAACCTACAGCAGCTAATCCCAACATTAATTTCAATTTAGAGAACATTAAAAGAAAGAAAACCAGCAAGCTGTGGTTGTCTCACAAATCATGAAAAAAAGTCCTAATCTCTCTCTGTCTCTGTGCTTACCACAGTGAACTAACTACACAATAAACATTCTCTTTCAGAACAACAGATTGTATTTATGAGCAAGACAATATGATATTGCAACTGGTTTGCTTCAGTTGTGTTGCAACATGGCCTGTTTGTAGTTTTTGTTCCCTAATAACTGTGATATTTTCTGATGTCTGCTATATAAATTGTACCCTAGCATGTAAAACATGTAATTATTGTTTGTAATAATTTGTAATAAACTACAGTCATTACTTGAAAGCATGTACTTAAGGTATCCACAACTAAACCTTTCAATGAAAATGTCCTTTAATCTTCTACTTCATTAATTCTGTGATTCACCTCATCAAAGAAACCAGAGTAAAGAGACCTACAGTAACCAATCCCACTAATTGCAGGCTTAATGTTACTAAATTACAAGCTTGTAATGTATTTCTTTCAGCAAATGAGATAAATAACCAATCTGAATGCTCTTCAGTTCAGAACAGAACAAACAACAGAGTTATTTGGTTCTGCTCTTATAGGGTTAGCTCACACTGAGATGATTCCATTGGCCACCACTGTAGAGCAACCAAATGGGCCTACTTTTTTTGTGTTTTTTTGACAATTAAACTTTCTTTTGTCATGGTTTGAACAGAATGGTAAGTTTTAGGATTCTTTGGTCAAGCTGAAAGCAAAATCAAGGTTCAGGTTTTGTCACATGGTTTGAATAGAATGAGGAACACTCGAGAATTTGCAAGCATTTGACATCTCCAGACAAGTTCCTGAAATGGGAAACTCCAGGTAAAGAACACAGTTTAAAGAAAATGATTGTTTATTAAACATATAGCATCAGCATTAATGGACATGTCTATTGCTCGTCAGGACAGTGCTACATGTTTGTTGTATGATAATTCCATTGTGCATTGTTTATTCTGTTGTATTTCCTGCCATTATTCATTTTTAATTAAATGAATTAAATTTTTTTTATTGACAGATGGTGGTCAACTATGAAAGGTGTTGTATAAAATAGATTTGTTGACTGATTGCTTGTTTTTTATAATTATTCAGAATGGCAGCAATAAATACAAATGAAACACCTGCCAATGATTGCAAACATTTATGAAATCTGAAGTCCACGGGGATGAAACGGGATCATAGAATAACATTACTCTTAAGACTAACTCAACAAACACGACAGTACAATGAAAAAGTAAAAGCATTAAGAGGGACATGTCTATTGACATTGAGGACAGTGCAATATGTTTGTTGTATGACAATTCCATTGTACAACATGTTCTATTCTGATTGTTGGATCTTCCAACCAGTCCCAATCCAACATTCAGGTTTTTTAATTAAATGAATCATCTGAAAAACTGGAATAAACGATGCCTCAAAAAATGTGTTCCTGCATACTGAAATCTGGGTGGAAATACATTTACATCTTCAGTTGGAGGTAATTAACACTGCAGTGACATTAAGAACATAAGAACATAAGAAAGTTTACAAACGAGAGGAGGCCATTCAAATTCAACTGTTGGTTGTTAATGATTGATCCCAAATCTCATACTGGTAACTAAACCATTATGTTAAACAACATTACTTTTGGTTCCAAGGGATGAAAATTCTCTGTGTATAAAATAACCTTTTTCTTAAGACTGCCCCTTTAACAAATCAACATTTAAAACCCCTGTAAAATCCCTTTTTTTTTTAAAAGTCAAAGAAGTCCCCGGGGTTGACATTGTCTATACCTTTTACACTTGAATGTTTGAATCAGATGCTCTGGTCTTCTTTGTTGAACTGAATAGGGCTTATTTTAGCCTGTCTGCATATGACATGCCTTTTGGATGGGATAATTCTGGTCCAGGAGAGACAACATTCAGGATGGACACAGAGCATGTCATCTGGAAAACTGGAATGAACTGAACCTCAAAATTCTAGGTGAGGTCATTACCTTCATTTGGAGTTTTAACATTACTTCCCTTGATTTAAATTAAAAAATGTAACGTAGCAGTTGGATCTGTGTGTCATCATCAGTCCCCTCCGAATCCCAATCCCAAAAGCATGTGCACTGTGGATATAAAATAGAGATTTTTTTAAGGTATTAGATCACGACATACGAGGGCCTCCCCTCCTCCCATCCCAAACTGCCTGCCACAAGGCTGAAATTTCTTGAATGTATCCTCAGTAGTTCTGTACCCAGTAGTGCGGTAGGTTGTCTAACAGTCTGAAGCCAAGCAGGAAATTGTTTATTAGCAGTAGTTATCTCCCAAAGAGGTTCTTTTATTTTAATTAACGGCCATGTCTATCAATCAGGATTTTCAGTTGAAAAGGTTCTAATCGAAACAAGATCATTATCACTCCACTTTCACTTTGTTAATGAAACAAAGCTGTCATTTCTTTCCTAGCTGTAAAGTTAATTGAATCAGGCTTCAGCTGAGGAACTGGATCTTCTGTGTGTGGTTGGAGTAATTATTCTAGTATTGTACAGGATGCAGTCCCATTACTAGAAATGGAAGCAAGAGAATTATGAGGTTTTGTTATAGAAAGGAGCCTGAACTGTAGTGGGGAGCTGCAGAGATGATATAACATAAAAGGACATTATAAAAACTGGGGAGAAAAAACAGGGGTAAAATAATTTGACCTTCTAAAAACTTACATAAAGGAGAAAAAATGTTTTTAATCACTTTGCATAGTATTCAAGCTGTATCAGTTATAACCAAAACCATTGAAAAGGAATCATTTTAGATGTGTAAGTTTGGTTTGCCAGGTTAAAACATTTCCGTAGCTCAAAGACTTGATTGACCCAAACCTTCCCACTTCAAACATTGTTGGGCTAGTTATATAGTATCATATTCATGTGTTCAACACTTAAGGCCTCTGCACACCGGACACTGTACACCAAGAGAATGTGTCACACGACAAAAAAATAAAACTTGTATTTTTGATACAAACCAGTCACACTGAAGGGACACCAAAGTGATGCAAAAAAAATAGGATTGGTGTCTATGAGGAACAGCAACAAATGGCGGAATAAAATAATTCTTGCAGTATCAAAATACCCAGAACTGTACAATAAAGGACACAAAAATTATAAAGACACGACAATGAGGGAGAACATCTGGCAGTCCATTTCCAGGGAACTGGATATAGCTGGTGTGTATGATTCGTTTACCTTTACTGAAATAAGTATTCTGAAAAGCTATTATGTATTCTACATTTTTATTAGCTGTATAACAGGATTATCACACGTGTGATTTTTTCCAGTTGATACAAATCAGAGGAGAGTCACCTATCACATCGCTGTTTGAAGATGTCAACAGTGGACAACAAAGGCGGTGATGTGATTGAAATTAAAAATCTATTTCCCCATTCATCTTTAAGTTTGATATTTATTTGAGAATTATATTTTTTAATCAGGTAAAAACATGAAAAACAAAAACAACACAAAAACTACAAAAACAAAAGCTGGCAGTTTAAGTTTTAAGGTAACACAAACATTCCCAATTCAACAAGCTGTGGTATCATTGCACACAATGAGTGGTTTTGGTTTCTCATCAGACCGTGTGGATTGTGATGAAGAAGGCACTGTTAACTTACTTGTCTCTTTCACCATGGATTACATTCAAAACAAGGTAATGCTTTCAGTTATTCCAATAAAAGAAAACCAATATCACGTAAAAAGGTCTCCCCTTTTAGTTTTACAACAAGAAAGATCTGTCAAAATTGCTTTCAGAACAACTTTGTTTACTTCTGTATCAGAATTGAAAATCCTGTCACTGCATGATGGAAACAGCAGTCCTCCAATCTACTGCTTCATAAATCTCATAAATTGACTTGCATACCCTGTTTCCCATGAATGCAGATTAACGTTACTAAGATGAACACATGGCAACAAACGCATCATCGTTTCCCAGAACTCTGCAGTGCTGTTTAACTAAAAAAAATATCACTCTTGGATAAACTAAACAAAAGTAGTAAATTACTTCAGTAGACTGTCATGATGCATGAAACTAAAATGTACCTTGAATATGTTTTTAAAACATTTAAAACTGACAGTGATGGACAGAATTTGTTTGTGGAAACAGCATACAGTAACTATCAAATTTTTGTAATTAACCAAAAGTCTATAACATCAAACCACCTTTTGAATTTATTATTTTTTTAACACTTTCCTATTGCCAAAGTCTCCTTCAGCAGCCACGTAGTACACCAATGCTGTTTTAAAGTGGTGGTGGATACAAAATCTAACCTTAGCAAAAAGTTTAAACAGCAAAATGATCAAAATTGTTCCCCAGGACCATAATAATATATTAACAAAGAATTTGCAATCTGACATCCCAAATTTTTTGTGAACATTTAAAACAGTTCCCCTGGGTTTATTTTGTTTGTGATCAATCACTGTGCTGATATGGAGATATGGAGACACGGCCCAAAAGTTAAAATTCATTTTTAGATCACCTGCCAAAGATAGAAAAGCTCTCCTTCAGACAGTCACTTCAAAGCACAATGCTGTTTTCATTAAGCAGCCTGCTGGAGGATTTTGAATCTGACAGGCAGGGGGGCTCCCCTTAAAATTTAATAAAGAATTTGCAATCTGGCCTTCAAGACAAATTAAATTTCATCCAGGGCCCTGAGCATCAATAAGGGATCCTGAAGGTGATTTTAAATCCTTGAAAAGATCAATCACTGTTAAAAAAAAAAAAAAAGCCCCCCCCCATCAACATTCATGTTTTGGATCAAAAAAAAATACAGCAGACACTGGCACACACACAGACAACAGAATCAAAATGCACAGTGGATGAGGTTTATTAGTAGAACAGCCCGTGGGATGTTCAATTAAAAAAGCTGGTTGTGTTTACAAGTGCAAAACTCACTACTTGATCTTATTACCTAGAGACTGACTTCAGAAAGTTAAAATCATCCATGAAGATTCAAAAAATCACCATTTCTAGTCCAATGCCCTCAAAAAAAAAAAAAAAAAAACCTCAAACAGATACCGATTGGTACAAAAAAAAATAAAAAATAACACAACACCACTAAAAACCAGCTAAACATATTTCTGTTTGTGTGATATAGGTATGTACAAATACCACTTGAACTATGAAAACCCAAAATACCCTGCTAATGGATATGCAATATTAGTAATAGTAGTAGATAACATACACCACATGTAATAAAACTGGTATTACATAAAAAAAAAAAGTTTAAACAAGTTCTTTTTTTTTTATAACCTTTTGGTCCGTACATAAAATATGCAATATATACAGCAGCTGATTCTTTTCTTTCTTTCTTTTAATTACCATGATTGGAAACACTTTATAAAGCACCCTAGTAAAAAATACTTCTACAGGTAAAGGTATACAAGATGCAGGGGAAAAAACAAACACACATACAGTACCACAATTGGTTAACAGAAGACAAAACTCCTGTTCACACAATGGATCACGTGTGTGTAAACAGCTGTGTCTCCCACTTCCCACCCCCCTCTCCCAATGGGACCTCTAACAGAATGTCCAGCCAATGCTGGTATGGCCTTTACAGCCAGCCTCATCTTTTGGTTGATTTTTTTTATTATTGAAAATGTTGATACATCCAAAAGCTGACCATGGCATATCTCTCCATCTCCTGTTTCATACTGTGTTCAGCATTGGCATCTTTGAACTAGAGTTTGAAAAGCTCCACCTGCCACAGTTTTCTTTTGGACTTTTTAAAATTCCTTTCCCTGTTAATGGGGCCAGTTAAACTGTCCAGCTGCTTCCGCCTTAGTGAAATTAAAAACACCCCCGCCAAAAAAAATACAAATAGAAAACACAAAACGAAACGGGACACTTGTCAAAGTGACAGGAAGAGTCTTGGTACACAGAGTCCGCTCAACTTCATCTCACCCTTTGCAAGATGTCACTGTTTTTAATAATGCATCAGCTAGCTGTTAAAAGGGTGGACAGACAGAGAGACAGAAAGACAGACAGAATGTGCATCTCTCCCAAGACTGGAAGACACTGAGTAACAAGCAGAAGACAACAGCAGTACATTGTGCAAGTCCAACATGAATAAACCTGACGGATTTCTGTAAACAAAAGGTTCCATGTTTGTTCACATACAGATATGACTTTCTGAAGCCTGATAGAGGAGAACTGCTACAGAAATGGAAGAGTTAGTATCAATGGTGCAGTGAATGTTTGGCAATGGCCTGGGACTCTCCATAGACAGATAAGATTTTAGAGACTCAGTCCGGGTGTCCTTTGCAGTGCCCGTTCTGCCTTCTCCCTCCCAGGTGCACATGAAATGAGACCAGTGCTGCAGGCTGCCTATCTCATCAGTTACAGTCTGGCACTCTAGTTCATCTTGGGGTAGATCTTTTCATAGAAAAAGTTCTGAGCGAGGAGGTACAGCTCCCCGTCCTTTTCCCGCACGGCGTGTGCTCTGATAAACTGAAACTGTTCCAGTGCAAATTCGTAGAATTCGTTCTCCATTTTCCAGATGTCGGACTGCTGCAGCTTCGCGATCGACTCCTTTGTGGGCGGCTTCTTCTCAGACGTCTTTCTCAGATGCGATTTCTTTCCTGCAATTGGACAATCAAATGTGGTTACAGAGATATCTCAAATATTTTCAAATTGCATTTTTCTGAAAAAAGTACATTAGAAACATCCCCTGCATGCTGTAAATACAACATTAGAGCTACCAGTTTATTATTATTATTATTATTATTATTAAACATTATTATTATTATTTATTTCCAGACGCCCCTAATCCAGGGCTTTACAGTAAATAAAAATACATTTCAAGGATCTACAAGTAATAATAAATTAAGAAAGATAAATACAATGACTTTGGTTCAAGCATATAACCCCAGAAAATACGAACAATAACGGACAGATAACATTAAAGTTGCATCAGGATATAATTAAATACAAAATACTAAGATTAAATAACACTTGACATGATTACAATACTTAAAAATTAAATGCAGTCCAAAATGGGGGCAGTAATGTAAAAGGTTTTCCATTATAACCCCAGAGAACTGACAGAAACAAAGATTGCAAGTTTCATCACAACAACATGCCTTCAAATGCAATTGGTGTGAGGTTTTGAATTTGCCTTCATGGAGTATGGAGTAGGTTATTCTCAGACAGGACTCAGACCTGACCCAGAGGTGTAATTGCTTCCTGGTATCAGCCTGTTCCTTGGTTGTCAACCTCATAAATCCACCAACACCATGAAGTACAATCACTACAAACTGCTGACCCTCCTTAATCCCAGTGTCAGATCTGGCACCAGGTCACTTTTGTTTGCTGGACCTCAGTTGAAGAATGAGCTGCTATTTGATCTTAGATTTATCTTCGGTCTAAAACAATAAAGGATTTCTGTACTTTGAAACATTTTCCTACTGGACCAAGAGGTTGAGTTATTTCACGTCAGTAGCTACACATTGGCTACGGTAAGTATACATTATTACTAATGTACTGAGTGCTACGTACTTGGTATATACACTATTAGTCAAAACAAAAATATGTCTGATTTGCCAATTAAAATTGAATTAGTAGTTTATAAATTATACAAGAAAAACAATGCAGTATTAGTACAAAAAACAGGTTTGTGCATTGCGGAATTACTGCCACTTACACTGAAGTGTATCTATTTATTTCTTGAGTTTTATTCATATACCTTTTTTTTTTTTTTTTTTTGCTGCTTAACTACACAACGGATCACTGCAACAAGTTAATTAAAAGGACTCTGGAGTAGTCCACCTACTGCAAGTTGTTGGTTTCTAATTTCTACATGTAGTTCCCCCTCTTTACTATGGTTCTCAATCCCCCTTGCACCTCTAGTGGGTTTGAGCGCAGACAATATTGACCAGACCGCAAGTTTAGAAATGCGTGCTCTTTCTAGTCTAATCGACGGTGCTCAATGTCTTCTGTGTCCAAATACGTCAGCTTGGATTTCGGCAAACCAAACCAGCCTCCCTCAACAGCTAGCACACACTGCAGGAAACCCCAGGGCACTGGGAGAAGAGTAGTTATACCGGAGCTGCTCCCCTTGGTGTACTCCTTAAGGGCCAGCACTGGTTGGTTATAGATAGAAATGACCTCTTAAAGACACCTCGAGATCAGCAACAGACAAAGTTCTCTTTGCCTGGGAGAGCTCTGTTGCGCAGCAAGTAGCCTTCAATTGCTTTTAGTTCCTACTTTTTTACAATGTTTTAAATCATTCTGGACTCTTACTGCAATTTCTCAGTATTGTGTTTTATTTTATTTTTGTAGTAAGTGTAGGCTCAGTCAGCCAAGGTGTCTTTATGTTTACATGTTCCAGAACCGCCTAGTGCCAGCGTTACAACAGGAAACCGGATTCCAAAAGTAGCTCCTCACGAGACAGCGCTGGCTCTTATTTCTAGTAACATTGGCTGATCTAGATTGTTACAGATGCCTATAGCTGGCAACTGGACAGAAGAACAGCTGGGGTGAAAGCACCTTTACACTGACTTCAAAATAAAAACAACCCCCTTAATGTTTTTAACGTAATTGGAAGCAGTTCTTTATTTCATCTCCCTAGCAGGTCAGCGTATCTGCACCTGTGCGGTAGAGTTCGGCAGCTCCTCTGAAGAAGCGTGGTAACGCAGCCTCCAGCATCATGATGAAATCCTCCAACTCCTCGGTCACACCAACCAGCAGGTATTCATTAATCAGGTTGTATTTGGCTTGTTCCAAAGCCCATCTGCTTCCGACGTTCCTGCAAAGACACACAGCAATGTAAAGGCCAGCCCTATGCAACCAAAAAATGTAATCGCTCTGCATGATGAAAGTGGACCCCTGCCTCTTTTCTGTGGTGTATAAATGATGTCAGCTAACAGAGGTACCTTCCTCACGTGTTTCAATCCTGCCCTAAAAAATTCTAGTTAAAAATCCGCAAAAAAATACAGTACCATTTGAAACATACTATGACACACCGTAACAAGCAAAGTGGATCATCCTGACTGTAAAGCTATAAATATTTGGCAAATCTCACCCATAAAACCTATTTTGCTCCAGAAATGTTGGAGACCTGTTGCAATATACGAAGTAGGTATTGTTAGTGGAAAAACGCATAATAAAAAGGCTTGCAAATATTTACAGCTTTACAGTAAGCCAAGACTTTATACAACGCGCAGTAGTTTATAAACTTATTAAAAAAGTCTCGACAACCTAAAAAAACAAATCCCTAGAAAGTCAAACTGAAAAAAAAAAATTACACTATGACCTGCAAACTATTAACTATTTTCACATAAAAAACCAACATGCATATACATAAACAAACCACAAAATGATGTTGTATTATAATAACAACCAAACTGGTACTGTGGAAGATTACTTCTGTTTATACTGGAGTTGGGTCAGTCCATGTGAGGGTCAAGCAAACTGCAGGTCTACTCACCAGCATTCAGAGTTGTGACCACAGAAGAAGGGGATCTGAAGCCAGAGCTTCTCTGCAGCGCAGTCGGAGCCTGCAGAGGAGACGCACTCATCGAAGGTCTGAAACGAGACACACCACCTGCTCACAGGACTGCAGGGAAGACAACACGACTGGTAGGGACAGGAGAATCAGCGACAGGGCATTTCAATTAAAAACCTCATTACAGGACGGAGTGCTGCGCTGGCTCTCTCATAACTTAATTTGTTAATTTGGCAAGCTGTCACATCAACCCCAATCCCCTCCAAGAACTGCGCTCCAAGCTGACAGGAAGGAAAGGGAAATGCTGTACACAGTTTAACGGACCGCAGGATCACGGTATGCTGCTGATTAAGTCCAAACCACACGTTTTGTATTGTGTTGTTTGTACTTTGCGATTGCCCTTTTATTGTTTTTCAGGAGCCCCATGTAAATGAGACCTCGGACTAAATCTCCCAGTTAAATAAATAAACAAATATACAAATTAATACATTATTTATTTATGATGTCATTACCAAGTTCTCGCATTTACATAATGTTTCTCCGACGTATGCAAAAAAAATAAAAATAAATTGTCATACCATCTATAAACTTTTTTTTTTTTTTTATTAAATTTTTTACAAAACTACACAGAAAAGTGGGAGAGGGAAAACCAAGCACAATGCGCGGAGAGGCAACCCGACAGATGGCAGGAATTGCAGTCCCGGTTGTGTTGTTCTAGTGGACGATGGGATTACCTTTTTATCTCCTTGTTTTCTCCTCCGAAGCCCCGGCCTGTAATCATCCCCGAAGCGTAGGAAGTAATAATAGGACACCAATCGCTCGATAGGATCCCGGATAACATTGATGTAGATGGGCTTCTTCTTCACTCCAAACCTACACACCGCGCACGTCCAAAAGCAATTAACAACAAGGCTCCCAACTCACTACATTGCCACTTAAATGTTTTATATCTGTTTGGATATTCTATTATTCTCAATATCATTCTTTAAGGTAATATTATCAATGAAACACAATGCATGAAAATCGAACTCACAGTCTTTTAAATTTCCTATGGCAGTAAAAGGGAGATCTCAGTATCTCCACTGGTCTCAATCCAAATACTATAGAACCTGAGACAGACTGATAGAAAAGGCTAATGAAAGTCAGTACTGTAGATGCATTTCAAAAAACGTTTAGTTATTACATCTCTTAGAAAATGTTTCCAATGCATTACATAACTGGCTACAGCTATGAACGAAGGAGGTAATGTAAATACTGCACTTGTTCAGCTGCAATATATCTCTCAGTATTCAATCAATTCCTTTTTCGTTCTGGTACAGTAGCTCAGGAGATGCAAGTGTCAGTTTACTGCCACTAGAGGGCAGCAGCTGCACAATGCACTGCACAGCAAAATCCTGGCTCACTTCAGAAATAAAGAGACTTCATTGGGTGGTTGTCCATGTCTCTTATTTGATCTCTTATTATATCTTACCTGTCATCCACTGTTATGCATATACCACAAGCTTTAAACTACACCAGTTAAAAGAAACCTCATTTGTTAACCTTCATTTCACACACAGAAAATATGAACACAGAAGGCTGATCTGCATCAAAACACTCACTTTGCAAAGTCTAAAAAGGCTACGTGTCCATGGTAGAATCCAGGCTTCATCTCCTTCCAAGACGTTACATTCTTCACAAATCGAACCTATAAACACATTTAAAAAAGTAAACTGGGAACCCAAGCCGAAACTGTATCAGAAAGCAAACATGTTTGTCCCTAATCTGTCACTGTGATACAGCAGAAGGAGGGACTGTCAGTGAGCGAGGGTTTCTGCAGGGGGTTGTGCACAGCACATGTTGTGTTCCACTTTCACAACAGACAATTGCAGACTTCACTTATTACCACATACCTTCTTGCAATTAGTCTGTTGCTGTAGCTCTGTTTCTGTTTCTACTCCGTGTTCAGCAAGTCTTTTAGGAGCTCTTTTCTTTGTGTGGCGTCATATATATTTATATAAATATATATAAAAAAATAAAAACAATTTTGTTTTGCATGTACACAAAAGGTTTAAAATGATACACTTCTTTATATCTAATTAATTCTGGCATTAAAAAAACATTTTATAAATACTATGATTTGTTAGGAGTAGTGCTTTATTTTTTTACATAGTAACTTCTTTGAAGCTGCTAAAGTCTTACATAAGGAGTAGCCCAGACCAGGCTGTGTTTGCAGTTCTTGAATTGGCGTGGGAAAGTAACAGGAAACGCGTGTGGCTCACCTGGTCTTGCAAGGACATCACAGGGTTGTTTCTGGTGGTGTTGATATGCAGGACGTGGTATTTGTTTTTGCCGCACAGGTCGTAGGCAATGTTTGTGAAGGAGGTGCTTGCAGTTTTAGGGACCCGGTTGTAAATAATGACCACATCATCGCTCTCATCTAAAACCACATCTTTAGTGCCGTCCATGGTGTGGCGCTGTTCAATCTCCCGCACTTCATGCCTCGCAATGGCCCTCTCTGACAAATGAAGAAAACACATTTAAAAAAAAGCACTTTCCCTTGTTGAGTAATTAAGTTATCTAAATATTTTTCAATATTCTAGGAGTTGCATTAAGGTCAACTGAAACATGATCAACTGAAAAGCCAGTTAGCGGTTCCTTCCAAAATCAGAGAACACTACCATAAAAATATTTTCTGTGTACTTGATTTCATTGATTCAGTGTTTATTAAATGGAAATGTAATTTGTGTCTCCAATATCAAAACCAGCTCAGGACACACACCTACTGTTATCTCTTCGGTCCTTTTGTTCAGTACACCGAACATTTTTCATATGAAATTGCCCGCGTTACCGTCAGCCAGAGAGCCCCTGAGTGCGGACGCTCAGATTACTGAATGTTTAATATTTCAGGGTCCCAAATATTGGTCTGACTTTGTGTATGTTTTGTGGTCTCATGTAAAGCAAATAACGAGTTCACATCCAAATTTCGTTTTCTATTAAGAGACCTGGTCTCATGACTGAGGAGGGTGTAGAACCTGACAACAGCACCCCCTACTGAAGCCTGTCAGCATCACGCAGTGTTGTCATGCTTGCCGTTCTAAAATCTGTTGCAAAATGCCAGCCTTCCTTCCACCCCTCTGTCTGAACAGTGTGTGCTCAGCCTTGAACAGCTGCACCTGGTGGTTCCACATTACCGGTGGGTGAAATGAGAGAGTCTGAAACTCAAACTCCAGCTGGGCCCTGCAATCATTAACTAAGGTGCAACGCTACAGCAAGCAGAAGAATTAGAACCTGCAACACTGAAGAAGGGAGCTCAAGGACTTCAGTTTTGCCCTGGAAGGTGAAGGTCTATTTTAGGAATCGTATTCAACTGGATCCTAGAAATGTATTCCACCCTGTTCAAATGGATCAGAGAGGTGTACAAACCAAGCCCTGCATTTTCAAATTATCTATAAGAATATGATTTAATTCGGTGGTAAGGTGCTATGATTCAAAAAAGAACCAACATTCTGATAAACTGTATTCACTGCTAACCAGTTAGGCTGTGCAGCTATACTGGAGAATAGTGCCCATTAAACCATTCCCCCCCCCATATCAACTGATCCATTTGGAGTTCAGTACAACTCCACCTTGCTGCCGTTGTTAAACTACACAGAAGATTGCCCCATTGGTAATGTAGATCTGCTTTCCATACCTTCATAAGAACAAAGTTTACTGGCACCGTGGCTACAACCACATTCCTGCAAATAACCAGTACAGTTCCATGGCTTCTGTTCCAACACTGGTACATCACACTACAAACACACAGAGATTGACACAATAATAGAAATTGGGTAGTTATAAAATGTAAGTACAGTAATGCAGGTGGATACTAGTTTGCTAAAAATGGGCAATAATCTAAAACTGCATGAACTTTACAAACAAGTAAACCTTACTTATCTCATATAAAATCAGAAATGTCTGAAAAATATTTCATGGGATGATTCATCACTTATTCTTTATTGTAAAAAAAACAACAAAAAAACACAAGGTCTGTTGTTTTGGTTTTTTAAAATCAAAACCACCAAATACCTGAAATAGTCAGACATCCTTTTCCGCTACATTGTAGAGTTCTCTGTCTCCTGAAGACCCGCAGAACCAGGAGGCCAAAGGTCAACACAAAGCAATACAACTTTGTTTACTGTATCGGTCGAGACCGGAAAAGTCACTTGCTTGGAAAAGTCACTTGTGACGCAACACTTTTCTTTGTGAGCAGTGACAAGGAAAGCTAATAGAATTGCTTATACTGCCAGGAACAAATAAGGCTGTCATTCTCCTAACCTGGCACACTCTCTTAAAGCGAGAGAGAAAGTGAGATCAATAATGCTGGTCCTCAGACTCCATTTGAGAAGCAGTGTTGAAGGCAGTGTTTGGATTTCTGCACACTTGCGGCAGACTTTCTGTCTCTGTGTTGATCTGCTCAGGCACCTAACTTACTGAAGGATGAGGCTGAAAACATACCACCGACACACGGTACAATTACTGTATTCCCAGTTCTTAAAACAAAGGAGGGATTGCTTTTATCCATCTCCTTACCTCAAGTTTCACATTATTCTTTAACCTGCAAGCTGTACAGTTTGTTCTGGGGCTAATGTACGGTACTGTAATGAGTGGCCATGCTCTTTGGAAGCTTTTCCCAATTTGATTGGGAAAATTACAAACTGCAGTCTGTGGCTTCGGTATAAAAACAGAATTTACATTTTCAGGTTTGAACGTGCGTCTCATGTACAGCGCGTACTTCTCTTTTGGTTAACATCCTTTGAATTTCTGCATGTGAAATGTTGTACAACATGTTTCTCCTGTATACTACCTTTGCAATAAAACCCTGTAAAACATGCTATACTATAATATACACCATATTGTGAACCTTGTATATAAAAAATATATATTTAGAAAATCACACTGAGATTGTAGTACTTTCTAAAAAACAGCTCTCTCATAAGCAGAGCTCTCCCCCCTCTTAAGCGTATTATTGTATTTATTTTAAAACATCATTTACTACACCTTTCAAAGCCTTGGACTAGTGTCAATCTTCAGAGATAAAGTTAAGAACTGTATATGTTGTGGAGTGCCTTTGTCTGCTATGAAGAGGCTGAATCTCACACACGTTGCCCTTTTAAAAAACAATCAATGTCAGTGCACAGCACAGGTTTAGATATATTGTCTAGATACAAATCAGCAGGGCACACACCATGTACATACAAGCCATCAATGCAGAAAAAACTAAAACAAGCAAAACTTAAATGCTGAAAATGCTACGAAAAGAAATTGAAAATGCCTGCTCCCTCCCCAACAACGTACTGTAATACTGTAGCTACAAAGGTGTTTAATTGACTCGTGCAACTTCTATAGCGGACTATCACTTCATAAAACAACCCATTTTAAATATTGATCGTCACTTAATAAAAACTCTTCTCAGGTTTCTCAAGTCTGAATATCTGCTCTACAGTACTGTACTCCCTTGTAAAGCTATTCAAATACTGTCCAGCACTACAGTGCTATCACTATGTAGTGGGCTGTGGCAAAGTGGGTTGTAGTGCGAGGTGTCAAGATAACGACAGACAACAAAGTACTGGTGAACTGGCGGTTTTAAATTTGTAATCCAATAGCCTGATGACAACATTAAACAATAAATGGAGGACTGGCAGTGCACAACGAGGTGTACTGCTCAGCTAAATAAACACGGGGTTCAGTCCTGAAATATTAAAGTCTTTAAACACACACAGTACACAAACACGAGTCCAAGTCCAGGTTGAGTGCTATTCGTGCTAGTGGTGCAAATACAATTTATCCGTGAACAATAGTGCAGTGGTGTCCGGGTTTATGCTGGCCTGTAGCGACAGCTCCGGATTGTGTTAGCCGTTTAATAAATAACAAACAGTACAGTTAGACGTAACAAACAAACAAACAAACAAAACACTCACGGTTACTTTTTACTCATCCTTTAGCGGTTCGACCTTAACCATAACAAAGGAACAGATCACCTAGCCACGTCCCCTATTTGTACCTTCAGTCACACCCCCTTGGTTAGCGAGTGCAGCCGTTTCTCCTCCAATCCACGGTTGCCACATTGCTTTCCCTCTGGATGATGACTTAATGTACTGCAGCTGTGCCCCCTTTCTAGATGGCCGACTTCCACCTAACCCTGGTAATTAATTGTCAGGCCATCCAGTCCAGGGCACTCTGTTCCCTTCATACAACGCCCTCTCCGGTCAGGAGACAGATTTATCACCAAGAATCATTCTGTCTGTCACATGGGCTATTTATTTTTCATTTGCTGATATATTCTGTAGATCAGGTATCTCTTTATTTCTCCCAGGAGGCCCCGGACCATGGCAAGTAGCCAGACCATAAGAGTCAGGACAGTAACACTGCTTGTACATGAAACCAATAGCTGGTGGATTCAACAGGCCGTCTTCTACTACAGTAGTTCTGATGAGAAAGCCATTCTCTGTTCATGACTGCATCATTTTCAGCATAAGTATTGAACTATAGCAATCAGGTTCCAACGATGCAAACTCATGTCAGAATCTATTTTTTTTAAATTCATGATTTGCAGTAATGGTTTACTGTACTGCAGTAGTTTATTTGACGAGTAAGCTTACCCACATGTCACGGACAATTTAATAATCCTTTCCGACAAGCTCCCCAAATGCGATGTGGAAATATGAGGTTTTGCTTTAAAAACACTTCCGCTCAAGCATCATCTCGCATCTAGTGCACAGGGGAAAAGTTGACATTATGCCAACATCAAATATCATTGCATCCACTTGCATTCCCCTCTACAGCGCACACCTAATTTGGGTTTATTAGGATTTACAGCAATGTCAAGATCAATTGCTATTTGAATTTAATACAATCCGTTACCAAGCTATTAAGATCTAGTAAATATCCAATATAAATACCTCTCTCAATATACTTTGGCAAATTCCAAATAGTCACTAAAACCAATGTAAAGAAGCCCTGTTTTTAGTAGGAGATGTTAAAACAAAAAAAGCAACTAGCATTAAAACTAATGTGAAATGAACAATATCAGATTTTTTTTTTGCCAAGTATGAATCTCTTATGGAATAAATGTATGCATTCTCCCCTGGAACAAAATGATCTTCTTTCCAATGTATATTTAGGGACTGGCAAACATACAATAAACTGGCAAAAACAGCTTGCTACAGGTTTGCATATCATTCCCAGGTAATTTATTCTTTTATGTTGTGTATTGAGCTGCACTTCCACAGTGAAGTACAGTACATGCAACACCTCTAATCCAGAGTATGACTGCAGAAGCACCACTGTGGGGATCCAAGTCCCTCCCCCAGGTACTGCAGGTTTAATACGTGTTTGCAATGCTAAGTTGGTAGATACTGTAGTAATGCAGAATCCTACACCTAAACCTGTAATATACATCTCCCAGGTGTACTGTAGCCTAGAGCCTAGATTTAAGTGTGAATGCACCAACATACACTACAAAGGCAAAGCAGAGCACATGACTGCTGTGTGCTACTGTACATGAAAATCTCATCGCCTTGGGATTGCATAGTCGCAAGACTGCCAAGAAAATGACACATATCTAATAGGGAAGCAACCTCTGGCTGGCAGAACTACTACAGTATCTTCCTTGTACCAATATATTTCACAGATTCGGTACCCCACTGCCTACCTTGTCAACTTCAATAACCCCCTCTACTGAAGCAGCGCAGGGGCTTACAGTCATCGGAAAAGCATATCTGTACATTTAAATTTGCTTGAAAAAATTGTGTACATTAATAATGCATTAGAAAAGGGCTGCAATAGCAGTCTTCTGGTGTGTAAATGGTTAAAGTACTGAACAGAATATAAAACTTACAGCTGCAAAATGTTCTCTTGTTCCGACAGCCACATTGCAGGTAGAAGTGTTAGACTGCTGTTCTCTGAAAACCTTTCCCACCCATTAGGACACATCAAATGGGTCTCTTATTACAGCGGTGAGAGACGGCGAGGAACAAGGCCATGCTGTGACTGAGAGATGGGTAATTGACTGCCATTGAGAAAGGGGCCTGCAGACATCTCGTCTCCGCACAGTTACTGAGTATTGGAGAGCAAAGGCAATGTTGAGCACAGAAAACAAAAAGGTTACAGTTGTATTATATTTCTGTAGTGTTAACAGCTGCTGTAACAGCCAGATAAAAGGTACCAGTGACTCAGTCGGAAGCAAAGCATACTTCAAAAAGGTCAAAGGGCTGGCACTTATTAGGAGCACAGTACTTAGCATAGTGCTATTGTGGTTTCAATTACAGACAAAGTCCCAGAGAAAGAGAAACTGCAATTAGACTCTTGCAAGACACAAGGTTTATGTTAATGTGTTCACTGCACCTGTTGAGAATATTGTTCGAATATCTTCAGCCTGAATTCAATTATTATTATTACTTTTTTTTTTTTTTTTAAGGGTGCTGGGCTAAAAATAATGACGCCAATATCTCGAAGCATTAGGTGGATCATCTGAAAAACTAAAAAAGAAAAAAGAGACATGACCCCATCTAAGGCCGCAGGTCAAAGTGACCATATCATTTTCCTGATAAGTTCTCATAACACAGAACAGAACATATATGCTACAGTATAGACATCTGAAATAGTTTGAGAAGAAACTGCAGCAGGTTTACAGAACCTATTGTATAAGCTCCCCTCACTGGGATGCATGATAAAAATCATGTACAGTAATCCATCGCGTATCCGCCCGTCACATATCCGCCCTAGCTGTTTACCTGCCATGATCAACCTCTTCAGCAACGTTAGTTTATTATTGAACAGAGAAGATTAGTTCAGAGTCCACAGTCGGATATGCAGACTACTGTATATATTTTAACAAGCAGCTTACTCTACAGTACTGAGTCATTTGACCTAACCAATTTAAGGATTCTTGTTAAAATTAGCCCAAAACATTTTTTGTAGGATGTTCAAAACACAGCAGCCTTTCATTTGTGTCTATTTGCTTGCGACGTGGATTGTGCCACTCACTGCATTTCAATTTAACCTTGTGTAAGACACTTAGAAAGGCAGATGATCCCCGACTATTAGATCACTTGCCACCTTTCAGACATTTTCAACGATAACTACACTCAATGTGACAGACAGCAGTCATGGTAAAGAAAACATACCCACTGGTTTTCAGTGGAAGACTCTACAGCTGCTGTAATTATGTACAGTGCACCCCTTCATAACGCTAGTCAGGAGCCATGCAGTTCCAGGGCAGTGCAATTTGTGTTAGCCTTATAACAAGAACACAAACGCAAGTGTACCGGCAATATGGGGCAAATGGAAGCCATGACCATATCAAATTATAACCTGTTCCGTGGTATAAAGGACCACCTTATAAAAGAGAGAACAGAGTACTGTACAGCTGAACAGCAAATACATACAATATTGTGGTAGATTTATTGAAGCCAACATAGACTAAAGTAACAAGTCAATTTTTAAAGAAACCTGGCAGTATCCATTGTTTAAGACGCATTGTAACAAAAGTAGTCGATTAAAACTGGATAATATTGAATAGGCTACTTACACATAAATTAAAACCAATTATAAACTCAGTCACACTAATGATTAAATAAGATTAATTAACCATTTAAGGAACCAATTAATATGGCACTTCTCTACTTTCAACCATGAATACTGAAATTAAATGAAGACATTGTGACTCATGAAATTGTAATACATACAGGATATGTTACAAACTGTACCAAGAATGTTACTTAAGAAAAAAAAATCACACGAAGGAAAAAAAAAACAAAAAACACAAACACTGTACCATATTTAAAGCTACAGCAGAGGCCATGAAATCACAAAAGCACTAAGAGGCTTGTTTTATAGCATCAAAACAAAGCACACAGCAGTCATTAAAGATAAGAATTTCCTAACTCATAAAACATGCCGTAAACTATACTATGTGTATGTGGGCAATATCGGCACGTGTAGAAGTATCTACTGCAGCTATATTTGTTGAAACATTGCCAATCCTTATTTAGTCCATTGTCATGTTCATTGAAAAGAGGGAAAAGGCTGATGAAGAGAATACTGTTAAGCGGCTGAGGTATGCAGCGGACTGTGATGTCAGCCTTTTGAATGGACTTTGCAGCTGACTGGAATTCCAAGAGGTGCCTCAGGTACAGTATGGTTTCTTCAGGTGACGTCAACCATGCTGATAAGGTGAATACTTCACAGTAAAAGCTCAAAGTGGCACGGGTGATGTCATGAACAGGGATTCTCAGTGATGTGCCGTGATATACATCATGCGAAACAGGCTCACCGATTGGCTGAAAGATCTCGAGCAGTCTGTAATGCACATGTATCTCATCTCAAGTGTTCTCAAGATCTCAAGATCGCTTCATTAACCTGCAACGTATCCAAACAATTACGTAAACAAATAAAGAAATGCTTACAGGCCCTTGCATATAACACACTGTCCTCCTGAACTATAATGTACAACCCAAGACCCTGTCTCTTACCAGCAGGCAGCATATATACTGCAAGTGTGTTTGTTTCACCTCATGGCACTCACAAGTATTCCACAAAGACTGATCTAGATGGAATTTAACCCTACCTCAGGAGGTTAATATTAGATTGTTAATCTACTGTACCATGACACCAACACTATTAGAAATACTGGGATTATTTTAAAATAATAAAAATTGTTCCCCTGGCAAAAGCCACTTATTTTTTATATTAGGAAACTGTGTACACAGGAAGCAAGACATTCAGGGAGTCGGTTTGAGTCCTGGGTCTTGTAATCAGTACAGCTGGCAAGCACCAGATATAAGAAACGTCTAGTGGGGGGAAAAAAAAGCAATTATTTAAAAATTGCATAAATAAATGAATACATTTAGCACATTCTTTAATAAAGCTGGGGTATTTGAATAGTCAGTTGCAATATTAGTTTAACCTCTGAAGGCAATTTTCAATTCTCTATGGAGCATTACTGTTACAAGATGAAAACATTCCTCAAGATACCTGTTGAATTATAAATAAATATTGCTCCATATTTGCTCATTATGAACCCCTGGACACAGAAACAAGAATTTATATTAAAGCTGCATTGTCTCAATATCAAGTTCAAAGGCATACTTTTCTACAGTAATACAGGATCCCTGCAGGACTTCCATACCCTTCTGTGAACTCAGTTTTAAGAGAAGCCAGCCCAGACCTTTGTTTGCTTTTTAGTTTGTTTTGAATTCCCTAAAGGAAGCGTCTCCCACAGACTCCTTACCTTCTAACCAAACAGACGTTTTCTACAACCTGAATAAGCAAGTTGTGTGTCCCATGATGATAAAAATATTAAATACATAAATCAGAGAAAAGAAAGCACACACATGAATGAGAAATATTTGTAGGTGTGTAATGTGCTGTATTTCTGATCACTCTCCTGGTTAGTATATCTGTGATTGAGATTAAAGAGCACACACACACACACACACGCACCTGCTGTCATGGACAAAGCAGAAAAAAAAAATAAGTGCCCTCGTATCTGTTGTCAATGGTGACAAGCATTTAAGGAACAACTGACTTATCTAGGCTGACACAAGTGCCTCAGTTTAAGTACTTTCTTTTTCTGCTGTACAACAGAACCAACAAGTTTGTCGTTTTTAAGTTTAAAAAACAAACAAAAAACACAACACTATGCAAACAAAGACTCTCCTTTATTTACTTTACTGGCAGTTTGAAAAAGCATGACATGTCACTAGAGTAATCAAAGAAAACCCAAACTGGTGTTAATAATGCTTAATAATGTTACTGAAGCTTTTCGGAAGTTATCCAGTTTCCTAGACACATGGCACATTTCAGACTGAGCAAGATGAATAGATCCAGGAAGGTTATTCAGCATAAACAGAGCTGTTCCCAATCAAAACCTTGGCTTCTGCCTTTCACAAATCAGATCAGATCTGTGTAGCATGCTGACACTGTTATCTGCTCCATTATTGAATCGTATTTTGTCATACTTGTACTTGCTAGAACCGAAGTGATTGTATTTTATCTTGCTCTTAATTGTATTAATACTTGTACTGTGATTCTTGAAATGTATTTTTGTTTACGACTGTAAGTCGCCCTGGATAAGAGCATCTGCTAAGAAATAAATAAATAATAATAATAATAATAATAATAATAATAATAATAATAATAATAATAATAATAATAATAATAATAATAATAACAACATCAATCAATCAATAAATAAATAAATAAATAAATAAATATTGAGTGATTCCTGTACATTACGTATTCTATTGTGTCTGATAAAGCATATTTACTTACTCAGTCAAGGTACAGTATAGCATGTAGAGCAAGACTCCCTTCGAAATCAGCACAGCCTTCACACCGAATTGCATTTGCAAGTTTGGAACCTGCCCGATTCTATATACAGTAGTAGACCTTTGTAACTGCAGTACTGTAACCATTACAGTACCAACTGCCCTTTGTCAGAGAGGGATAATAAAATGTCTTATGATACATAATACTGTATTATTAATATGTCATATGTATCCTGACATACTGTATTGTAGACCACTTTAAAAGAAAATCTATCAAAATTTGAAGAAAGTACACTTGGTACACTGTTTTGTGTTCCTGTTCCATCTCTTTTACACTGCACAGCACATCCTCAGAAGAGCTGGAGAAACGGGGGATCAGTATTGTCATCACTGCAGGCTTAGTCTCAAAATGATCAGAGACTGAGGAGAAAAGCAAGGCTCACCTTTCAGCACATCTTACAGACTAACTCGTATTCCTAGACAAGCACATCTCACTGCCCCTTCTAATACACTGTATATCAATTATCTGGAGAGCCGGGTCATGATTTCTCTACTCTTTTACTTTTATCCAATTACACTGTCTTAAAGCATCAGTGGTGGGGATTCACGTTCATCCCCAGTTTCTACAGCTTTCATCTCTTCTTGCCTTTCTTTACTAATTCCAGCATATACCGCACTCCGATAGAAGACAGGTACAAAACTGGTGTGCTACACTTACTTGACAATCTACTGTATAGCAAAACCTTTTTAAAAGGAATGAAACCAACCATTCTGATGGTATAACCAGCATGAACTGTTCAGATTGTTCCTTTCTGTTCAGAAAATCATTAGTGATGTACTGAAGTTCAAAATGTAAACAACCAATATTGTACTTTTGCTATTTTCTTGTCTTTAAATGTGTTGAATTACTGTAGTTCACATACCCATTGTTAATGTCTCTACTACATTCGTATTTTAAGTGCCATCCTAAGCCGACCCTGCCTACACACAACTTCAGGAGGTTATATTACAGTGCTTAACATTGAATTGTTTGTAGTACTTGAGAGACTAATTCAAAATTCCAGTTGTCTGAATATTTCGTGCGATTCATTGTAATATTGTACTGGGCTCACTTAATGAACATCTTCCATCTATCTCCAATTGCTCTGTTTTCATGCCTATAGTTGAGTTGCCACCTTGGATAAGTGATCTTTATATGCAGTAGAATCAATTGAATAAATGACTGCACATTCAAATCCCATTAACCACATCCAATAAATGCATTCTAACAGCAATGCTATGGAATTTATGGGTTCGTTGCTTCAAGGGCACAGAGGACTGATTCGATATTCAGCAGTACAAATAGGATTATTTCACAAGGGAAAAAATATTTGTGTATGAATGGCACTTTCACAGCACACTTCTGCACTGTATGACAGAAGACCTTAACCAGTCATTCCAAAGAAACTCTGATGCCACATTACCTGCATCAACCCCATGCTCACAAATTATTTTCTGAACTACAGCAGCCAAGGAAGTCTTGACCCTATTTAAAGGGGATCATATCAGTGTCACTCAATACAAAACGGTAAATAATTAAATGGACTTCATGGCTCCCTGTAATACAGTATTTCACATATGCTTGTATACCGTCCATGCAGAATCTAATCAAGATGCAATGATGTCAGGCTTGCGTGCTGTGTTTAAAGTAGCACACAAACACAGCAAAAACAGGAACAAATCCATAAGTCCTGTTCCTTGCCTGTAAATTACCGTACCCCCCACCAATCCAAACTCCAAAGCCAGCTGCCTAACCGCTCAGGCTTGCCGTGGCATACGGTAGACGGGGCTTTCTTTTATTAAGGGCAGCTTAACAGATGTCTGAAGCTTCCACATTAATTTCCTGAACAGGAACCAAAGGGTATTGGTGAGCCTTGTGTCAACTTCCAAAAGGCTGGCCAGCTCCTGCTGCAATTCAAAAGGGCGGCCTTTCAAAGAACATCATTGTATTCAATTAACTTGGCGAATGACAGTACGAATGACAAGCCAAGAGTGGTTTACAGTCGCACGGAAGAGGCAGTCAGGATAACTGTTCAAAATAATATTGTACAGCACTGTAGGTCTTGGGCACCAAATTCTGCAGGTTGAGACTTTATTTAGCTACTTCAATATACCAAAGGCCTCTCTGTCACAGCAATGCCACCTACTGTGAAAGAAGCAAAACAGAAGTTCCCCTGTGCCCCACCACCCAGTCTGACTACCCCTGGATCAACACTATGCACTGGATTGAACTGAACTGCAAGCCTGGGGACTAAACAATGGCCTTCTCCTTTCAGTCACATCTAGAGACACACTCTTTTGTGGGTTCCACAGTTGTCACTGTAGATGTTGCTACAGACTCCTTATACTAGATGGTTCAGTATTTCCTTCAAAAATACTTTCCTAGGAGTCTGTCTTTACCACGAGAAAGCATTATAAAAAAAATCCCAATACTCCTTCTTTCAATAAATCTAAAGAAAACTTGTACTGAACTTGATGTTTATACAATATGGCTTGTTTTCAGTACTGGAATTGCAATATATTCCAATGAATATCATCTCTGGGAATAAGACACTGAACAGTACAGGTACAAACACAGCACTTGCCGTTGGATCAGCAGTGAACTGTAATCAGGTTAAATCTGCGACAGCATTCCAATCTGCACAGCCTGCAGCACAGAGCTGGCGGAACAGACACCTCCCCCTCTCTGTTCACCGAGAAACTCTGTACCTGATCCTTCATGACTGTCAGTCTCCATGGCAGCCACCTGCTTCTGTGTGTCCCAGAATAGCGGTTGGTTTAAAAACAATTAGTGCCCGGTCAAACATTAATGGCACCCTGTGTTATACAGAAAAAAAATAAAAAAAACAAAACATGGTTCACCACAGCCCAAGAGACCAGCCCAAAAGAACACCAGTTTTACTGAACCAAATTACTGCCAACCATCCTTAAAAACTACAGAAAACAAAACAAACAACAAAAATAAAACACCTTCGATGATACGGACCATTCTCGGGTGGGTAAAAGTATAGCTCACACAGGGCGCTCTGTGTGATCAGAAAGAGCGCTTCTTGCTATGTTTACCAACAAACATTCTCTTTGAGATTAAAATCTAGATTACTTATAATTCGTGGGCAAACCCCTGAACCCCGGCAGAACTTTCAAGTGACATAAATAAATTCTACAACTGGCAAATAGACTAGCCTGCACCACATCCTTCACAGCAAGCTGTTAGTCAGAGTTCACTCGAAATACTCCCAACGCACAATCTCAGGGAGTTTTCATCACAGAGGAGAACGCTCTGGGACCTGATATTCTCAGAGGGTGCTTATGAATTCACCCCTTGACCAACAGTATTGACCAATTCTGTCATAATTCAGATCGGAATACTGTCATATGGGCACAGGCTATGTCTACAGAAGAAAGGTCAGAGTTCACCAGAACTTGTTTACTGGCCAAGTCACCATCAGAAGAACCTTTTGGTCGCTACAGTAACAACCTGATGACTTCATATTTCACTGTCAATCAAGTAAACCCCCCAACAAATGCTGAAAACAGTAAGGTTATATTTAGCAGGTCTGGAATCACTAAGTTAACTTGTGGCAATGGGGACTAAATGTTAATTCTGGAATTGAAGTGCCAACTCATAAACCTCTGACCAGGTTTCACACACTCTGTTCAGACAAGAAACTGCATACTGTCAGCATGTGCTGTATAACTGTACAGTACAGTATGAAACATCAAAGAAGAAGGACTATGAAAAATGGAAAGGAGTTGGCTTCCCAACTGGTATTGCTGAACTTGGATAGCAAGACATCATGACTGATACAGTCAATGCATATGGTCAGTCAGTTTTAGCACCTCGTCTCTGAAAAATACAAAAAAAAAGTCTAAGGAAACTACATGACTGAAGCTTTTAAACTGCCCTTAAAATCGGCCCTTCAAGAACAATACTCCTGTGGCACCACAAGGAGTCTTCCTTGCGCAGTAGCTGAACTGATAATGCTGCAGATATCTGTACTCCCTGGGACTCTTCATCCATCAGGTACAACAACAAAAAAACAAATACTCATAATTGCAATATATGCCAGGAAATTCGAGCTTTTCATTTGCAAGACTCAACCAGATAAGCCCCTCTTCCCACAGAGTCCACCGTTATACAACCTTATCGGCAACGTTCTGGCAACACAGACCCCACCGCTCTATCAAACTGAGAAACCCAGGCTTGTGTTCATGATCTTTATGCTGTGTAAAATAAGATCATTAGAAAAAACACATTAAATGCCAGCTATTTAACTTGTTCATTGCTGGTTGTAAATTATTGGGAAGCCACTCTTCACATGCTGTTACATCTAACAGCACAAAAACATAATAGGCAGCTGGTGTATTCTAGGCCTGCATATGGTATCATTTTTAAATTAAAAACATTTGTTTATTATATTTTGCTTTCCCATGCACTTCAAAGACCAAGATAAAATCATATGCTTTACAGAAGTCTGCAGCTACAAGGGAGGTCAAACAAAAAGCTACTGCAAAATCTAAACACAAGATAAAAGGCCATTTTATTAATAGAACCACTTTTCTTAAAATCGGTATCTATTTAATATAATGGGGTCTAATGGGGATTTCACAAGGTCAGCGAGCCCTAACTTCAGTTAGAAGTTTGTGCTTCTTTGCGTCTTGCACATGTCAGGAGGAATTGCAGCCTCATGAAGTATTAATTAGGACCTGAACTGCATTGCTCAATTAGCTCTTCACTGCATTACAGTAACTCACCCAAGAGTGTAGACTGCTACTGTACTAGGGAACAAAGACTTCACTGAAGGGGCAAGATTGACTGCTGCAGACCAATACTAATTGAGCTTCCTTAGGAACCAGGCAATGGGGTTTTGCACCTGGGTCAAAATAAAATATGGTGGTGGAGCTGTGAGAAAGAACAGGTTTATACAGGCGATTTGGACCTCTCAAAACCTATTACAATTCATAAGGAGAACAAATGTGTGATACATCTTAGAATTGACAGTCTCCGATTAAATTAAATTGGACAGAATAATCAGATCCATTTAGACACACATTTAGTTTTTTTTTGTAGGATTTAAAGGTTTCAGATGGTTGTCGTTCTTTTCAGCTTGTATTTTAAACCTCATTTTGAATGTACATGTTTCATCCACTCCTAAACGCTCCACTACTTCTCGTTGACCGGTATTGCATGGGTACATACAGCAAGAGCCATTTCATCAGCCCAGTAAAGTCTTTTATATGTGCCTTAAGAAATAAAGTGTGGAGTCAGTTGGAGTCCAGTGCTTACAAAAATGAAAGAATTGCTGATGGAAGAAGGGAGCAGTTTTTGTTCATTTACATACAGAGGTTCAAACTGAATGATACCCTGCAACAAGTTCAAATGAATAACAAATAAGAAAAAAAAAAAAATCACTTGGCAACTGTTCATAACTATATTGACACAGACTATGCAAATAATGTATCTCCCAAATGTACCAATATCACATACAGAGTAAACGCACGTTCGTTTGGCGGGCTGTGCTGTATCTTGTTCCAGGAGATATTTCATTTGTAGTGCTTCTTGATATTTTGTACAGGTTACCATATTGTTGAATGGTTGTTCTTTATTTCCCCAAAGACATGGGAAAGTAGGCTACATCAATATTCTATAAGCCCAAACTCGCTTTAGAATCACAAGCAGTACTGACAGCATGATCCAAGGTGCATCTTAAAAACCTAATGCTTAGCAATATTGTAAGGGTTCTGACGGGCCTAGGAGTGGATAGCCCACATCCACCCATCCCTTCTGACTCACTTTCAATTATGGGACAAAAGGACCATCTCTGACAAGTAATCGCTCCCATAAACCAATGGATTTCATGTTTCTCCATTAAATAAGATGGCACACAGGCGATTATAAGCTGTGATTACAACCTACCGGTAAGACTCTGTATGGGTCTGTGTGTTTGAAGCTCATTTGACCTACATATCCACTAGTTAAGCATTTTAAACACTGTGTGTAGGGTGTCTCTTATTGTATAAAAGGATGCCATTTATTTTACAGTGATTTCAAAATATTCTATTTAAACAATACTGTATTATATTGTGCTTCTTACGGTATGGGAAAGTCTTCAAATCCTGTAAAGCACTGTACTGTATATCAATAATAGAAAAACTAGCAACAGTTGTATTTTTTGTTCCAAAAAATCTTTATTAAGCCCAGAAGATTATTTTATGAGACTTAAATGTGATTGTTATAAAAGACAGGCAGTCCGATAGACAGCTCTGTTAATTTACACAAGATTATTAGATTCGATAAAGAAAAAAAAAAGAACACTATCATAAAATTAATCCATAGAACAGTTAATAACAAAAAGGACTATAAATTGGATGTTTCTTTTTTTAAATAATATGTTATAAATTACAATATCTTAAACAACTCTGAACACTGTCTTTAATATAACATTTATTTTACGACCATGACTGCAAAGCTCATTTATCACTTAAATTGAAAAGCTCATCTTTGTGGGAAAATAAATAAATAAATAAATAAAACGAATACCAAAAACAGGCAGATTCAGAGCTACCCATTCAGCAAGGCAGAGACATTGACATATGATGCTATGTCCAGTTGAAAGAGAATTCATTGATCACAGAGCTCAATATGCAGAAGGTTCTGTCACGAAATCCGCGTGTTCAGATTTCTTTACGTACTCTTTTTATTTGCTCAGCACACACTCTTATCTCAGGGGAGACGTTAGGAGGACAGAGATGTTATTACTCCTAGTGGGATATAGTTCGTGCTCTGGACCCGCAGTATATTCGGATGACCAATATAGTACCCAAGAAATTGACAGACTCATGTATCTAAAGTGTTTTTACGAATCAGAGTATGATCAGTACTCCTTCGGTTTATTAACAGTTAAATATTGGATTGAGTAGCTACAGGCTACTTCATATCCCCAGCTGACAGACGTTCTGGGCAGTCCAGTGTCTTAACAGATATTAACGTTAACACTTTAATACATCTTTATGTATTCGTGCAGCCTGCAGGCCTGGCCACGACCACGACACTAAATACACCCAGTAGCCTCTTTCAGCACATTCAACAAATGTTCTCCTATCTTCTAAACATAGCGTGAGTCCCTTATAGCAATACATGTGAGATAAAATAATAATTGATTAATGCTTACCCTTTAATATAGATCGTAAAAGGATATGACTGTCTTCACCAGGCAAATTAAATCAGTTCAATTGTGTTTTTGGTTTGCAGAAGATGGACCACCTTGCCCTGTCTGGGATGAGTGTGGTACTCCATTGAAATTACTCTGGAGTTTTATAGGTTTTTCGTCTCATTGGAATACATGGGACGCCTCAATTAAATCCAATCATTAATCAGGTGGGACAGCTCTTTATCCCTTTTACAAATAATAGTTTTCAAAAGATCCGGACTAACTTTTCAGAATTAATAGGGGTCATGTACTCAATAAATTCAAAACTTCACACTTGTTTCAACTCTTATGATCTCATTTCTTTGCTTTCCTCCAAGCCCCTCCTTTATCTGAAAAGTTAAGTGAACCAAGGTTCCCAGGATCTTGGTTTATAATATAATATAAAAACACTACTGCATGTGAAACACTATTTTTATATGTGTTATATATGAGAGATGTTCTTAATATGTGACATCATCTTCTAAGTGATTATATTATGCTAAATTAAAGGTATGTGTTTCTTTTAACTTCATATTGTTTCATCATTTTGTTAATGAGTCAGTTTTGATTCCATATACCATTGTCTAACAGAGTATTTGACAAAAGTTTGTCTCATACAATATTCAAGTCATTTAGTTTCACTAAGTTTAAGTGGTAATAGTTTTCATTACAATTATTTATCCCTTAAGAGATGCACTGACCAGGCTCTGACCTGTACCTGACTCTGGGAATATGTTACTGCTAGCAGTTTCCACTAGCAGTTTCCACAGTCTCTTGTTTTTTCCAAGGTCAGAGTCTGTGCAAAGCACTTTATTAGATATATGACCTGACCATTAAGCCATGATTTGTGCATATTATTTCAAGACATTTACTTATCAGCACTAAACCACTAACTCCATAAACCTTAACACTACAAGTCTATGAGATTTGCAATTTTGCTGAAGTGGAATGTAAGATGACCCCCTCCTTTCTCTACAGCCCATATGAGGCCTTTTTTCACTGCAGCAGTTTCAAATAACCACATTATAAGGATTCCATCTACCATCATTAGACAATAGTATAGTGGATTAATAACAAGGTACATTATAGTATATTATTACAAACTTAACACAAAAACATAACACAACACCTTTTAACTTCTATAATTCAATGGATATCATAATGTCTAGAAGTCTTATTGTTCAATAGAAAGAAGAATTAATCTACCTCTTTCTCAATTAATTCAATTGAATACTGCTCCAGCTTTTAATCTTCTTATCACTAAAGCAAAGTCGTGAACAAGCAATAATACTTGTCAGTTTTAAATATGTTTTCTCATTATAGCAAATACTTAAAACATATTATTAATCTTATGAAATAACTGTTATGAACTATAAACAGTGTCAATTAGCACTGAACCTGTTTCATTATAAGATAATCTTTCAATTAATTTACCTCTGTTTATCAGTTACTATAATATTACTTTGGTGAATCCCTCTTAAGATTTAAATCCAAATATAGGCCAGTATAACTGCATTCAACTAGGCTTGACCCTTCTCTTTGTTCATACAAAATCCAGCCGAGACAGGATTTTTTTCTCAAGACCTCTGGCTTGTTAATCTTTTGGTCATAAAGAGTCTCTTCTTATCTTGTGTTTTTAGGACATAAATTTGTAGATTAACGTTCACTTTTAGCCGGAATGGTGCTTTTAGGGATTCTCAGACTACTAAGTATTTAATTGAATACATGTGTAATTCCAAACAAGAGTGGACTGACCTATTTCATGGAGCAAGAGAGCCACCTACTAGTGGTACAAGGATACTCTCTCTCCATCCTTCCTACAAAAACTCTAATACTTCATTGTTATGTTAAAGTACATTCCATATTTAAAATTGCCTAGTACATATTCAGCATATCCCCACGTTTCCAGCAGGATTCAACTTCTGTGCCGGGTTCAGCTCTGGTTGGTTCCGCGAAAACGACAACAGGCCCCTTTATCCAAAGTTTAGCATCACAGGTGTGAGACTCCATCTTCCTCACTTCGTACCTACAAGATACTTGGACACGTTTAGCTGGGACACCTTCTACACATTCCAATTTACCTAGATGTGCCCATTTCACTAATTGACCTCCTTCACAATTTATGCATTCAATCCTCTTAATATCCTTTGGATCTACGTTTAGATGAGAGAAAGAAATTCCTTCAGAATCATTACATTCAAACAAGATTCTACAGTGTTTAGCTAAATGACTACAGGCTGGACAAAGTTTGGGCCCAGTCACTGATGACTTGCTTTGGCACATATTATATGCACACATAACAAGAGGATTATGTTTCAATTTGTGTGTCAGGGTTAATTCTGCACCATGTACAATAGTTCTGAATCTGTACACATTTCCTTCTGTTCGCACAAAGTCACTTTGCGAGGTACGCCCTCCATCCAGAACACTGAAGGAGGCCAAAACTCACTGTTATTCATATTTTCTGGTATCCAATTACTGTTCCGCCTCACATCATCAGTTGGCAGACACAATACAACTGAATCTGTTTCATTTGATGAACCATTTACTGTAGCTTACTGAGATCCTCCATGCAATGGAGTCTAATGTTTTACTATATGGAATAACTAGTTCAGCGTCACCTGCGACAGTTCAATGCCAACCACTGTACACAAATACTGAAACAATGTTTGTAAAATGAACGAAAAACAGCTAATCATTAGTGCTGGACCACTTTTCTGTATGCAAAGGGATACCAATTACAAATAGATTCAAGGAAAATTGTTGCAAGCAAGTATACAGACTTCGAGAAACTATGGACCACTCCAGTAAATGCCATGAAATAGACAGTGACATTATAGTGTGTGTATGAAAGTAAAGTGTTCCAACCACTTCATACCTTCATCCTAAATAATGTGTGTTGCATTTTGACAGCACGCCTAACACCGTCTTGTTGAAATGCCTTGGTGTAGAGCAGGGGTGCTAGATTCCGTTTAATTTAGTAAACGTTAAAACTTTAAAAAAATATACAGTTTTAACGTTTAAATAAAAACATTTTGAAAATACGCTGTGTAAGGGGGGTAGTATGCGTCCCCCTCAATGTGTGGTCTCGACAGCAGGGGAAAACCGGAAGTGCCATTTTGGGGGAAGTGTGTTAGCTGCAAGGCCTCTGAGCATTTTAAAATAGCTTTCTATACATTACTGCATATATGTTTATAAATAGGTCTTTTACATCGGCTTTTCTACTCTCCTTAGATGCAACTGATACCTGTTAATCCATTCCTGTATCTCAAACACAACTGAGAAACGCGTTAATAGTAAAATTGGTTTAATTTACGTTTTTTTTTTCTTCTGTGAAACCACTAAATGGGCTTTTAAAATCGTAAGTCTTACCTTTATAGCTTTAGTAAAGATTAGTCGCTTATTAACATGTTGCGATCTCGTTTGTACGTGAAAAATGAAGGCTTGGTCTATTTAAAAGCTCATTAAGTTGTTTGACAGAAAAAAATAACTAAATTAAAATCAAATACGATACGATAGTGGTCTGTACGGTACGATAATGGTCTGTTTTGATTAGAGGGTGAGCATTAATTGCATTATTACAGAAATGTTATGCAGTCTAATTATTCAAACAGTGCTAAAATCCAAATCGCAAATTTATCCTACTTACTGTACATGAGACAAGAACTAGTTATGTTCACACCAAACTGACTTTATTCCAAGTACAGTATCATGTTAATTGAAATAATCAATATTCCATTTAATAATAATAATAATAATAATAATAATAATAATAATAATAATAATAATAATAATAATAATAACTTAATATCAATAGTTTGTACTTATATGACTGGCAACAATAGGAAAAAAAGAAAAAGACCAAAAAATTCATAAAATGGAAGCAATCTTCTGTTTTTAAAAAAAAAAAAAACACACACACCATATAACATCGCTCATCTCAGTCCCAGAATAGCAAAATAAATAAATAAATAATATGTGACCTGCACATTTTTGACGAATCTTAAACGATTAAGTAAAATTAAAAACGTGACACTTTACTAACGTTTAAACGTTTAAATGATTTACACCCCTAGTGCGCAGTAAGAACTAAAACTCTTGTTTCACGAGTCAATGCGCTGGCAACCAGGGGCGTGGTTTCCCAACACGCAAACCACGCAATTGCGTGGGGCCCCGCGGGGCTAGGGGGCCCCCTGCTGCCTAGTAGCAGTGTTACATTACTGCCTGAATTGCAACAAAATCCTTATTTTCTCAGATGAAGTAAAATAATATACACATTTGATTTCATAGACCACACACACCCTGTCTGCACTTCTATATATTTACAAAAGGTAATTTCATTCAGCGCACGGCATGACACATTTGAGCTACCGTAACTAGGCCAGCTTCAGTCAGTGAAATCAAGCAAAATGAAGCGCACGTATCCTAGCGGAGCTCAAAAACGAAAAAAGATAAAAGAATCAAAAACTCAACAGGAAAGTTTGCAGAAGCGCACTAGTTTCTTTAAGAGTAACACTGCAAAGGAATCATCCGACGAGGATGGGAGGTGGGAAATGTTTGTTCTCCTCGTGATGCCACCACCTCAGCTTGTTGCAGCAGCACCGTTAGCACAGACCTACCGGATAACATTACAGCGACTAGCTCAGAGGAAGCAGCTCCATCTGCCGCAGAACTTGCCGAGGCCTCGCCCGAATCCTCGCAACAACATGACCCGGTGGTGACTGAAACTGTCATTCTCTCGGACGACCCAGCGCTTTGGCCAGACAAGCTTACCGACCAAAATAAATGTCAGTTGATCATAAGGGGGCCAGTTCAAATTAAGGATTTTGACTTCCCACAAAACGATGACAACGTCCCACGTCGTTTTACTGAAGAGAATTACCAAAAGAAAATGAAAAACGGAGAGAAAATACATCGTAAGTGGTTAGTTTACTCAGTGAGCAGTGATTCTGTATTTTGTTTCTGCTGCAAGCTATTTGAAAGAGGGACCAGATATGCTCTTAGCAGCAGTGGATTTCGATCGTGGATAAATCTTCATAGCCCCTTGAAAGAGCATGAAAAGGGCAAATCGCACCTTGCCAATATGCAGAGCTGGCGGGAATTAGATGAACAGCTGAAATCTGGCAAAACCATTGATAGTGCCAGTCAGGAATTACAGGCCCTGGAAGTACAGCACTGGAGGGCTGTGTTAAGCAGAATAATTGCCATTGTTTGCCATTTAGCAGAACGCAACCAGGCATTAAGAGGACACTCAGAGAAACTTTTTGAGCCCCATAATGGCAACTTCCTTGGACAGATAGAGCTGATGGCACAGTTTGATCCCATAATGAGCGAACATCTTAGAAGGATTGACAAAAAGGAAATCAAGGATCATTACTTGAGTAACACCATCCAAAATGAGTTAATTGCATTAGTTGGACAGAAAACATGTGATGCAATTGTGTAGAAAGTGAAAGAGGCCAAATACTTTTCAGTCATAATGGACTGCACCCCAGACATCAGCCACACAGAACAGTTGTCCCTGGTGCTACGCATTGTGAACTGTGAGTCAGCTGTGGGGGCCTTCATCTCAGAGCACTTTGTTGGGTTTATCAGTGTTGATGACACCACAGGAAAAGGCTTGTGCAATACCCTCCTTGAGCAGCTGAACCACTTGAAATTGAACATTGCAGACTGTCGTGGGCAATCCTATGATAATGGAAGTAATATGATGGGACACAAGCAGGGGGTCCAGAAAAGAGTGCTGGAACTGAACAATAAGGCTATGTGTGTTCCCTGCAGCAGTCACACACTAAACCTTGTTGTGGCTGATGCAGCCAAGTCATCTGTACTCTCTGTGCGTTTTTTCGGCAATCTTCAGCGCCTTTACAACCTCAGCTCCTCAGTACAGCGCTGGTCAATACTACAAAATCATGTGAAGCTCACGTGAAAAGTCTGTCAACAACAAGATGGGAGTGCCGCATTGACAGTGTGAAAGCACTTCGCTACCAAATGCCTGAAGTGGTGGAGGCTTTAACTGCACTCAGTGAACAAGCAACAGAGAAGAAGGATGGGGAGACATTGTTTTCATCACAGAGCCTGTGTAAGGAGCTGACAACATGGCGCTTCATTCTCTGTGTTGTGATCTGGTACAATGTGTTGTATCAGGTAAACCGCGTCAGCAAACTCCTGCAAAGCCCCAGTGTGTCAATTGAGACAGTGAAGAGGGAGACTGATGGTGTTAAACAGTTTCTCCAGGAATACAGGGATGGTGGACTTGCCTCAACCCAGATAGATGCAAGAGAAATAGCTGAGAAAATGCAGATAGACATGACATTCCCAGTGGAGAGACAGAGAAGAACAACTTCGCCAATTCCTCTATGAGGGCACAGAGGAAACTCAATTCACACCAGAACAGCGCTTTTAAGCAAGATTTTTTCCTTCCCTGGTTGATATGGCACTGAATAGTGTCAGTGAGAGGCTCACACAGGTGGACCAATTTTTTTTTTTGTTTGGATTTTTATATTCAGCAGATAACATGAAGAAAGCCGTTCAAGAAGACACACTGGAGGAGTCATGCAGGAACCTGGAGCAGACACTAGGGATATTGACAGCCAGGACTTGGTCCTTGAAGTGAGGGCAGCTGTCATTGCTTTTCCAGGTCACATTTCTTCTCCAGCAGAAATGCTGGATTACATCTACAAGGAGAATCTGTTGGAGCTGTATGGCAATTTGAGCATTGCCCTGCGTTTACCCTTGACTTTGCCCGTCACTGTCGCCTCAGGTGAGAGGAGTTTCTCCTCCTTGAAGCTGATTAAAACGTGCTTTAAAAAAACCATGTCCCAGGAAAGACTGAATGGTTTAGCAATGATCTCTATTGAGCAGAGAGTCCGGAGATCATTGAATATGGAGGACATAATCAAAGCTTTTGCTGAAGTCAAAGCCAGGATGGTTAGATTCTGATTGCAGCAAGAGCTACTAGAAGGTAAGAAAATGTCTTTCACTCTCCTATTTAACTTACATGAGAACACCTTAGTTCAAGTGCACTGTCGGTTCTGTAGCCCACCCTTATAATGACATAGGACTCGGGCAGACACTGATGTGTGTGGTGACGCTAAAATGGTCATGACAGGTAGAGAAGGAGGGGCCCCTAAACTGAGCTTTGATTGGGGCCACAAAATTGACAAACCCGCCTCTGCTGGCAACATAAATTGTAGCAACGTGTTGCATATGACGTCACCGCGGGGGATTTGACCTGTTACACGATACAACTAACAGTTAACTCGCATTCGATACAAATTGCCTTTAATCCAAGCAATATCCAATCATATTTAAGAACTATGTCACGTAGTTCTGGTTTTCAGGTCATATACTTACAAATACCAAGCATCAGTACAACTATTTAGTATTACTGTCATCTTTAAATAATTGAACAACTAATAATTATAATAATCAAGTAGTAACGTTTACAGAATAAAAGCAAATAACCCAAATATGTAAACCTCAATTTAACGTACAGTACTGGATAAAAAATGAACGATAATTCTTAATTTCTTTAAATGCTGTAAAACATATATCAGTCATAATAAAAAAACGGCCTTTTATGGTTATATTATCACAGTGCTGCGGAGTAAAGGTTTAAAAAAAGGTAACAAAATAACATAATATGGACATCGGTTTAGCAGAGTTAAAGTAGCTACATTTTTATTCCCCTATTATTATTATTATTATTATTATTATTATTATTATTATTATTGCTGTCTTTTATACAAAGGTATTTTAAATATTAAGAAGGGGAGACCTGAACAAAGGTGCAGATCGGGCGTAGTTAACGATAGATGGACAAAGATTTTAAGTAGTTTTAAAAACTTGTTAAAAGTAACTCTAGTCCCAGCATTGGTTGTTATCAAAACAGTCCACTACCAAAATAACGATGTGTTGACCAACCTTCATAAAACTCTATGAGAAGTATTTCTTTCTCATGAGTCCAGGTAATTGCGGCTTTCGTTTCCATTTCAAGTGTTGTTTTCACTGTAGCAGACAGAATCACGTGACACACACCAGTGCTCTGATTGGATATTGCCTGGAACCTGTTGCTTGGAGTAAGATTGCTGTCCACTCAAGCAATCGCGTTGCCACACAGTTGCGAGAGCGTTGACAATACATTGTCAGGGCTGTTACACGGGGCAATCCTCACGGGATTTGATCGCAGGCGATAAAAGTTGCTTGTCAATTGACTCGTGTAACAAGGGCTTTAAAACTGCAGATGGCTTGCAGACAATTATCCTGCTGTTGTTTTCCGTTTCCCGCACCTGATCCAGACGGCTTTATTTGAAACTTGTCTCCATACACAGTACGTTGTGGTCGTCCTTGGAAGATGTGCATTCAACGCATAACTTAAGGAAGGTCATTTTAGGATTTATTAAAGTCGAGAACGACAACATGAAAATTTTTATCAGGCACTAGGGCGGTGAGACCATTCTAGAAGACATTTCTTAACGGTTGGTTTTCAGCAGTGCAAACCAAAGCTTGTGGAAGTTTCTGTATTTTATCACAATCACTTCAGCCTGGTTCAATTTGTATTTAAGGTCAGCCCCATTAGGCAGCAGGCTGTAGGCACTGTGGGCGTTCTGTGAACGACTCCTTCAAATGAACCTTAAACGTACATGTAGTGGCTCAGCAAGAAGTCAATGTAACACAGCTGGAAAATAATCAATTATGTGTCAAATATGTATATATTGTCTCGTTTATGTAAAAATATATATGTAAAGCACTATTGATGTGATATGTGCTATATAAATAAATAAATAAACATTGATTGATTTAGATACAAGTGTGCGGTTTTCATTCATACCTTTAAAATTGCATGGTAACATAACAATTTACTGTAGTACACTCCCTTTAAAAAATTGAAAACAAAATTCAAAATCATCCCACATCCTCTAAAAGATCTGAATTGGTGATCATGAAAAAGCAGAAGAAAACTCAACACATGATTTAAAAAGAGGAGGGGATCACAAATAAATAAATTAAATAAACAGAAAAACCAGCGTCCAGCTTTTCCTTGTGAGCAGTCTCTACTTTTTTAATAAAAAGGGATCATCTCGAAGTATAAAATGCTGCCTTTTTTAAATCTCATCTGGCAAACTGTTTTTAACAGCAGGTCACTGCTACCAAGACAACAGTGAAAGAATCTTTTTCTCCTGGTGAAGGGAAGCTCATTGAATGCATTTTCATAGGGACGGCTTGGGAGTCAAACTGTGATTTCTGAAAAATTGTCTCGCAGGGCATGATGTCGTAACACTGTCAGCTTGGCAAGTGTGTCCTCATTTCCAATGCCTTATAATACAAGTGGAGTCACAGCTAGCATTCTTACTTTGTTTAAAAATAAACTCTTTCAAAACCCATTGTAGGAGGTATGAGAATAATACAGAATAATGACATTACAAAAGACAGACTGTTTCAGTGAAGACAATTCTAAAAGGTGACAACACAGCAGAGCTAAATTTACGCTTACCTTTGTGTATACAATAGTTACTTTATATTAAAGTTTCCACTTAATATTTTGAGAAATACAAATTTGAGTATTTTAAGGCAGAAGAAAACGCAACACAATTTGGAGTGAAACTGAATTATGTCATTAAAATAATTTCCACAGAATTATCATTAATCCTTTTTTTAAAAAGTCTAAAAATGGGATAAAAGTCTGAATATTTAAATTAGAACAAAATATCAGTGTGGTGTACTCAAGCCCTACTGTACTGTAACATACAGCACTGTGTGTACAGTGTGGCCAAGAATCAGCTAAATTAGTTTAGCTCGCTCAAATGACCCTTCCTGACAATATGACTCCAAGTTTGTATTAATCACTCTCCAAATACACACAATTACTAATCTATTATCTCAAACAAATACATGCTCAAAGTAATGGGTGCCATCAGTCATCAGAGAACCGATCGTCTCTGCTAATCAGCCTAGTCTATGAGCACATCAGGCACATACATTATTTACAGTAAGGGTCTCTTACACAGAGAGCTTCTACATCACATCTTAAAGACAGCTCACTGCAGAATGAACACTAGCTATAACACTTAATCTTCCTCCAGTGTTTGTCATTTTAACTGAACATGATAATGTACTAGAAGTCCACACTCTCACTCCAAACGCATCTTCTGTCCCCACCCGCGGGATTAAGAACAAGTGGAATGTAATGCACTATGACCCGACGGTCACCTCACTGGAACTGTATGGTCATGTTGACTGTTTTATTTTATCATGGGCCTCTTTTCACTCTGTTTTGTCTAAAAAAAATAAATAAATAAAAAATAATAATAATAAACCTGTGAGCTAAACCAAAGTGAAAGACTTCGCAGCCAGGTTTACATGAAAGGCCTGCTTGCAACCAATATAAGCTCCCTGCTGAACAACTCGGCAATCTGGACTACTGTAATTTATACTGTCAGATTAGTGTTACATGATTGGAGCCGAGGACTGGGAGCCAGAAAACTCCATATTCATATACCAGCTTTACCACTGTGTGACCTTGAGCAAGTTACTGAACGTCCTTGTATCCAAACCTTACTGTACAAGCTTGGTACACTGTATGCAGGACCCTATAGGAAACGATACGCTGCATCTCAGCTACAATAATGAGGAGATTAAAAGGAAGAACCCTGAAAGCTACTGTAACCTCCCCTCCCCCCTTTTGTTGCTTAAACAGTGTTTACTTCAAGGACATTACCCTGATGGTCAATGAAGACATGAGGAGACAGATCTGGGACTACTCAATTGATATGAACGGTGGGCAGATCTAAATACGGACGCCTTTTACAGTAAATCATGAAAAAAGTGGACTGTGAAATCCAAGATCCACTGTATTTTGTCTTTCAGTAAAATATCAGGTTTGGTCCTATTTTAATTAAACTGTGGTGGCCACCGTTCTGAGCAATTAAATAGACCCACCAAGTATTAAATACAAACCCTAGATGCGATTTCTATTGGGTACAGTTTGTTTATTAGGTGATCCTACTATAGTATGCTGCATTGTGAAATACTGTCTAAATGCAATAACAGAGGAGAATTACAAGAGTCTTTTCCTTCACATTTCACAAAGGCTCAGCACTGCATATCTGACAAACTGCCTTCAATTGATATGTTGTAACTATTACCTGAAGAGAATAGATTATGGCGCTTTACAAATGTGCTAAATATTCCAAATAAAAACAGGGTTGGGAGCAGTAGGCTCTTGTACAGCATGCCTGCTCCACTGTACAGTACAGCAAGGCTGAACACTTAGTCTTGATAACATTGAGGCAGGCCTGCAAAATAAAAAATGCAAAACGTGCAACAGTGAAAAACGGTTTCAATTCAATTGTTTGCTATACCACTTCATCCTGTGGCTGTTGTAAACAAAACGGAGAATCACAATAAAGTAACCAATAGCTACTGGCAATGTTTTTTTTCCACAGAGGGCAATTTCCATGGATAGGCCCTAAAAAAAATGTCATTGTGACAAAAAAATAATAATATATAGCACTCAGATGTACACTTTTACAGGTCACAGAGTTTTTTTTTGCTCAATTATTGAGAAATTCTTTTCAAAGTACCCCATCAACTCGCCTGTCTGAGCAGATATCTCCACCAGAGATGAATGTCATCTTCAGGAGATGAATTAGAAAGACCATTACCAAAGGCAGTAATCGCTGGAGAGGTTAAAATCAGGGAGACTGGAGCAGGGTTAAAAAAATGGTTTCTACTGCTTTTGGAAAAAATACAAAAAATAAATACATAAATAAATATTTTGTTTCAATGTGTGTCAATATAAAATAATGATGTTGAATAATTGAAATGCATAAGAAAACCTGCAGGACAATGGATATAATTGTTAAATGCATAAAAAAGTACACACACACACACACACACACACATACATATACATATACATATATATATATATATCAATCACTGGGCATTTCACCTGTGTCTTTCATATAGTTCCAATATAGAAACAATATCTCAATTGCACTTATTATTCGGCTTAAATCAGCATTTATATTCTAATGTTCCAGTAGTTACCAGAGCTCAACCATTGTAAACAATATTACACAGTTGCTACAGGGCCCAGGTATTTTGAAAAAAAAAATCCTGTGACATATTATTGGCACACAAAAAATCTCCCTTCTGTAAACTGCCTGGACCAGCTGGGATTGTACTGTAATCTGTAATGTGCAAGTTCCACTGTACTAACAAACAAAAAAAATAATAATCAAATGGAATCAAATCTAAAGGGTTTCGGCCAATTGTAATTGTAAAACATGTTGGGCTGTAATTTTCTTCCTAAATATGACATTTGAAAACAGAATCTTACTACACTTACACTAGGCCTTCGGTGCCAAACCTTTTTACATTATTAGCTCTCTAGCTCTCTCTCTCTATAGCTATCTATTTATCTACATTTTCTTTTTTTTTAATGGCTAAAATTCTTCCAGAGAAAAAATAAAAAATGTGTTTTTTTTATTTGTCGCGCAGAGGGATAAAAACCAAAACAAACAATGCTGCTAATTACCTTGGCATGTGGTCAATGTCATAAATCCTGTTTTCCTTCCTCCAGGACCGCGGCCACATACACAATCTCATCTAATGATTTGCTTCAATGTTGATGTCATGATAGGATTGTCAATATCGTGTCTGTTCACTGCATTATTCCTCCTTAATGTATGTGTACTTGTAGCTTTGAAAAGGAGGGGGGTGGATGGGGGTGCCGCCGAATACAACTGTGCACAGCAAACTAAACAGGCTCAATATTACTCCATTAAAAACATTTTATTGGAACCAAGGTAATAGGGGCTCCTGGACCTTCTATCCTTCTGAGAAGTGTTTCATATTGTTTTTCAAAGCTCTAGGGACAGCTCCAGTGGGAATGCAAAGACACGGTCCCTTATTCAAGGCAAATTTGTTTTACCCTCACTGGACCAATTTCAAAACTGTAGTGTTAGTCTTTTCTTTGGGTTTGAAAAAATTATCTTACTCCCATGAATAGAAATTATATAATCCAAGGATGCTATGGTGCAACAGCATTACTACTGCTGGATTTGGTTTAAAAAACCCAAAAAAACACAACAAAAATAAAAATAGGACACCCATATACATATGTATTGTGAAATATTTCACGTGTTCCCAAGGTTCGATTGCCCTTTTTCAGCATCATATATACTTTTCTCCCCTTGGAGTGCTTTTCGCGACAAATAGCTAACATAACACGATTTTCCAGCAAATTAAACTTGTTACAACAATGAATAGATTGAGTTACAGGTCGCCTGTGCTGTTTCCAATTTGCCCCTTGGAAACGTTCGTTTTTGAATTCGGTTTCATGAACTTAAACCCCAGAGTTTCTAATAAACTCCGGAGAGCAGTGCCGTGGGTTAGAGACGGTTGGTGCTGTCCTGTGATTAGAAGGTTTGGATCAGAAGGTTTAGATGGTGTTTATTAGCAGAGCATGTTCTGTGAGTTCACTATGCTGTAAGTAATATAAAAAAGTGGCCCTGTAGAACACTGTGTTGCCACCTCTCTCACAGAATATCTTCACAAAGTTTTGCCTTCCTCGTAGCAGATCTCATTATTGTTCATAAAAATGTGCTAAATTCCATAGCAGAGGGCAGTAAAGTGTTCTGTTATAATGCAAGAGTGTGCCAGCTATGTGGGAACTTGGTTGCCAGAGGGTTAAATATGCTAAGATGTATATAACTACGTATGCAAGTGGCTGGCTTTCAAATGGACACAGCTTTCAATCCTGCAGCCCCTCAAGCAGGCTGACTGAACTGGGACGTTGCGTTAGGGCTTGTTAGCACACAGAAAGCAAAGTGGAAGCAATACTGCAGTTCTACAACCATCCAGGCAGCCCCAGGGGGGCAGATCAAAACCTTCTAATCAAAGCACAGCACCAACCATCTCTAACCCACAGCGCTCCTCTCTGGAGTTTATTAGAAACTGGGGGGGGGTTTAGGTTCATGAAACCAAATTCAAAAACGAACGTCTGCTTTTGAGAAGATTAAAGTCAAATAAACTCTCTCTTCTGAAATGTGAATGAAATACCCTTACATGTACTGTATTCCTCCATGATCAAAACACCCACCTTCTTGCCCCTGCAATTATTTACTAACTGAATGAAAAGGAATTCTAAATCCTCCACAACCGAACCTAGTGTTTAAAATGTCATCTTTCTTTGTTTTGCACATTAAAAATCAACAGGATTGCTCTTACTTGAAGGTCACTCCCATCTAGAACCTTCTTGCAGCAAAACTTCTTGAACCCAGGTTGTATGCGCACACACACTCACACACACAGAATGTGTTTGGAACATTCATATGTGGTTTTAAACAAACCGAATCACACTCAGTTTGAAGTAAACTGCCCAAATGAACCGAGTGTGGATGAGCCCTAAAAGGTTCACTGGTGTAAGTGCTCACAGATTTAAATAGCGTTTGAAAAGCACTTCTAGATCCTGTACCAATGAAATAATAATGTCAGAATACACAACATAAATCTCTGAAATAAAAGATGTTGAATGGACTGTTTTGTAGACATATGTATTGATTGAACTTTCTGTAATTCATGCCAGCTCAGTTCAAATGGATATTGAATCTTCTGTTGAAACGTTTAGCAAACCATCATACGCAGTGAACCGTAAAGGAAGTTGAATATGTTCAACTCCAGAGCTGGATGGGTTAAAATGTTAAAGTAATACTAACCCAGAATCTACTACTGTAGAGCTTCAGTTGTGCTTCTCACATTCTGAGCTTCATCTGGCCCTTCCCATTCTTATCGGATTCTCTGCTTTTCTCAAATAGAGTAAATCCAAAAGAACATAAGCTTGGCTAAGTGCAGTCAGCGTTTTACATAATAAAACAGTTGACATTAGCCCTAAAGAGAAGCATTATCAGCCTTTAATGGATGTTTATAGACTATGCAGTAATGTAAAGATTCCCAGATCAATTCAGGCTTAATACACTGCAGGATCCGTGGACCTCAGATCAGGGCCAGGTCCTAGCTTTATCTTCTACAGCATACACTATAGAGGGGGATAGACAGTAAAGGAACAAAATTTAGCTCTGTAGCTAAATTAACAAACCCAACCAAAACATACATCAGTGACAGTGCAGCCCGGTCCGCTTCTAGAGTAGACCAGCTGGAGTGCTCTACTGGGGCAGCCAGTTGCATGATACAGTTTGCAATCCGAGCTGCCTGCTGTAGCCCAATGGGTAAGGAACCTGTCTGATCCTTAAAGCACCTGGATCCCAAACCGTGCATTTTTTTTCCTTATTAAATAAAGTATCTTAAATTCACAAGTTTACCAATTGCATCGACATGGAGTTGAGAATCATAAATCTTTTTATAGACACATTTTGTGTTTATATACCATGTATTACACACCAGCGCCCCTGAGGCACAGTTGCTGGTTAATGTAAAAAAAAAAAAAAAAAAAAAATAAAGGATTACCCAAATTGGGCCACAGCAAGGGTCAATAAAAGACATCCAGATACTGTGCAGTGCAACGCTGGACTGAGGCAGCTGCTCAGCTGGGTGAACCCATTTTAATCTCTTAAAACCCGCCAGAGCTCATTTACTTGGTAGTTTTTTATTAAGTTATAAAAAAAAAAAAAAACAAACACCACCACCACACATTCATTGGAAATAGTAGTTTTGTTCATTTTTATATTCTTTTAAATAAAAATATACAATCACAAAAAAAGGGTGTCAAACAGAGACGAGCCAGTGAGAGACGTAAAAGTGTTGCACCCCTTTGAATATACACAGTAGCCCTGATGTTTTAGTTCTTTTATGCATTTATTTTTCTGCATATTCTGGCAGCAAAAACCTCTTGAGATCTGAATTTGCTGGAGACACAACAGTCGTCAGTGTCAGTCCTACACTCCTTGCACGGATAACAATTTACATGCACTACTCCAGTATTCGTGAACGCTTGTAAAAACACTTATTATACAAAGCCATTCAACTTAACAGCCCCTGCTGTGACATTTCAAACAGACAGTGTGTATAGACTGATCACAGACACAGCTATAAACAATAGATCAAATGCAAAAGATCTTAAACTCGATATAAATACTCTAGGGTTTCACAATTACTGTACAGTCTGCTGCTAAAGTCCAGTACTCCAAACTTCAGAACAGTACACTTGCAATTCAAAACCTGCTACATTAGTTGGTTTCCTTGAAGCTTTTCCAAGTCTACAGTATTTTCCAAAAATGACAGTTTAAAACATTTACCGATTATAAAACACAATGAGACTGTTCAAAAGGTTTAGGAGCATATGTTAGGCAATCAACTCCTACAGCACACACAAAAAAAAAATTAAAACCTTTTGCTTTTGAAATATATAATTCATTACTACACTAGACAGATATGGTGGCGACCGATGCAATAAGGGAAACAAAAGCAGACATCGAACCAGAGCAGAGAAAAACACAAAACGTATTTGGGAACCCCCATTCTTTTGATGACCAGGATTATTAAAACGAAAGCCAAGCATTAGTCAACTTGTGTTAATCTGATCAAAATAAAAACACAGCACTGAATTCATTTTGTACAATTGAAAAAGGGGTCTTGTTCAAAGTACAATAAATCAGGTCTGTACAAACCGAGTTACACACTGCAAGGTCAAGTGTGTAGTGTTGCACATCTGTTAGCACACCAGACTACAAAGTAGAGAACAGCATAGCGGGCATCTGTGTCCATCGGCAGGATGAAATGTACCCGAAAAGGCAAACTGGCAGCCATGCATTAGTGCAAGAAGAAATACACAATGGTGTTTAGGCACTTGAGTTTTATCACCCTGGAATCAGGAACGATTGCGTTTTTGAGCAAAGCCAAGACAGAACAGTTTGACTTCCAGCAGTTGCAGCACAAGGCTTCCAGTACAGAATAGGCGTTTTAAAAAGCTATTACAGCTGCTGCGCTCCACACTTCCATTAGCTGTACGTCAGAGCATGGCTGATGATTTTGTAGAGTTTGGAAAACATTTTGTGTGGATGAAAAGTGGCCTATAATGCAAATTCCAATCCACCCTACTTTGAAATACAATCTAAAATGAGGTGCATGTCTTTCATCCTCCCAAAATTTCCAAACAGGCCCAATCAGAAAGGGGGATGGCACGAGACTGCAGGTTGGTGGCGTACTACTGTATATATTATCATTTAAGTAACAAATCTCAGCACAGTGCAGTACACAAGGTCTCAGTCGGAGTACTAGATGGCGCTATACACTGCTGCACACATGCCCCCCCAATCACCAGCCAGGACGAGCACTATATCCTGAGATTTGCTTAAAGGTCAGTTTCAAATCTAGTGGTAGTGATTTAATCTGGCTCAACTTGTAGAAACTCAAAATAAGTTTCCATGTGTCAGTCGCTTGGGCCAACAGGCTGGCAATCTTTACACAGCTGCTGCGGACAATGAGCCACATCAAACTACCATGGCAACTGCCACAAACTGACAACAGGTATAACAGTCAACACAGTAAGTGTGGAGGTGGAGGATGCAATAGAGCAGAACAGTGTTAACTAAAGTTATTATAGCATCTCTGTTCACTTAGACGTACCTTCTGATAAGGTATACTGTAGCCCATCTTTTATTTACAGTTCTTCAGCGTACTGTATATTATTGTACCACCACTGACCAGATAAATAGTTTAGCATGAAGTACCTTTTTTGCTAAAGGGGCCGCATACTCTGTCATGCACCAGCATGAACAATGCGGAGTTCACTAGGAGTCTGAAATCCCATTATACAAATTTGATTGAATTCTGAATAATGTGACTTGACTGCACTAAGATTCTGGTGATCTTTATATCAGGAATGTAATCCTAAAATGTAATATTTTGTAAAATGCGCATAATGTTAAAACAAAACTTAATTTTTGTGTTTTACTTTACATTTGAACATACTTTAATAATAATAATAATAATAATAATAATAATAATAATAATAATAATAATAATAATCCGCTTGTAAATATGTTATTCATTGAAACCAAGCAAATGATTCACAGTAAAATCCTCAATAACAATGAATACTAGAATAGCAATTTAGAAGTAATTGGGGTAATATGCAAATTATAAATAATTAGTATCTGTTAGGCATAGTCTTTTTTTTTTTTTTTTTTTTTTTTCACGTGCAGGGTAGAAGTTCTATATTTAATAAGGAGATGACCTGTGGTTTATGTGCTAAGCAGGGAAAAGTTATCTTTTAATTGGCCAAATCTACACACAATTAATGAGCTCGGATTTGCATAAATTACGAGTGCTGTTTTATTCATAAAAATACAGAATATATTAAAAAAAGATTACTATACAGGACCATACATACAGTTTAGTGAACAAAAAAGAAAAAAAATCAAATAAAAATATTCTTAATTGATGTGGTTGCAATTATATTAAGTCTCTGGATACAGTAAAACACCTTTTTATGTTTATGTTTTTTAGTTATTTTGAATACAATCATTACAGTATTCTGGCTTCCCATTACCAGTGTATTTATTATATATATATATATATATAAGTTCCACCCATAGGAATGAATGCTCAGAACCCAACAGTAAATCAAAAGGATTATTCATGCAGAAATTACTCATCATGGTTTTACTTCTTACTAACTTGTTCTCTGAAATAAATACCTTTCACAGACCCCTAATCTTTGATATTGTGACATACTGCAGCAGCACCACTGACCCTAACCAATTACCTAAACTATTACAAAACAGTTCTGCAGTTATCTTTAGCTGGACAGCGTAAAAGAAAAAGAAAAAACGAGAAAGATGTTGTATAATGAATACAGCAGGCGACACACCTCATCTCTGCTCGTTTGCTACATTACCAAGTCTGATTTGGTTTCTCACTACACAGATCAGAGAAAATGACCCACAATCGCTTTTCTATCTACTTTTTTAGCGGTTATAGGTCAGATCAATTTTAGGTTGCTTGGATCTTACTCACTGCTAATCCACTTCTGTGTCAAACTGCTATAGAGTGTTATTTAAGCAACCACTTTCACTGCGGACAGCCCACAGGATACCAATTATATTGAAAACTGACAGAAAGTATGGGCTGGCGCTAGTATTAATCTTAGCTAATGTCACATAGTTTTGGACGCTGTATACCAACAGGGGATCAAGGAGTGGCATATTAAGGACAGGTCACTGCTGTCACAACCTCACAAAATCGCAAAGAGCTGTCGCACACAATTTGCATTACTGTACCTCTCAATCAAAACTTGGCTATTTTAAATGTACTTCTAAAAAATAATGTGTTGTTCCGAAATTTCCTAAACAATGTAATTCAGCCAAAATGATCTAGCTGCAAGCAAGGCACGTGACCTGCAAGCCATGTGACCTGCAGCACAGCTATCAATACTGTAGCTACAATACCAAGAAGCAACAGCATCATTTTTGTTAAACTACAAGAAACATTTACATTCAGAATTGAAATAAAAAAACTAAAGAACCAAAAGATACACAAGAAAAAGGGGTACAAGTGATACCGTTGCTAGTTCCAATAAGTACTGTACAATAAGGAAACACATTTTAAAGAAAAAACGTTCTTTATTATTATTTATGTACACAGTGAGCACAGACATTTACAGGTACTAGAAATAATCTAATTCCAGTACTCTTAAGCACCAAGTGGTGCAGTGTCTGTATGAAGGGCTGAAGGGTAAAGGTGTGCTCTGTATAACTCATTTGAAACAGTATCCAGTGTTACAGCAGCAGCTGCAGCTCAGGAAAGGCCGACAGGTGCTACTGTAACAACATGCAACTTTTTCCTAGTATCTGCAAACTCAGCACGCCACAGGGGAGAGAGGGGAAAAAAAAATTAAAAAATAAATCACAAAGCTGCTGAGCAAGTACTATGTACAGCATAGTGGAACAAGAAGAGACAGGTACAGTACTGTAGACATTGAGACCAGCCTAGAGCCTGCCACTGCAGCTTGTCTCCAAGGACCTCCCTGCTACACCACAGTAGGACTTACAGAAGTACTAAAGACCATGTTAAATGGGTCAGCAGGGAACAACGCTGTTGAACACTTTTAAAAGGAATAAATATATAAAATAAAAGGTTGGTCTACAAATACTTAAAAAGATAGATAATGTGTGTCAAGTAACAGCCCACTTGTAGTATGTATTAATAACTTATTGACATCCGAATTTCTTTTATTAGGATTCCAGACCATTACTCAGGCATCTAAAAGAGCAGCACCTGCTGGCTGAAGTCATTTTGTACACTAGCAGGATCTATTTAATGATTTATAGTAAGGTTGCTTGGTTGCGAAAACTGACCCTCTTCGTAGATGTGTGTGTATTAATGTGACACTACGGGGGGGGGGGGGGTGATCTGGAAGATGTCAAACTGTAAGTTAATGGATAAGTAACACCACTTAAAGGAAACATGCTGTACTGAAATAAATGTAACCATTATCAATCTGCGACTCCCATCAGCCACTAGAAACTGCCAAGTGTGGAGTCACTGTGCATCGAAGCGCTGTGTCTTTGTGAAACCTGCTGCACAATAAATCAGTAGTTCATCAGTCAGCTACTGCAATGCACTAAGCAGTACAGCAAAACTTGTGAAAAAATAAAAATAAAAACTGCAGTGTTCCTGGATCTGTGGTGTTGGTTCACAGTTCTGTTTTCAAGTTGCACACACTCTAACCCAGCTGCATCCCCAAAGGCAGAAGTCTCAATATCAAAATCCTTACAGTGCTGCAATGAACCAGTAACAAGTACTGTGGTACTACTGTACTCCAGTGCTTTTACACTGTACAGACACAGGATCGCTTCCCTGCAGGCCAGCAGCACAGTACAGTATGCAGTCGTACAGTAGCAGGATATTGTTCATTCTTTCACTTCACGTGTACCTTTTTACTTCCAGAATTTCCAATACCTCAAATGTATGTCAATAAACCAAGACGACACAGGCACACCTTTAAAACCACTGGCACTTAAGAACTGAGTGAATTTTAAAAGTATAAATCTGCTTTAATATTTAATCTTATATTTTTACAGAGGTTTATTATGGGATTTAAAAATCAACAAGTTACCAAGCATTGAAAACGAGGTTTTGTTTAACCAAGCTACATTATAGTTATAATTAAAAAAAGAAATGTTTAAGAACAAAAGCACTCCTGCACTACATGCAATGTCTCACACCTCACAAGAACGAATCAATACACACGAGCACTGCCTTATTCAGTCTGCATGTAAACCTACTTCCTTACAAGCAGTTTTACATGCATTTCTGTCCTTAAACATCACTTCTGTAGACTAACGTAGCATGTAAATGCTCAGGTGGCTTTTAGTCCTGGCAGCCACACTGATACAAGCAGTATTTAAACCATTAGGAAGATGAAACTAGAGACCTTTGCAGATCAGCTTCCCAATGAGCTGAAATTAACTCAATGGCAGACCCACTGCATCTCCTTGACGTCCGGAATGCAGTGGAACTTCCTACACATAAAAACGTTCTGCACAATCCATTACAGAAAGATAATACAAATGTAGCTGTAGCTTGGAAATACACACACACACGCAGACTCACAACAAACAGTTAGAGGGTGATAAAAACAGGTACATTGCATTGGAATTTGTTATGAATCTTTTCATTTTATGAAAGTTACAATTAAACTAACAAACCTGCATTGAATGTAAAAGCTAAAATCAGAGATTATTTCTACTGAATTGGAATTTCCTGAAATTTTTTTATTTTTTTGTAACCTTTAAAATCTATTCCTACCTAGAAAACAGAAAGTGTTTTAGCTCTCAGTGTCGTCTAAGCCAAAGCAATCCATTGCATCCTTGTGATCTAATGGTTAGCCTACATTTACAACTCATTTTAAACATCGATAGTACTACGATTTTATTTTTCTTTTCTGGCACAGGACAGCATGTTGAACAGCAGCAGGGGTTTGTCCACTCTCGACACATACTGTACAGCAGGAAGCAACAGACAACCTGTAAATCAACATGCCGGCCAGGCTTCTGATTACTCTATTAGGCAAACTGCCTCGGATGGCTCTTTGTTGCCATGGAAATTCTACTTCTCCTACTGCAGACGTAATCTACAGATCACTGTAATTATACTGTACCTCCGGTGGCTTTAAAGCTAAAAACACAAAAAGGGGATTTGAAAACAGCAAATAAAACAAAAGAAATAGAATACATACATAAATAAATACATACAGCTCATGATTAATACAAAGAGGCACTGGAAATATCTTCAAATATTACAGCACAATTACATGATTTGCTTTAAAAAAAATAGTAAAGGAATAAAAGCAATAAAAAAAAGAAATGTAACAGGCAAAATCTTAAGACTTGTATGTATTAATACTGGCTGCTATTTAAGCAGACTATATCCACCAAGATGCAACATCTCTTCACAGGGGTGTTCTGTCCCTGTGTACAGCGATTAGGGAACCCAAACCTTGTTTGAGAGCTGAGAATTGTGTTGACCAGTGCTAGGATCTCGTATCTATGACCTGACTATTCCACCCCCCCTTCCCCCCTTATTAGGTTGCGTTGAAATTGGCTCTTCATTTATGTGAAAAATACCAGTTTAGGGGGCATGCAATGGACCCCACTGAAACTGTACAAGATACTGCCATCACTTAAATGTCTTTATTCACTTCTGTTTGAGGAGTCCAGTCAGTGGCTGCTTCATACAACCATTTGGAAGATCATTGCTGTTTGCTTCCCTGATGGTCACCACTGTGAGCTCGGAGATTAAAAGTCACTGATGTGGGAAGCTTCAGGTTAAAACCCAGCTTGGCATAACGCACAAAAAAAGATTTCTCCACTTTACTGCAGGGATCCTGCAGCACAGAGAAACTGAACCTAAAAGATATTACAAATCAATTAGCTGCTCTAATCTGAGACACCGCTAATCAATTGCAATCATGTCTAGGACACTAAATATAAAACATACTGCATCTTTGTTGAGAAAAGCAGATTTTGTTTTGTTTGCGTCACTAAAATCTGCTTAGAAAGTTCCCAAAACTAAAAATGTAATTTTTACAGATAATGTGATCGTCACTGCATTCGTCTGTTAACCACCAGGCAGCATTTTGTTGTTTAAAAACTGACACATGTTCTGTATATATAAATAGAATTTGTGTTGCCATTACATGTCTCCAGTATATCTAGGGTTCCCACCTCTGACTTACAAAAAAACACCAGAGTCATTTCGTACAAAAATAAATAAATCAATCAATCAAATCATATACTTTGTCATTTAATGTCCCGGGAAGTGTATAGATTTCCCAGGACAGCAGCCTCAAAAAGAGAACAATCCAGGCAAAACCACAATGGGTGGCAACCCTAAGTTTATCACAGGATGACATTTTGCCTTGCAAATTTCATAGACTAGCCAGGCCATCAGTGCATCATTCTGCATAGCTCAAGGTTTAGGAATCATAGATTCCCTCTTACAAAAGGGAAAATACATGTTTCAGGTCAAATTAAGAATAGCTGGTGGTTACCGTATGCAAAGTATTTAGAATTTGTGACTTTGAAATTAACAAAACTAAGCTTCCTCTATTTCTACTAGGGTGACATCATAGTACCGAAGCCAAAAACATGGTAACACTAGTATAGTCTAACAATTTAAATCTTTCTGATACAGTAGAAGTGTACAGATTTAATTAATACCGTTTTTTCATCTTTCAAATTACAATCTCTTAGAACGTTTTGCTGATCTCTGAGATTATCAAACTTACTTATTTTCTTTTATGGCATTCAAATTGCTACAGTATATCTAGTGTTCCACATTTTTGGTTTTTATCTTTAAAAACGGTTTTCCAGGAATTTCTCCAGAGTTTATTTTAAATATGTTAAAACAGGTATAAAAAAAAAATAACTAATTGAAACATCTGTCAAAATTGGGGGGGGGGGATCTCAGTTTTCACACTTTACATGTGCAATATGACACGTAGCAGTTCTGGTTTCTGATTAATAATGTCCCTGGCATGTATGATGAAGCAGAATCTGTGCAAGTCGAAGCCACATTTTCCCCAAGTTAACTGGTACTTTGCGAACGTTGTCAAATGTCACTTTGTCATCAACATGGTATTTTAATTGAATAGCTTAAACTTAAACTGGGTCTGCTGAAAACCTAAAACTGTGACCCCATCTACAACTTCTGAACCACTGGTCCAATCAAGCTGCAATTTGAAATGTGGAATTTTCCCACTAAAAAAAAAAAAAGAAGTCTCATTAAAATCTGAGCTGGTGCTGTCTTCAAGGTGTCCTGATTTGTCTTGTAATGAACCAAATGATCCACTACAGTACTTTAACTCAGGTTTGCAAAGTCAGCCAAAAAACTTTGTTCAATTGCTCACCCTGACATATATATTTACTATGTGAATGTGTAAGCAGACCGCAAACAAGGTTATGGACTGCTCCTCATTCATCTTTTTTTTGCAGTGCAGGGTTTATTACAGGGTAACAGTGTCACTAAAGGGTCCAGTAAATGCAGCATGCTCATCGATGCCTCCATATAACCCAGATGTTCATTGTTGCCTTTTTCAACAAGGTGTGCTGATTCAGCCAGTCACAATCATTTGTCAGGCTGGTTATCAAATCACAAGCAGCAACTGGATTGCTTTAAAAGGCAAAACAGTTAACAACCGGAGATGCACAATCTTATAACCAATGAGCTTTTTTGTTTCTTTGTATCTTAGAAAAGCAGTCTTGGCAATAGGGTTAACCTACAATTGCACTGCACACGTGAGCGAGATCAGTCTATATATTATTTATCTGGACTTCTATAAGGGTTAGAATCTCCATGCACTCGAGAACGGTTCAGTCGAAGACGCACGTGATTGACAGAGATTTGCTTGGCTTATCTTAAACAAAGATCTCCTGTTGTTAGTAATGAAATTGATCGATCAATAGCGTATACTAGGGGAAAGAAAAGCTCATATTTAAAAGATAAAACCTGACAAAATCATAATTTCAGTCAAGGTCATATAGGTATTCCACATCACCAGACTGTTGGTGAACATCATGATGGTCAGTTTTATGCTGGTTTGCATTTTAGTAAACATTGAACATTCACATATGTTATAACTGGGATCCGTGTGACAAGGATTGTGGATGCACTGTCCCTGTTCATACGTCACATGTTTCCACAGTACCAACAACTCCTTGGCTTAAATAATTTATGAATTTACTTTGTTGCTACTTGAACACTTTTGTATTGTAAACAGTGTATTGCTTAGAAACAGAAACACAATCTTTGTGAATTTGGCACATAAAAAGTAGTTTAGATCAATGTACTTTTAGTTTGTGTACCTGTTTACAAATGTGATTTTTTTGCTATCCAGTCTTTATTCTTAAATACAGTCTGGGAAAACATATTTCAGCAAACTTCTGCATGTCTACTGACAGCACTTGCAGGAATCCCAGCTTATCACTATGGACAATTACACATACTGTACCTTTACAAAATGCACACAGCTGTTCTGGTCTACAAATTCACTGCTAATTAAAAACAATATAATAATCCTCAAAAAATAAAACCAGGCCAAAATATCATACATCTGTGCATTTTTGAACAGCTTTGCTCTCCAAAGCCATCTTATTTTTTATGCCCTTTGCTTTGCAGCAATGCTGTATTGCAGCTGGACACACAACGCATAGATATGGTTTCTCAATAAAGATGCAAGTAATGTAATTGAACTCTTTGTGACAGCCCCAGAAACATCCTTTTCCATAGCAGCATGATCTGTGAACTACTGTACAAAGCAGACTTTTCTTGAAATGAATATTGCATTACAGTACGTGGCCTTCATAGTCTGACACCATTTAAAACAGTGTTTTTTTTTTGGTTTGTTTTTTGTAAATCTTCAGTGTTGTCATGATAACACTACTGTAACATACAGGAGCTAATTTACAGTGGGGTCTTCAGAAACACAAAGCAAGAAATAAGTTACAGGATGTATAAATGCAAGCCTACTGTACACAACATGTTTTGAAGTTTGCATGTTTTTGTTGTTTAAGTGGCAAAAGATAAGCAGAACGTTCAGCTCAGAATGATTTTAAAATTAATTTTAACTCTCAGAAAGAAGGAATAAAATATTAACAAAAAAATCCTTAACGAGCACCGTTTATCACTTGTCAAAAACACTTTTAAACAACAACCAGATATCTTATGAATAAGGCCCGTGAAATTGCGATTTACACAGGGTCTTGCTTATGAATTATAAAGACTTCAGCCAAAAAGATTGGTCTACTGGAAAGGATTTAATTTACTGTAGTTTTACCTCACAATTGAGTGTCTGAACTCTTGGAATCATCAACAACAACAACAACAACAACAACAACAGCAACAATATGCTTGTAGCAAGGCACCTGGAACACAACGGCAATGGAGTCTGTTTGTGTAAAGGACTGCCATACCAGGTGAAGTAAATATACAGTAGGACTAAATGCAAATTTAAAAGGGAGATTTGTTTAGGTCTGTCACAGCAACTAGAAATTATGTGCAGGAAAAAAAAGGAGAACGAGCAGTAAATTTGTTCTGGATTTATAAAAAGTACCCAATAAGCATTTTGATGACTTCCTTTATTAGTTAAAAGCAAATAAAAACACTTAATAACAACAATAATATCCAAGTATGTCAGCAGTTCACAGTGTTGTTCCTATCAGAAGAATGTTTACCAGGCAGAGGCCATGAGAAGCCTCTGCAGATCTGATGAAAATGAAGGAAAACAAGGAAGGGGCAAAACAGCTCAGAATAATTCACTACCAGCAAGTCCCATCTGGAGTACGAGTTTATTTTAAGAGCAGTAATAGCTGTAGCTTGTCTAATATTGTTATAGAAGGAGGCCAGGATGATACTATACAGCCATTTGGTTGCTTTAGTCAGTTCACTGAGGTCATAAAACCTCAGGCGTTTTAATAATGTAACTTAGTGTACATTTTGTGTACATTTTATAACAAAAAAAAAAACACACACCTTCAGCTTGTAGGCAAACAACTTGCTTGAAGCTTTCTACATGTATGTGTTGAACCAACTGATCATCCATTACAAGTTTGGACTAGAAGTCTTTATCAGGTAGACATCAAGACATATAGTCGCATTCTACAATTACTGAGGTCACCCTCAGTCACGGAAGCTCATATAAACGATTATATATTGTTATCAGATGTTACATTAAAGCGTTACATACCTAATGGGGATGGAAGAGGCTGAACGAATATTGAACATGAGAAAAAGCAGCCTTCTATACTGAACACACAATCCTATAAAGTAAACAGAATTCTAAATTCTTAACACTTGCACGGTTAGACATGTCGGTTTTCAATTTGTGAGGAAAGACGGAAGCAGCTCATGACTGTATATCCCAATCAGAAGACCTGGGATTCCGGGCTGGAAAAAACAAACTTCTGAATTCCCCTTTCATTGTAAAATACACCTGGAAATCTGAAGGCCTTCCCTGGAGAAAGCACCATCAAGCTGTAATCAAGCATGCTCTCCAAGTTCCTGGTCTGGCAACTTGGCTCCTAGATCTGCAGTTTAGAGCAGCCCATTCATCAAAGAACAGCATGATTAATACAACAGGTAGTCTTCTGGGGATGATTAATAGAGAAACACCAAAGGAGGACAATTCAGCAGGTTAGTATAAATCACACAGGGAAGAAATGTATTCATCAAGTTAATCAATATGATAAAACAATCATATCCAATCTAATATTTTTACAGCATCAAGCCAATACTTATTGCTCCTTCTACCGAAGTAATGGTACAAGGGATCGAACGAAGCTGTGAGACTCCCTCGTAGTTTATAAAGAAACACATCCAATGCAATTTGCTAAACACTTTGTCACATATGCTTTTACAGGGAAGACAATAATAAGTTAGTAGCCTTGAATGTCATTTTAATAGTTTTTTTTTTTATGTTTGTGATCATTCTGAGTGGTTCTGTGTTCTGTTGCATCAATACAGAGTTATTATCATGCTTCTGTGTATCTGTCTTTCCTCTTTGAGCCCGGGGATTGTACCTGCCTGCGCTACACAAACTTCCTCATGTACTCAAACCACGTGACAATATATATTTATTCAGATTTTATTCTCTCTCTGCTGCATACCTTCCTTCATGTTTTACCCAATAAAAAGGGCATTAATCCTATAATTCATGCAGAATTTGAAAGGGGGGTTGATTTGGGACTTTGACTGTGCACTTACCATTGATAAAGAGCTTGTCATCAGCTCAGAAGAAAGAAAAAAAAGAAAGTGAGCGATTACCATTTAGTGCCGATTTTAGCTCCCATACAATTCAGTCCCACAAGCAAGCGGGCATCGTACGCTTAACCCTGCAATCACTGATAGGGCTGCCTGGAAACTGCTGCAGGCACTTCACTGCAGGCAACACATACCCTTCAGTGACGAACTAAATGCTCCTTTACAAGGAGGACCATCCAGTTGTTAGCAAAGGGAGCCTCTGTACTGGGTTGGGTCCTGCGTCAGGGCTTAATGAGCACCCCTGGGCAGTACAGCCATCTGTCCCGAGGGCAGGTAGGGGGCCTGAATCCGACATTAATCAGAAAATAATGGCCATGGGGAGGAGAGCGAGAAGCATGTTTCAGTAGCTCCTGTGCAAGAAGCAACAGCAACAAAACCCCAGAGATTCCTCTGAATGCACAATGCTGCTGAATCACCTGCACTGCAAAACAGGGACTGACCGCCTTCGCAAGTGTCATACATTTTAAAGTGTGTTCCTTTTGGAAGGGTGGTTAGCTTGCAATATATTTTAGCTTCAATATTCCCATCTCATGAATACAAAAAATACAAATGTTATATTGAACATACTGGGGAGTTGTTCTAGAATAAACAATTGAAAAACTACAATTCTCCTTTGTTTCTGAATGCCGTTTTATCTAATTTCCATTTGGTTAATGGTCCTTGAAAGAATTTTGGAAAATTCCCTGGGTCACAATCAAATAAACTTTTGTGACATTTTGAATGCTTGAAACAAATCCTACACAGTGAAGTGCTTTCAAGACTGAATAGATTCAAATCTTCTAGCCTGTCTGCAATAGATTGCCTTTTAAATCTACAATAATTCTGGTAACCAGTTAAAATTTTCTAGAGCAAATATCCTTTTTTAACAACTCGGTGCCAGAACTAACAATAATTTATTCTAACATGAGGTCTTAAAGAAAAACATTGTAACAGAACAACAACAGAACAACATTTAAATTCAACACTTTTCACTAATATCCAAGCATCTTGTCTTTTTAAACAACCCCACATTTCAATTGTTCAAATCTTGTTAATATAAACAGCAGGTCTTTTAATTAGTTTTTCAATTTCAACATCCTATATTTTTATAATGTCTTTTTTATTGTCTGTAAAGCAATTTCTTCAGAATAATATCTTTCATCTCAGTTGTTAAAGAGTCTAGATCATTTTGAATGGGGGTTGGAAAAAACAGTGTTTGCCAGGCATGGTAGTTTAAAGGTACTGTAAATTTAACAAGTTACTATCTTGAATGTAAACACTCATTCAGTTGTGGCCCACTGTCTAGACAAGGTTTACATAAAGGGAAAGGTATACAAGCACAATTTTTTTTGTTTCACCATTTTCAGTTTTCTGTTTTCTAAATGTTAACCAAACAACCCAAAAATCCAAACTGATTGCAAAGCAATCTGTCTTTTCAGTTTGAAATTCATTTTTATGCGTGACTTTGTCAAAAGCTTTCACAACCATAATAAACCATGTCATATGTTTTCAATTATTTTTAAATAGTTGCTTCCAAAAAAAAAAAATCAAGCCCAAAAGTTAAATTAAAACCATGCTGAAATGTTCCAGGAACAAAAAAAAGGGAAAAGACTTTCCATTTTGTTTATAGTTTCCATAAGTTTACACACACACAACACACACATTGGTTTTTTTGGTTCTTTGTCTTCCTTTTCATAAACAGTGCAACTGTATACTAATTTAAATGCAGATTTACATAAATTAACACATGGTTTTAATTGTTTAGTTTGCATTTTTGTTTCTGTTTTACCTTGGTTTAATCTCATCCGTCATTTAAAATAAGAAGCTATCCCTTCATTTAATGTAAACTACAAAAGTTATTTCAAACTGGATAGGAACAGGTCAACCCCTTCATTTGGACTGCACTGTGATGTTTCCTTTGTAAAAACTTGTGAAAAGTAATCATTTAATATATTTGCTATTTTTTTCTCTTTGTCTATGATTTTGCTATTTGTATCTCTTAAGGCATTTTAACTGCACTGTGATGTTTCTGAGCAATATATTTTTTCACTCAATACACCACCAGTATCAAATCTAAAAACACAAATGTTATATTGAACGTTAATTCCAAATAAATAACTGAAAAGCTGAAGGGATTGATTTTTTTGGACTTTAGAATAATTTTACCATTAATTAAAAAGCTTGAATGGTCCAATATTTAAGAGGGCAATCAAATAAACTTAAAATGTGACATGAAAAAAATAAGAAAATGCCCTACACAGTGAAGTAGTGAAACATAGAAACACAACCCAACTATTGTCCAAGATTTAAGCTATCCCACTATTTAGACTCATTGTTTTAACTAAGAGGCATGCAGGTTATAAATATCCCTGCTGGTAGGAACATTTTACCTGAATTCAATGGCTACTCCCTGTGGCGCAAAACTCGGTTGGAGGCTGGAGCAATTGTAATGTCTGTTACAGTCTGAGGGAGATCTACATTGTGTTTGATAAGCAAAGCTCCTGTTTTCCTAAACTGCTGCACTTCTGCCAACAACTAGCTTTTAAGCCCCTTTTCTTCCAATAACGGCTAGATAAATACAAGCCCTGGTTAGATTTATACTGGAGCAGGTGCTATACATTTTACAACTCCCTTATAAAAATGCTGGTACGAATATTCCTGTACTACACTCACTGAACAAGCATTGCTCATCCCCATTCCACCAGGGTAAACAGGCAGTTCAAAGAGATAAAGACAAAACTGCACCAAACAAAAAGACAAGCGCACCGGATATTGTATTGTATCAATGGAGGTATACAACACAATCCAAACACCAATGTCAATGGTGAATGCATTCATTGAAATTCACATTTGATTATTTATTTTTGCTTTGTTTAATTTGTACTTACTTTGTTTTAATCACTTTTCCCCTTATTTGTCTAGATATCTTAATTGTTTGTTACTTGTTGGTTACAACCAGCAACAATTATCCAGAAGCTTCAAATGCACTGTAGCCTTTCTATACAGAGTGCTAGCATTATCTATCCATCCCAGAGCTGATCCCAATGGGAGCTGATGCAGCAACCCTAGAAAAAGCCTAGGGATTGAGCCGCTATCTCTCTCTATTCCCCATGGTCGTTTTGGGACCAGGTAGCCCAATTAACATTCACCTTTGTTCAACACAGCTGGAGATCCTATCCAGGGCCTGCCAGATAAACACTATTTTATGATAAACTACTGCACTGCACATATTGTTCTTTCAACAAATGTGTGGCCATTACTTGCACTACAATGTTGTTTTAAACCACATGCAGAACACAAGTATTTATCTTGTGTATGCATTCTACAGAGGAGCAATTTAATATGATCTTTGACGCAGCCTCATAAAAACCCAGAGGTGACTATGCAGCGACATGCTAAATAAATCGCCCTATTTGTGGTTGTTAGAATAACACTTCCCAATTTAGAACCACACATATAGACATGATTCCAAGCTTCGCACCCCCATATCCTCCCTCAGTGCACACGTAAACATTATTTTTGGTGCCGTTATCATGTAAAAGGCAATATAGAATACACTGTACAGCAAGTACAAAGCGTGCTCTATTATCTTTATGGAGGCAGTACAGTAAGGTTTTATTATTAATATTATTATTATTTAGCAGATGCCTTTATCCAAGGCGACTTACAGAGACTAGGGTGTGTGAACTATGCATTTGCTGCAGAGTCACTTACAAAAACATCATCCAAAAGACGGAGCACAAGGTTAAGCGACTTGCTCAAGGTCACACAGCGAAACAATGAGCGAGCTGGGATTCTCCACAGGTGGGTGTAGGGGACGCCACTAATAAAATCACATGACCTTATAGTCATGGACTCTTTCTCACATGGGAGTGAAGGGCGGAGTTGTTTGCGTGCATCATATGTGTATACAGCTAAAGAAACCAATTCAAGTAGACAAGCGTTCCAATGCTTTCATCCGCTGTTATTTTTACAAGGCTGATGTACGTGAGAAATGTTTTTGATTAGATAAATATTTCATGGCAGAGCATTTCTTTTGTTTTTTTGCATATTCAGCTGTGCTTGATTCTTCATTAGGGTAGTTTATAGTTTATCTCCCTCTTTGAAATCACCAGAACAGTAACCAATGCACCAGAGAAATCCAAGCCCTCATGGTACTGATAATGCACTCCTCATCTGCCACTGCTGCTCAGAAATGCCCTGGCACATTTGATATATAAGCACTGATTAAAAGTTCAAGCTATTACTGACCCATCCAGTACAAGCAGGAGCAGGAGACCTGACCCTTGATGGACATTCATCAGCTCTCGTCTGGATCATAATACTGTTGGCTCAGGAGCTGTTGTTGCTTTGGGAGGTGGCTGCCTCTAGAGAAGGGAAACTGGAGCATGTAATCTTCAGATTGGAAAAGCCAGCCTGAGCACCTATAGAATCAGGATCAAAGGGGGCAGGCAGGCAGGCAGAGGCTCCATTCTCTCCTTCCAGCACCAAAACACTTCTATTCAAATTGACACAGGGGCGGGTATACTGCAAGCCTGTTAAATAAATGAACTGCAACAAGACTTTAATTATCGTTTTTTAATTGTCTTTTTTTGTGCAATATTTCCTGAGAAAAACAAAATCTAAATCTCATTTGCAATAAAACTCAAATTGCTTCAACAGTAATCATGAAACAAATTTAGGTGGACTCAATTCCAAAAGTCTAATTATATTCATACATTTGTTTGGACAGTATTATTTTTATTTTGTTTGCTAATGCAAGTAAAAGTCTTAAGCTATTACTTGTTGTGGACCCCATTTATGATCTTTGACAATATACCCTGGCTTGAATTCTACTCACAAGCAATGAAACAGATGTGAACAGCATGATAAACAGATTTAACTCAATCAGTGGCTGCACATAGTGGGGAATAAAATGCCAATGCACACACTATGAATAAGATATGAGTCTATATTCCAGTCACAAATGAATACATAAATGGAAATCAGGAGGATATGCATAAAGTATGGCAGGAATATAATTAAGCCCCTTGTTTGATACTGCAGACTGTAAACCCAAGCAGCTTTCAGAACAGCAGGTCCAGCATCTAGAATCGAAGTGCAGTCTGCACTGCTCAGACCATCTTCCTGTGGCACAGCGGGTGTCACTATTACTTCATGCAATGGAATTTAATTAGTGAGATTCTTCAAGGGGAAAAGATACATTCCCCAAAAACATCATGTAAACATGTGCACTTTAGTTCCCATGACAACCTTTACAGTGGCCTATGCTGCAATTCTGTCATTCTTTACTCATACAGGTACAATTTTCAAAGCAAGCAACATCTTTGCAAGGAGAAAACCTAGTGGACACATGAACCAATCGAAACCATGAACCTTCACACCACTAGTGACTCTGGGCAGGGAAGAGAGCCGTGGGGGGAGTCATGGAAACAATTTGAAACTGGAACCCCAGTGCATTGCAGAGTGTCCTATTCCAACTACTGTACAAACACCTCTGTTTACAAAGACACCAGATCACAAAGCTCTAAGCAATCATCACGAGATCTACAGTTCCAAACTCTCTTGGCTCAAGGATCCACTCAATGAATCAATAGGAAAAAAAAACACATTGCCAGAAACTGTGAATTCATCATTGTATGTATTTATTTCTTTTATGTATTTTTTTATTATTTAACAATACATCCTCCTTTTTTATTATATAATAGTTCCTGTATATATATATATATTTATAAATATATATATATATATATATATATATATATATATTGTTTGTATTTTTTTTTCTCAAGCACTTTTAATTTATTTGACAAATTGCAGAGAAACCATTTTACATTACAGAGATTCTTCCTTAATCACATTTAATTCACATGTCAGAACCCCCTATGCCAGCATTTTACTTTGAGTCTCTTCAATGTAATATTTTAACATTCAAACTGAAGGATATTAATGAAACGTCTAGCCTGTTATTAAAAAACCTTATTTAATCTGTCAGAAGAGACTTTTAAAATATCCTGAAACTGAAAAGTGGTGTGCTGAGGACCTCTTATTTCGCAATGGCATTGGTCTACTTCTTTTACAGGGAAATATCTTATTTTATTAGTATTTGATCTATTTCACACAATATACCTGAAATTATTTTTTTTGAATATTTAACTTGGAACCAACCTTCCTTAAATGGTACCAGCATGATACACTTGCAACCTGTAATTTGCAACTTCAATAATAATTTTTGAAATGCAGCTAGAGAGCTACACATTTCAGAGTAGTCTGTTGTGCCATTCAATATTTTAAGAGATTGTTAGTGCTGCACGAAATCATTTGAATAAGCTCTCCACAGGTAAGGGTCATTGCTATTTGGTGTGATTTGGGCTAATTTACCATTCCAACTGAATAAAAATGTCTTCTGAATCAGCTGCTTGGGTTTGTGACGATTACTGCTTTTCTTACTGTGTGGAGAACAGCGATCCGCACAAATCCAATCACCCATTTCTTCACTTGATTCAATTGGAATGAGAAATGAGCCCAAATCGACACCAATGACCCTCACCTGCAGATAAATTAATCAGAGTAACCAAATATGTGTTTATTGCAGCAAGCAGTGAATACTCTACAATATGTGAATATTGGTCATCTTTGCATGAGCTGACAATTGGATCCAGATTAGTATTATATGTGGTTGTTTCAGCGTTGTGTGCTAGACCAGGTGTCTCCAACCCTGGTCCTGCAATATTGGTCATCTTTGTTTCAGCCAACAATTGGTTATCCAATTAGTATTAAAATGTTGGCTTAATTAGTCAAGATTAACAGGTGTTCCAGATCTTTAAGCACTGATGATGTAAAGACACCTAGAAAACCTGCGGGATAGGGGCTCGCTAAGACCAGGGTTGGAGACCCCTGAGCTAGACAATCGCCAGAAGACATTCGTGGATACACACATCTTAAAAACAAACAGACTTTAATGTTATTGACGAAGACGCACATGTACCAGGTCTGTTCTGGTATTGGTGGGTTTCATCCGCATGCTTTACGTGTGACAGGTAGTTCACTTACTTTCCATGAAAAAATGAAATCCCAAGATATGCCGAATTCACTCAAATGCAAAATGTTAATATTCCACAGTGAATTTTTTGTTTTTCAACCCCCCTCCCCCCAAAACATAAGCAACTTTCGATGAATTATGTACCCTCCCCAGCACGTACTATTAATATTCCACAGTGAATGTTTAGTAAACAGGCAGAACCGTGCAACTACCCGTCCCTTGTTTTATAGCCAGTTTATTCTCCGAAAGTGGCATGACAGCCCCACCCCTTTCATATGTCCCACAGCAATATACATACAGTGCATTATTTGTGCGTGTGTTTATGAACTGCTAAGTATCACCTATGCAGTGTGTGTGTATCAAAAGAAGCCGTGTCTCTGTGTGTATAGCTAGATGCATTGAGTTGGCCTTCTTTACCTAAATAACATTTTCATAATTTCCATACTGTGCGTGCATTACAAATTAAATCTATTTTGATGTGCAACCTTCCTTCTGCCACAGACCTGCTGTGTTGTTCGTATTTTATGCAATGACAAGAGATAGTATAAAATACACCGTGATGTGCAATGCGATGCACGTTTTCAGAGGCTTACCAAGCTTGCCCCGAGATTCCTCCAGTTTCTGGACTTGGTTCTCCAGGAAAAGCATCGCCACTCCAAACGCCAAGACCGCAAGGAGCTGAAACTTGGGCGGCATCATAATCCGTAAGAGCCCCATCAAACTATCAAATCACGACAAGTCATACCGCGATCATGGAATAAAATATAAATAAAAAAGGTGAGTTTAAAAAAAAATTCAAAATACAACAATGCTTTTATGATCCAACAAAGACTCCCGTTACTGTTTAACAATTAGGATAGTCTACAATGGTAATACAATGTAATTATAATCAATGTTGAGGGGCAGAATCTGCATGGAGCGTGTCATATCCGGACCAGCAGCTCATTTCACTGGGATATGCATGGAACGAATCGCCGATTCAATCTCAGCCTAACTAACCGAGACCAAGCTCTCCCACCTCGGATCAAATCCACTCAATAGCTCCTTCTCTCACAACTAATAGGCGAAGAATCACTTATGTCTTCCAACAATCAGATCTGACTAACATGAACGCCCGCCTCCCTACTGCACCGATTGGAACGATGTAAAGCCGCAGGACAAGCTTTGTGTGTTTATTCGTTAACTAAAACGTCAGTCAGCGATACCTGCCAGTGAATGGCTATTTCCAGCGCCACTCGAAGAGATCCGTCAACTTGTAGGACCTTCTAAGAGGAAACATACTGTGCCAGTTTGAAATCTAAAAAGAATTCGAAGTTATTTATTCACAACTAGAACATTTTTTAAATTGTATTTTTAAAATTTAAAATTACGATATATATATATATATGTTTATAAAAAATATATATATATATATATATTGTTGGCTCTAATTTATAAAATTGGAATAAAAAGTAGCAACTCTCTATATGAATATTATTTTTAAAAAATGAATTTTGTAGGAAGAAATTACTTTTAGGTAAAGAGGACGAGGGTAAACAAACAATAAAATCTCAGGCACTGGTGGGTGACGCCTCCTTTTTGTTAAGGGACCTGATCTTGTATCTCGTCTGAATTGCGTTTCAAGATGGCGGGTGAGGTGTATTTGCTTTGGTTGCTCCCTATTTTGCAAGCGGTAAATATGATATGTTTTAATATTTGTGAAGTTTTTCTTTTACAATTCATACACAACACATTTAGGATATTCAGTAATGTGTCCAACACTAGCCTTAAATTTGATCATAACTAGATGCCCCGATGCTGGAGTCACTCGGATGACGTGGCATAGTTAATGATGCTCGGTTATACCGGTATTAAATATTTATATTATTAAACAATTATACGCCTTTGTTAAGCATAACGCCGGGGTCTATGAAAAGTGCATCGAATTTTAGTCGTGTTGTAGTTTCAATAAAATATCATCCGTATGAATATTAGTACCTGTGGAAGTTTGTGTCGCCGGCAATTAAACGAATTGGTGTATAATGGTCAAACAAAGCAAGGGGTTGGCAATGGTAGCCGACTTAAAAGTATCTTGTGTGGACCGTCTCATACATGAGAGTTAAATCAGATGTTGCCGTATGTATGACCCTGTTAAGTAAGTAAATACAAACAATCTTCTTCAGAAACCGAATACGCGCGTACTGTCGCTGGGGTTCTTGTCATCATTACAGTATAACCGGAGCATACACATTTAAGAAAGGGGTGGCGTATTTGTTGTAATCATGACAGTCATACTGCTTGTGCAAAAAAAAAAAAAAAACTCTTAACCCTTCTACGTAATTCTTAAATGGCTTGGTTTTCCCTGAACCATTCTAGAGTGGGCAGATGTTGTGGATTCCCAATCAGCACAAGGCAGTTACCGTGCGTTGTTTCTTATTACATTAAAAATAAAACTACTTTCACGTACAATATTGCAGAAGACGATTAAGCTACCAATGTCTTTTGATTACAGTTTTTTTTTCTATCTACATAGCTGTGATTATATTAGTCCACATATAAATAAGTGTGTTACATCAACATTAAGGACTCTGGAAATCACCAAAGTTTTTTTTCTTAAAAACGTGTTCCTTTTTTTGGCTAGCCATTTGGAGAAAATGAATACAACTCAATATTGCAACAACATCATTTGGAAACAATTACCAGCATATTTAAAATAATAATAGTGCTCATTAACATGGTATTTGAAGTCATTCATACTTTAAAGAGAGACATGGTACATCAACATTTTTAAGGAATATAGCTCTTAGAACAGATCAATCAAACCCTGGTCTTTGTTCCACCCCTGTTCTAAATTGTTTAATTGAACCAATTAAACCTCCATCCAGACCCTGAAGTAGTTCATTTTACAGGGTGATTAGAAAGTAAGTTTACCACATCGATGCACCATATCATTGATGTGGTGAACTTGCTTTCTAATCACCCTGTATTATTTCACCTGTTAAACCTGGAGTGGAATAGCCTGCCAGGTCTGTGATTGAAAACCTCTGTCTTAGTCATGTCTAAGTACGTCTGGTACAGTACAACATAGTGTAAACCGTTAAACTGAACTCCTGCAACGCTCTGCCTTTGGATGTAAGCATTACTTTACAAAATACAACAGGTTTACTACAGTGTGCAACCAGGAATAGTTTGTTTTCTTTCACAGTCCTGATCACTCAAATGTGTAAGATTTAAAAAAAAGTATGGTGGTCATTAAGATTTAGATTGTGTTAATTGCATCAATATTTAATATCCAATCACATTAAAGAAAGTGATCAAATTAGTGTGAAATTAAAAAAAAAAAAAAAAAAAAAATGATTGTTTTAGTCCTGAATGGGTTTACATACAGTACATATGATTCTCACACATAGGAACACGTTTTTTTTCAAGCAATGAAGTGGCACCGATAGCTTGGCATCACTGCGCACCAGCGACCCCTGTGGTCTGTCCGGGCGCCTGTGGGCTTGCCTGTAAGATGCCCAGGGCTGCGCTGTCCTCCGACAGGCGGCTAACGGCACACGCTTCGGAGGACAGCGTGTGTGCGTCTTCGCCCCTCCTGAGTCAGCACAGGGTTGTAGCTGTGAGCTGAGCCTAAAAACAATTAGACACTACTAAATTGGGGAGCAAATAACAAAAAATGAATTGGTGACTACTAAAGTAAAAAAAAAAAAGGGGGGCTGGGGAACTGGGGGATAAAGATGCTTTTATTGTCAACATGAATAAGCCACACTTTTTTGTGTTTACAGTTGTTGATTGCTTTCTTGTCCCTTTATCAAACTGAGAGGACCTACTGCACTGTGCAGTCGTGTGTTGCATAGTAATGTAAAATAAATGAACTTGCGGGATTCTCACAAGGTGAATAAATATCAAATCACCTTTTGTTGTAAAAAAAGTGTAAAATTCTTTGTGTAAATGGACAATATTGTAGCTACTTTCTGCTATTGCCTACCATGTGCAGCACTTTTTAAAACATCTGCTTAATGTTCAAAAAATGCCTGTTAAAAATGATTACTCAGTGATCCACTTAGGATATGGAAAATGTTGCTTATGGTTTAAGAAGTCCTGTACAGTGTATATTTCATTGTCTGGGATGCCAGATAGTCCTTTTAAAACCACAAATAACACTTGACTTTTGGTAGTAATGTACTGTAGATAGTCTTATAATAGCACTCTTAAAACTTTCATTCTCAGTGAAGGAAATTGCTTGTTTTTGTTATTTGAGACTTATGGTTGCCTATAAAAGGTTCCAATCAATATATAAGACCACTTGTGCAATATGTTATGCTGGGTTGATTTATAGTCAAGCTAATGTCAATCAATTTTGTATATTTGGTGGTTACAGTATTTCTGCTAACTTTTTAGGATAATTTTTGTAGGGATGATTTTAGATAAGATTATTATGCTTCTTAAAAAGGCTTGGTATGAAAACAAATACCTGTATGTAATATTTGTATTAAATATTTGATATGTTTCATTAAGATATCGGCCTACGGCTCAGAGTTGTCGTCCGAGGCATGCAGAGAACTTGGCTTTTCCAGTAACCTCCTCTGTAGTTCTTGTGACCTTCTTGGGCAGTTCAATCTGAACCAGCTGGATCCTTTCTGCAGACAGTGCTGCCAAGAAGAGGCCCAGCTTGAAACCAGAAAGGTATGTGAGGAAATCTGAGCCTTTTCCAGCCTTTTCCATGTTTTTGTTCATCTACTGAGTGACTCACCAGTAATACAGAGTGAAACTTGTAGTGTCAAGGTGTAGCAATCAAATAAAGTTCCCCTTAGACAAAAGAGAGGTGGGCGAAAGGTGAGTAAAAAGATTTTAAAGCCTAGGTTATCTCCCTTTGGAGAGTTTCATGAGCTGATTTGGCACTGTATCTTCCAATACATTTTGCTCTTGCAATGAAGATAAATTGATGTACGGTTGGTCATATAATTGGAATAATTACATTTCTTAAATTAATTGTAAGTAGTGGTCAATGAACGTTTACAATCGATTATTCAAACCACTATTAGACTGACTATAGCGATGGCACTAATGAATATTTAAAAGTTTGTATAGTTAACAGTGCATTTGTATTGGGTGATATTTTGTCAATTTATTAAATAGAGGAAATAGATCAATTAATCCACAAAATCCGCTAATAATTTTGTGCAGCTCTACATAAGAGTAAGCACAATTTGGTTTTGCCCTGTATAAAAAGTATTTTTATTTTAACCTCCGTGTGCTCCGTCCTTTGGACGAGATGTAAAAGTGAGGTCCTATTGTAAGTGACTACAGCAGCAGTTGGTGATAATGCAAGGCTAACCCCATAGTCTTTGTAAGTCACTTTGGTTAAAATTGTCTGCTAAATCAGTGGTTCTCAAACTTTTTTGGACCTCGCCCCCCTTCCTTTTGTGTGTGGTACTTTTGGCTAGTATTAAGTTTGGCAAATTTGCTACCTTTTGACAGTTTTTGAAATTGAGTTTTTCACTTGGCACGTTCACAAAGAAAAATGCCACACAGTTTATCATTTATACTTTTAATTCCAAAAACATTCAAATAAATGTTTACTTAATTATGTCTGCTAAAACGGTATCTCATTTATAGTAACTCGTTTTAACACTAAAAAAGTCACTGCGGCGACTTGGAGAACAACAAAGGCGGCCTTCTAAAAATCAATTGCAGTATTAATCGTTCTTATGCCCCTTAATTTTAAAGTCCTGGTATACTTTTACAATAAGCATTTGCTGTCTGTTTCAAAACTTATCTATGATTCACAGCATAACACAGTGGATGGATCACCATATCATACAGTAATTGGTAATATGGAGATTTATTACAGTTGTCATCAATGTCTGCCAGGGGACTGTCAATGGAAATTAGCCTACTGGCTGAATTGAAAATGCAAGGCATCTTGTGTTATGTAAGTGTTATGTAAGTGACTGAATAGTAAATATAAATAAATACAATAAACAAACAAATTGTAGGACAGCATAGCCAAGTGTGAAAACTTTAACAATAAAGCCGGAACAAAAATGCTTTGATTTCCTTTGAAATAATTTCAAACTGGTTAATGGACTAGCAAGCACTGGCAAAATCAGCTCAGTTTTGTTTTGTTATTATTTTAACGTTTTGTTTTGTTTATGCACTTTGCGATACCTGCACGATGGGTGTCTTTAGTAATAGTCATGTCTACAACGTGTCGACAATAACAACCAGCCATTTTGTTACAGACTTTCTAACAAGTCTGACACAAACAATTTTGGCTGTTACTCAATTAAACCCTTTAAAAAAATGCTTAACATAAAAAAGAACAGTCCTACTACAGTAGCAGGGCAGTTTACACTGCCTAAGGTTTGTGATCGCATCATTAATTCCAGACTTTTTAAATCCATTGATGGAAATCTCCGGGTCTACTTTTAATGTTTTCAAACAAATTGGCTTCATCACTGCCATTCTCATATCCACTTTGACATCTGACACATTATTTTTATTTAAAAATAAAAAATCCTGAACATTCTAACACCCCCCCAGGATACAGTCTGCGCCCCCCAGTTGGAGAACCATTGTGCTAAATGACTAATTTAATAATGCTGAACTATTAAAGGTTTGGGACGTCCCCAATCAGTTTCAGCAGATTTAATTAATTTAGGGTGATCAGCCAACACAAGTGTTATATATTGAAGGAAGCGTAATTATGGCATTTTGCTATCCAGTCTTGAATTTACTGTTTGAAAGCCTTAAATTAGGCTTTTGAAACCTTACGATGCCCCCACAGTATGTAACAAATACCCTTTACTGCCATATGTGAAAGGGCCTGGTGATCAGATATGCAAGAATCCAGATTCAGTCCTAGTTAACTAATTAAACTGTTTCCCAGTTTAATAGCTTCTCTGTATTTACTTAAGCTGGCTATGTACATTGCAGTAATTGGATCACAAGCCCATAAAAAATATTATCCTGCTGATGTGCATAATTAATTTTGATTTTGGGGGGGGTTGCGGGGTGGCCTTTCACATAAAAAATCATGCTGAAGCTCAGGTGGGTTACTTTTGTCACACTGGGGTAATGTGCCGTTGTAGGCTCTTGGAAGATCCCACTGTGCAAAAATGCTAATGTGGCAATCCAGAGGTGTGGCGCTTCCAAATGAATAATTGCTTATTTTGAAAAACGGAATTAGGTTTTTTGCAGATTTAATCCTTTTAGAATTTTTCTTGTTTTGTGTTTTTATTTTTCTTCTGATCGCCATGGGAAAGCTTTCCTACATCAGCCATATCGATTGCAATGCATATCCCTTTTGAACAGAAGGCTTTGAGATCCAGAGCGCCTGCTGCCACTGTGTAAAACAAAGAAGGATGAGCTGGAGGTGAGGCTAACTGTGCGTGAAATTGCGGTAGCAGAAGAAATTGTCCACATTTTGCAGTTGCTTAAAATAGCTTCCCCTCTTCCGTGAGCTGATATCTACCAGCTCTCCATTTTGCCTGATCGTTACAAACGAGTGCGAGCAGTAGCATATGTTTGTGACTAACGACAGGTAAATAAAAAATTGCAATTGGCATTAGGAGGTAATTTTACGTGTTTTTCCAGATGTGCGGATCACCTTAACAATTTGTGATTCAACTTTATTGCGTTGTTGCCGTAGTAATGGCAATGTTGCGGAAAAGGAGTCCTACATTTTCCCTATAGAATATTTATGCTCTGTTATTGTAAAAAAATGAATAAATAATGCACACGAGATTTGAGTCTGTGTTTTTGAATGGCCTCTAGTGCTGTTATGTCCAGACTTATGTGAAATCCTATTTATTCCTGAAATATCACTTACCTGTAACCCAATCGATTGCACAGGGTTCAGTCTTATATTTCCACATTGGGGGGTCATGAAATATTTTATCTAGAAACAAAATCCGTTGTAGTCTTCTCTTAAACACTCTACAGTATAGTGCTTCATTCAAAAAGTGTCAATCCAAATATATCCATTCCCCTTTCCTACTGTAAAAATGAACTCACAATAATTCAGCATTAGAACTTCCCAGGCTTATGGCGCAAATATCTTTTGAGTACAGTGTGTTCCCGCATTGCTATTAGTCAGCTTTACTCTGTTGTTTTATTGGTTAAAGGCGAGTTCTTACTCACTGAGAATTTAGGTCTAAGGATTTTTTGCTTTATTTGCCAGAGAACACGTTTGAAAGTTTGAGCGGGTAATAGATTAGTTGTCAAGCATTTCTGTTACACTTCATAAATTTCATTAACTGCAGTTCTGTGGGTATTTAAAATCTTCATTAGATTTTAAACTTTCCTTAAGTGGGGTTTCCTACCAGGTGCACTTTAATTCAGTCTTATAAATCCAGATTTATTTATTTTATGATGTTATTTGTAACATTTGCTGTGTCAACTCATGCACGACACCACAGTGAAAATTGTGTCATTGCAAAAGATGACAGCTGATCTTTGACTGATTAGAACAGTTCGATCTGCATTTCAGTTGCAAATAGGTATCTTATAGTGACAGCGTGTCATTTTACAGTATGTAGGCGTGTTGATTACATAAAGCTTTATATATTCTTTTACTTTTAAGTTATTTAACAGTGATACTTTTATTAAATTGTTCAATGGAGTTAGGAAAAAATCTGTGTACAGTGTTGGTATACAATATTTTGACATGGTGTTGAATTTTCTGCTCTGTACTTTAATGATCCATGTTTTGACAAATGTGGATCTTCAGCAGTAGTTTTTCATCTAGTCTGCACAATGTTTTGTTGTATACATGCTTGGCTCACTACATTGTGTAACCTTTAGTCTTCTATGTTCTTCACAAGGGCATTTTAGCTTCAATTTCCAATTATCCAGACTTTATTGAATGTAATTGGTACATGTACAGTATGCTGTGTGATAGATGGAGGCATCATTTTTGAGTTCCAGAGGTCTTGGTTTGAATTATAGAAGTATCAAACAGTACTCTGTGTGGTTTGGGAGTTGCTCGGAATGAGGTGACACATATGCTTAGGTGCCATTTTTCAATTGTAATTTGTGCTGAGACAGCTTTGACAGCACAAGTTAACAACTGGGGCATTGTGCATTCCTCAGTAGGCAGGAAGAAACCAATACTGCAAACAAAAGTAGCTTGTGTCCAGTGTTATAGCTTTCACTAATTAAGTTTGTCTCCTTCCTTCCTGTGAGAAGCAGCACAGAAACTGCACTGTTTCTCCTTATGAGAATTGAAATGCCTTTTTAGCGAAACAGTTGGGCTTAATTATACCCCAGATGTGTATAATCCTACTGTTTATAATCCCGTTTTAATTAAATAAAGACCACATAGCATTGTAGTTAATGTACAGTGCCTTTAAACTTGAAAGTATTCGCCCCCTTGAACTTTCATCACATTTTTGCCACATTTCAGGCTTCAAACATAAAGATATGAAACTGTAATTTTTGTGAAGAATCAACAACAAGTGGGACACAATCATGAAGTGGAACAAAATTTATTGGATATTTCAAACTTTTTAACAAATAAAAAACTGAAAAATTGTTAGTGCAAAATTATTCAGCCTCCTTTAAATTAATACTTTGTAGCTTCCACTCTTTTGCTGCGATTACAGCTGTAAGTCGCTTGGGGTATGTCTCTATCAGTTTTGCACATCGAGAGACTGAAATTTTTGCCCATTCCTCCTTGCAAAACAGCTCGAGCTCAGTGAGGTTGGATGGAGAGCATTTGTGAACAGCAGTTTTCAGTTCTTTCCACAGATTCTCGATTGGATCGACTTGACCATAATAACACCTGGACATGTTTATTTGTGAACCATTCCATTGAAGATTTTGCTTTATGTTTTGGATCATTGTCTTGTTGGAAGACAAATCTCCGTCCCAGTCTCAGGTCTTTTTGCAGACTCCATCAGGTTTTCTTCCAGAATGGTCCTGTATTTGGCTCCATCCATCTTCCCATCAATTTTAACCATCTTCCCTGTCCCTGCTGAAGAAAAGCAGGCCCAAACCATGATGCTCCCACCACCATGTTTGACAGTGGGGATGGTGTGTTCAGGGTGATGAGCTGTGTTGCTTTTACGCCAAACATAACGTTTTGCATTGTTGCCAAAAACTTCGATTTTGGTTTCATCTGACCAGAGCACCTTCTTCCACATGTTTGGTGTGTCTCCCAGGTGGCTTGTGGCAAACTACAAACGACACTTTTTCTGGATATCTTTAAGAAATGGCTTTCTTCTTGCCACTTTCCATAAAGGCCAGATTTGTGCAGTATACGACTGATTGTTGTCCTATGGACAGAGTCTCCCACCTCAGCTGTAGATCTCTGCAGTTCATCCAGAGTGATCATGGGCCTCTTGGCTGCATCTCTGATCAGTCTTCTCCTTGTATGAGCTGAAAGTTTAGAGGTTGCCAGGTCTTGGTAGATTTGCAGTGGTCTGATTTTTCCATTTCAATATTATCGCTGAGACAGTGCTCCTTGGGATGTTTAAAGCTTGGGAAATCTTTTTGTATCCAAATCCGAAGAAAACTTCTCCACAACAGTATCTCGGACCTGCCTGGTGTGTTCCTTGTTCTTCATGATGCTCTCTGCGCTTTAAACGGACCTCTGAGACTATCACAGTGCAGGTGCATTTATCAGCGGAGACTTGATTACACACAGGTGGATTCTATTTATCATCATTAGTCATTTAGGTCAACATTGGATCATTCAGAGATCCTCACTGAACTTCTGGAGAGTTTGCTGCACTGAAAGTAAAGGGGCTGAATAATTTTGCTACTGATTTTTCAGTTTTTATTTGTTAAAAAAGTTTGAAATATCCAATAAATTTATCTCCACTTCATGATTGTGTCCCACTTGTTGTTGATTCTTCACAAAAATTACAGTTTCATATCTTTATGTTTGAAGCCTGAAATGTGAAAAAGGTCGCAAATTTCAAGGGGTTTTATACTTTCATTTTGCACTGTATGTTCTACTGATTTTTTTATTTTTATTTTTTATATATATATATATAAAGTATTACATTTGCTAGGTCTCAACAATGAGATGAAGAATAACGTTTGCAGGACATTATTTTCATAGTTTTATTTGTGTAGAACCACATGGATATGTTCCCACAAGTTTTGTGTACTATGCACTGTTATTGAATGACACAAATATTTTGCAATGAAAACATGCAGGTGGAGTGTTGTGTGATTTTGAAAACATAAACTGCGCTACACATCTAGTAACACCTTTTATGAATAATTAATGTCTGGAACTGCATCTTATAAATGTTTAAACTTTTAAGTACAGACAAGTGCCATGGCCTGACCCATTAAGTCAGTCAGCTGTTTCAAATTGCTAACATTTATTAAACCCCAAATAACGGCTTAATACTCTAGTGTAGTGAAGGACTCCCATTTGAATCACACAGTGCTTCCTTTATCTAGTCCTTCCCAAATGTACCCATACAATTTTTTTGCAAGCAATCGCCCTGCTCTAAAATTGTTAAAGCATTCTGGTTTGTAAGACTGTAAATTCTTTATCTGAAACCACAGGGAACCAAATTAGCAAGTGGTTTTAATTCTTCCGTTGATGCGGGTTTACTAGTAATCATGGAATATAATGATGCATGTATTTATTTTCAGAGATTATATAATCACTTAAGGATTTAGCTGTTAAGCATTTGTGTTGCACAGTTGGTTTCAGTTATGCTGTACAGTACAGAAGGTGCATCTCCTGTTAACAAATAAGTGGCTCTTTAGTCCTAACGCTGGACCTTGGCAGTTGGATATCATTTTCTTTAACTGGCATACACGATTTAATTCACTTTGAGAAGGCCATATTGGGTTAATGTGAATATAACTGCTCAAGATATTTCTGGATGATGACTTATACAATACAATGCAAAGACATGTTTGAAGAATCTTTCTAATGAGACGTGTAATCCTTTAGATGGGACTTCAAAGGTAAATCCAGCTGACTCCAAGAGTCCCTGTCCCCATAATAAGGTGAAGATTTGTATTTGTTTTTGTTTAAAATCAACACAGGGTATATGCCTTGCTCTTTTTAAAATCCATGACATAGTCCACATCTAGCAAAATGTGAACCAAAATGTTGTCTAAAAGCAAGTAATACCTGATGATCCACTTGCTTTTGTTTTTAAAGGTAACTTACTTTACTTTAAATTGGATTGCAGCAATTGTTTTTTACAAACAAAAATACTTATACATGCTTTGTTTCCTTTCGGCAGAACTACGCTGGGGCGATTCTGGAAGTCTGTGGATGAAAGTTGGGGAGGTTCCCTCAAGTCCAGGGTAAGTAGGTTTTATTTGTCAATGATTATACCCAAGAGTACAAATAAACTGTAATCCTGGATAGAAAACTACACATTACAAATTACAAACTGTTTTTAAAGGGTTTAAATCATTTTAAAGCAACGTAAAATCACAAGTGTTCATTACGGTATAAGATGTTTTAGACTGTATATGTGTGTGTGTGTGTGTGTATATATATATATATATATATATATATATATATATATATATATATATATATATACACCGAGCATCAAAAGAAACGTATCACTATTATAACACATTTATTACGAAAAAATAAGGTATATAAATGATTGGTTTCTTTTTGTTTCACTCGATCATTCATCCTTGACCATGACACTAGCAAGAGTGACTATGACTGACGCATATGCACTTAATCACCTAATTAGTGAGACAATTGATTGGACACTGGATATGGAGTGATTTCAGCTGTTGAATTGCAAGCTTGAATAAAAGCAATAAAGAAAATCAGAAAAAAAACAATATGCCACGTCAAGAGACCAGCGCCTTTGTGCAATTGGCACGTTGGAGACTGGACTAGAGCAGCGTACTGTGGCTCGCCGTCTTGGATGCTCACAGCCAGCAATTTCAAACCTGGCTCAGTTTGTGTGTGTGTGTGATATATATATATATATATATATATATATATATATATATATATATATATATATATATATATATATAATGTGTGCATATATATGTGTATATTACACACCTAGAGACAAAATCAATGTTGCAAAATATGAGCAGTGTTTACCTTAATAGTTTGATAGCTTTTTAAAATTTGACAGTACACAATAATAAAAATAGAAAGAAAGCCCCTTCAGGTTCTCACCAGGGGTAGAAATGTACTCGGACACTGCACTCCACAGATGACGTTTTGCTTAGCTGGTAATTCAACTTGTAATTCAAAAGCCAAGGCTGGTATGTTCTGGGGGAGGGGGTAGTTTTATTTTTTCCCTTTTGCCTTTGGACATAGCTGTCATGTCTGTACTATGAAAACAAGATTGTATGAAGGTCAAATGCTCTTGAAGCGTTGGTATTTTTAGGCCGTATTGAACTGTGTAACCTGTCATTGGTAATCCTCTTGCCACAAACCTTCACTCCAATCTGACTCCTGTGTCTGATGGCACCCATTAGGATACATTTTCCTGCCAACTTCCCATGAAAAAAAGGCAACCCAAGCTCCCATGTTTTGTCTTTGTATTGGACTAACACGGATTTGCTTGTTTGCTCACCTTCAGTCCTCTGATGTTATATAATATTGATTTGGTTTGTTTTAAAAAAATGTACGCAGATCTTAACAACATTCCCTATATAGAAACGTCGTCTTTTACATGCATTTATGTGAACATTGTCAGCTGAAGTCACTTGTAAGTAAGTGGTTTAAACATTCAACATAGATAGAACTGGTTGAGATGCTGTATTTGTGGAGCACTATTAAACCAAGAAACTTACTGCAATCACAGCTCATCAGAACCGAAACAAAAAACTGGGGCTGAAGGCTTCAATTTAAAAGTCCTACTTGGATGATAAATATTTGTTGTTCTTTTTTTAAAGTTACACATGCATGATACTTTATCTTTATACGAAATGAAACTGGAGCTCGTTGGAAATTGAAACCAGCAATGTTAAGTGGCCAAACAAAATCTTTTTTTTACTTGAAGTGATGACTGATATTAATGGACCTCTGCAGAAATAGCATTTCTCAAGATCTAGGGGTAATTTGTGAAGCTTGCATGTGACTGACCATTTGCAGGTAGGTTATGTGTTTTTGCAGAGAGCTCAATTCCATTTGAGTGCTGACTGTGATTTAAATGATCTGTCACCTAGTCATCGTAACATCACTACAAGGTGCACTGTGAGTGGCAGCTCTTATTTGTTCTGGACAGCTTGTTGATGTGGCAGATCGTAGGCCAGGATTATTCATTCACGATTTTAAGCCTCTTTACATTCTGTGCTCACATACTTTGTTGTTGAATTGCATGTCTGTTTCCAACCTTGTAATTTGCAGCAGGATTCCTAGACTGTCATTAAACTGGATAATGGATTTTCAGAGAACAGAGTTTCAGTCTATAGTAAACACACACACACAAAATTGCATTTCACATTCAGTGGTCATTTTTAGAGTGGAATGAGGTCAATTCACCTCTATGACCTAGAAGGTGCTCAATGGTCAATGTCAGATTTCTAAGGACACAAAAAAAAAAACTAAATGGACATTGACCATTGTTGATTTTTTTTTAAGTGAAAAAAATAAAAAACATACTTGCTTTTAACGTTGTATTTACTAATGGATCCAGAAAATACTCCCATTTTCCCCTAGGACAGTTCCCTCAAGGCCGTGAGATTAATGGTGTGGCTTGAGAGTGAATTGTAATACCTTTCGCCTCATGATCACCAGGTTATTCAAGCTAAGGAAAGTCGATTTAAATAATTGGAGACCTACAGTACATATAATTAGTTACCTTGGCCTGAGTCTGCTTCTTAGTTGAAATGTATCCATAGCAGAAATCCACCATTTGATCTGGTACAAAATAGAATCTCTTTACAGCCTGTCATCCAGCTTCCAGGGATTTGAGGAGCATGAAGATTAACTCTCTCTAGGTCATGATTAAAAGACATGAGGCTGCCTGTGTATAGTGTGAAATGAATTGAGGACTTCATTATCCTGTGAGCTGTCAGTCGAGAATATTCAAGTGAGAAGTTTGCCAGAACTGCAATTCACCTAGGGGAAAGTGAAATGAATCAAGTCTTTTTCTAGATTTTTTTCTATTCTAATCACCTTCTGAGTTCCCCCTTAATACAGCGTGGCAGTTTAATCAAATTGTATTCTGGTCCACAATACATGAAATCATTCCGTCAAAAGCTGGTATTTTTTCTAACTTGCTAATCTGAAATTGACTGTCTCTCTGCATCGTAACTTTGATTTCCTCAGGCACTGGATAGTATTAAATAATCTTTTTGTTGCCTTTGCACACATTTGCATTTTGTGTGGTTAATCCAAAACCAAATGGAAGTGACTGAATTTGGGTGCAAGTTTACTATTTGCTTGCTGTCTGTATAGTACGGTACGTCTATTTGAATTGCTGTTTCTTTAATAAACCCGTGTATGAGAACATTACCAAGGTACTTTCACTCCATGTTGAATTCAGTGCAAATCAAGGGTATATAGTTGGCTAAACCTTTTAAACCAGTGAACTGCTCATACTAGTATTCTGGCAGATTTATATTTTGATGTAAATATTTACATTTTCTGCTATTGCATCTACTAGAAATTGAAGTAAGGATTGATCAATTCATTTTGTTCCAGTGAGGGTAGTTCAGTGTAGGAATAATGAGGTTTCCAGACCCAAAAGACACATCACACCATACTATTGGGACAAAGAGCTGCACCAGATTCCAGGGTGTGCACTCCTCATTTCAGCAGGTGGAACTTGAGTAAAACTCAACTGAGCAGAGATTTGCCATTCTCTTAAAGCTTAACAACATTTATGATCTTTTAATTATTTGTCTTATCTGCAGCTTTTGTCAGGAGCGACAAGCCTAAAATGTTCAAGGGCCTGCAGATTAAGGTAAGAATGTATTTATTTATTTCTATTTTTTTTTCCATGAAGCTGTGTGGTTGTAAGATTGGGCAATTCTGTCGAACAAATAAAGAATTGTTACTCACCTCTCTACCACCTCAGGCTTAGCCCAGTTGAATCCACTGACTCCCTTTTGGGATCGAAGACTGGGCTCCAGGCCAAACATAAGACAAAGCACATCCGACACATTCTCGCCATTATTCTACCTCTTTAATATCTGAATTATTTCAACCCCCTATTTATCACTGCCCTGCGAGAATGACTTCTAGACTGGTTTAAACAGCAAGTTCTAGCACGTTGGTTCCTTTAGCATCACACCAAGGTCCTGCCAATAGTTTCGCAGATTATTTAGTGTTCTTTGAGTGTAGAGAAACTAGAGCTGTGAGAGGCTCCTGTTTTGTTTTCTGTTTTGAACATAATTTGATAGGTTTGCTTGCAGGCTATACGAAACTTGCTCTAGTTTGGCTTTCTGATGTAAACACAAGTTGATGTGCCAAATATAAAAAAGAAAATTCCAAGAAAAAAAACTAAAAGATTTAGATATTCTATTGTAAGACTGTCACATACAGATTTATTAAAAAACCAAACCAAGTACAGATGTAAAGACAAGAATAGTGGTGGGAGCATTTGTGTTAATTGTGTTGGATATGAGACATTTTATACATTTCGTGTTTGCTTGCATCACGTACATTGGAATCCTATTTTTCAAAAATATTTTAATGGATCTTTATAGATTGAACTTTATATTGACCACTCTGGTGTTTCCCACCAGGCGTCACTTATTGATCTCCTATTAACATCACTAAAGACAATAAAGACACAGTGGAACGAGGTCTCCTGAAAATCAGGGTTATCGATTTTAACGGCAGCGTTATGAATATCTGCCGTGGATCGGTGGAGTAGACCCCATTGTCTGAAGACAACTGTACAACATACAGCGGCTTCTAGTAACCAGTGAAACAGTATTGGATATAGCTATTGGAACAGTCCGCACTCACTCGTGCGTTTCGTTTAGAGCCAGAGCGGCTCATTAAGGAGACAGTGAAGGATGGGTTTGCACTTGAGAATTCAAAAAGGCAGTCAGGCATGAGAGAGGTGCAGCGATTGGGTTTATTTAAATAGCTGGAGTTAGTGTTTGAAATGTGTTGGATTTAAAAAAAAAAAAAAAACCCTTTCCGGTTTTGATGCAAGCATTCCACAGAAATTAATTGTCAATAAAAAATTGCATGGCAATACAATTACCCAAGCTCTTAATTGAAGAAGGTGGAAAAGCATGATAACAATAATTACTCTGGTAAAAGCACTTGGCTGAAGCACAAACTGTTGTAAGGATATTAATAGTGAATAACATTACAGGCCATTCCTCATCGAATTCTCTGGCATTTTTATTTCAAAGGCAGTATATACAGAAGCTACTTTAGTTTCTGTCTTCATTCCTATGCTTGAAATAGAATGATGGGGAAAGCAGATTAGGTATTTCATTCAATTAAGCAAGGTAAATTGAACAAGACACATTGTCTTATATTTGAATTGGAAATTCTGTTTGCATAAGCACTGATTAGGAGTTTAATGAAATAGGCAATACAGAATCACCAACAGCAGAAAGTAAAGTGAACAAAAAGTGAAATATTTAGAGGTTGAAACTCAGCAGGTAACACCGGTTAGAGCATGGAGAAGAACATGGTGTGGTTGTAAGATTTGCAGGTTTCTAACAACTAATAATAACATTGCATGCCCTTATTGGGTCTCAGTTACACTCAGATCTTAAGAGCCAAAACCAACAACTACAGCCACCCTTCAATTCTTTACATTTTCCCTTCAGATTTTACGATTAGAAAATGTTAACAGGTTGATGTTTTCTATGTAAAAATGGCAGTTTGTAAAGTAAGTTTTTTCCCTTCCCTTTCAGTATGTGCGTGGCTCTGATCCTGTTCTAAAGCTACTGGACGATAACGGGAACATCGCTGAAGAGTTAAGCATCCTCAAGTGGAACACCGACAGCGTAGAGGAATTCCTGAGTGAAAAGTTAGACCGCGTATAAGTTCTGCGGCAATAATCGAATGACTTTCAACCATTGTTATTAATTCAGGGGTTTTTTTTTTTTACATTTCTGAAACATGTAAATTAAGTGGTTAAAAAAGCCATTTGACAGCCCCAGTTTTATAGTTTGACTGTGTAAAACAAATGACTGTTTGTTATTCAAAAGCTAAGCCTTTTTTATAGCAATGTTCTGTACCATTTTGTAATGGATGTTGGAAAAGGAATTTTGTTGGGTCTCACTGTTGACTCTAACTGTAACGATACCGTCAGGTAGGTGCACGTTAGTGAGGGTGACACAGTAAACCTTTCAGAGGTGTGTGTAGCCTGATGTCCTGTGCACTGCCACCTGAGGATTCTGTACGGTAGCGCAAGAGTGAGCAAAGAAAGAGCACGAGATTGGAGCAGAATGAGTGACAAAGTAATAAAGATCATCTTCTAACTTTGCATTTGTTTGTCAGTTTTTCTTCTGTTCATTTTGGGATGACACCTTATTTTAGCCTATTCATCTTTTTTTTTTTTTTTTTTTAAAGATACATCAACTTTAGAATTGCCTGTCGCTGGCTAAATTGACATTTCTGCTTTTGTCTGAGTATAAAGCCTATCTCTTGAATGATTAGGACATTATCATTCATACAGTAAATTCACGGTCACGGGTCAAAGTGAAGGCTAGCAATAGATTTTGCTCGGAGTTTCTGGAACACTGAAAATATGAAGATGCCAGCTGAAATGGTTTATAGATGTTAACAGTGGAAGGTACAGGGATGCGTAAGTAAACCACATGTACTTCCCCCTGGGGGAGGAGAAATTGTGAAAGTCTGATAGATCAGATTGTCAGATATTCCTATTACCAAGGGAACAAATGTCACTGCTGCTGTGATGTTTTATTTCATTGATCTTTAAAAGACTGGGGCTGAAGATAATTTTAATAAATATGACACAACTCGTTAAACTAATTATAATAAATGTATCATTAGTACTTGGAGATCACATTGCTGCATGTATATTACTCAATATGCTGTACACTTTGTGCATTGCAGATGGTCTGTAACTAAACTAGTGTAAAAGCTTTTTTTCTTAAATTAAACATCTTCCGAATCTAGAAGAACGTGATTGTTTTTGGACCGTTTACTAAACACCACTACGTTAATATGTGTTACATTCTGTGCTGGCAGCTGGGACTGTTACAGTAGTTTTATTTAGTACCAAAGCTAGCCTAGTTAAATTAATATATATATAATTAGGCATTATTGTGTGGGAATACTAACTTCAGTGGTTCCACCATGCTGAGGAACACGACCCACATACACTGCATGCATGTACACACACCCAACCCCGTTGAGGTAGATGAACCAAACAAAATGTTTAAGATCCTGGCCTTGGCTGCATACAAATGCTGTTTGTTCAAAGTATTCTTATTGCTGTTTAAAAATGATTTACTAAGAGCAGCTACTAACCTCGGTGCAAAGGAAAAAACCCTGCTGTGCATTACTGAGCTTCACAAAATTTCTTTTTATGACTGGAAACTGAATTGAGGTTCAAAAACAGTTCGCACTGAACAGAATGAATGCTAGACAGCCATTTCAAACAAGCTTGGTTGTAAATTAAAAGAAGATTTGCATGCCGGTTTGTAGATATTGTATTAAAAGAGTTCTAGTGCACTACTCTGTGCTGCAATAAACCAGTAGAAACGAGTGACCTAAATACCTTGCTGACTTGAAACTGATTTTACAATAACAGCAGATCCAATTGGACGATGCAAGTCGGCTGTCAGTCACAGAACCCCTCTGACATTTTAAGCTACTTGCTCATTGAATAAACAAAACATTAAAATGCATAGTACATCCCACAACAATAACTAACAAGAAGTAGCCAATTACTTGCTAGTCTGCATCAACAGCACATTAGTTAAAAAATAAAGCAACCCCAGGGATCTGTTCTTCACCATTAATTTAGACAGTTAATCAACCTTTTAACTAACCAGGACACCACAAGAGGATGTTTCTCATGGTCCAACATCAGTGTGTTTGGAGGTTTTCAAGGACAGGATGAGTTATGATTCAGATCTGCATTTAATCCTAGCACCTCAATAAGCACCTAGGGTAAAAGACTTAAGTTGACAATATTTTTTTGTGTGTGTATACTTATGTACTGCAGTGTCTGTGGAGAAGAGATGTATCTGCCACCACTGCAGAAAACACAGATGACAGAAAGAACAAGATGCACACAGATATGCTAGTTGAAATTCAATGCTTAGTATTTTAAATTTAATACCATAATTCTCCTTCAGTATTGGTCTTTTTTGTTCAATATACAAGGCATTAATACTCAATCATAGGTGCACAGATGACCCCAGGACAAATTACAAGACAAAGTTAAGACAGATTGTGCAAACGTTACATGAGACACTCTGGAAAATGTAATCGTGTTTTTGTTTTTTATATGGATGTGTTGTTTATGTATCACCCTGTATATGTATACATCTATATACAGTTAACTGTGTTAATTAAATGTAGTTTAAAAATTGTATTCAATATAAAATAGCTTGTACATGTACTGACCCAGAATGGCCTCAATGAAGTGCCAGGGTCTGACTAAAAATCTAGCAGATAATTCAAAATTCATACTATACCATTAAATGTAATCTACAACTGTAGCCTGTCTAAATAAACTAGAGTGTAAGGGAATGTTTTATGTTTTAGTAGACTAGACTCAAGAGGAAGGTTGTTAAAAATAAAAAAAGGCCTTAGGAATACATAGTTCATAGTTTTGTTTTAATTAAGTTGTTTCTTATCAAGATTTGTCCTCGTTTTCCCTAAAAGTGCCAGTATTGGGTTTTGTTATACTCTCCTTGAATGAAGATGACTCAAACTCATTGCCTCAGTCTACAAGAACAAATGCAAGATCAAAGAACATGTTTTTTTTATAATCAATATTGTTTTCATCTCAGCTGCAAATTCTGGGAGTGCGTTCTTCATCAAAAAGAACTTTGGGTTACTTAAAATAATCCCTTTTTTTTTTTGTACCTGTTTTCCTACATACAAAGTTTTACTTTAACAAAACTGCATTAATCAATTTAATTTTTACAAATGGTTTAAACTCAAATGAGGAATTTTAAAACCTGTAAAGCTGCACATGCAAATTGTGGGAGTGCTAAATAAATTAAATATCATGGACCAGAGTTATGACAGGATTACTGCAATTTGCACTATTTATTGTGAAAGGAATATACATCTGATAATGCTACATATCTGCTAACAAATAACTTTGCAATACTTAAAATAACCTTTCCCTTTTTTTTTGTACCTGTTTTCCTACATAAAAAAGTTTTACTTTAACCAAAACTGGCAACAATTTGCCTTTTTTTTTTTTTTACAAATGGTTAATCACAATTTTAAGAGAATCTTTTTGCAAAGATGAGGAATTTTAAAACCTAAGTGGGAAAGGGCCAATAAGCATGGATAGTTTCATTACCTGTTTTATAATTTCATTCTTTCCATAGATAGTGCCTCAGCAGATCAACTCAAAGGAACAATAGTCCAATGTTTTGTTCTTACATTCTTGGGTGCTTTTAGCTGTGTTTTGAGCATTATCCTGTTCCCATGTTACTGAGACAGAGGCACATGTTGGGAAGACTGGAAGCCAAAGAATGATCCCGAGTTCAATAAATAGGTTTTCAGTTCACGTGACAGACCATTCTAATCTAATCTTCAAAGGCAGACAAGATTCAACAAAGCATTTCTCAAACATATATATATATATATATATATATATTTTATAATGTCGACATAGACTCAGATTGAAGCCATAGGCCAACTTGTCTTCACTGCTTAAACTTATTTGAAGTGCTTCCTCAAGTTATAGGTCTTTGCTTGTATGACACAACAACCTTACAATTCAGTTCTTTACAGCAGGTGGAAATGTATACAAAATTTCTATTCACATAGGGTTTAAGTTAAACATTAAGTTTCTATTATTATTTTGTCACTAGAATAGTGACAAAATTATATACAGTATTTGCAAAAACAAATCTTGCTTTAAGTTTAGGAAGGTTGTTAAAAATGTTCATTAACAATATAGTTCATCTTTTCACTGAAAATGTGAAATTTGTTTTCTCATTATTGGACACGTTTTCCTAGAAGCAACAGTATTGGATTTTGTTACACCTCTCCGTGAAGAGAGTATGATCTGGTAATCATTGACTCCGCTGCGGTCTGTGATCAAAGAGCACTGGTTATTGTAGTTTGATCCTTGCATACTCTACCAAAGTAATCAATAGTAAATGGTGAAAAGTATAGTGCAGTTGACACACATAACAAAGTCAACATGATATTTTACAAGAGAGGATGCTGTATGGTACATGTTCAGGTTATGAATGCTCCTGTGTTCATCAATTAGAACCTCCACAAGCCTCTACATGTACGACACGTTTTGCAGGTAAGGGGGCTGCGTGCACTGAAAATCTTCCTAATCCAGTCTTGAACGAAGCATGTTTCAGGAGGGCACACAAGGGGGTTTAACTTACATGGCCGTAGCCGCTCTGCAGGAATATGATCCCGGCTCGGTTCCAAAAAATCTGGAAACCGAGCTTGGTGTGCATTCTTTTGCAAACACTGTCTACCCTTTTTGCAAGCGGGTTTATTAAAGTGATTGTAGCTGACAAAACAGTTCCAAAGAAATTCTCCGTCATGCACATCCATTCATTATATACAGTGCCACATGTGCACTTTTGAAAGAAACATATGCTATAGAAAACATTTATTACTGAACACAACAGAACCATTGGCCGGTCCTAGTCTTGTAACACCCCTAATATAGATTTTTGCACATGCACTAAAAATATTTTATTACACTTTAAAACCACTGAAACATAGATAAGTGTTGTAAAGACTGAAGCTCCTCATTGGAAACATTTATCTAAACTATGGTCTACAGTCATTAGAAATAAAGAAGGAAGCAAAATCTGATAGTAAACAATGACAATCAATTAAGTATACCCTGCTTCAGTATCCCTATTACTACTGTAGGTGCCATATTTATTACAAAACACCATCATTAAGAGCTCTGGATTTTTACATATTAGAGAGCACACTGGGGCCCTCTGGTGTTCCACGAACAAATGGCAGTCTCATGTCAGAGGCAGAGCAACCACTGATTAAACAAAACTACCCCATCAATTACAACTGCATACCAGAGGCTCCATGTTGATGGAGAAACACACTACAAAACTACATTTAAGAACTTAAAGGGAAGACACTGCCCTTGGTGCTCGTAATATCTACCTGGAAACATTATCTCATTGTAGCTCCTCTCAATTGTGTACGTTTCAAATACTACAAATAGCATAAGAATACAATTTATTAATTATCTACGGTATTAAATGGCCTGCCATTGAAAAACATGGTTAGGTTATAGTTAGCACTTAATACATTGGATCACAATGACTTTGAAAGTCTTGTTTTTGACCTTCCATAATAATGTCGTTCTCTCTTCACTTAATTCTCCAGTTTGCGGTTTTTTGATTCATTCTTTTCTCCCCTAGGGCAATGTTACAACGCCTTAGTCCAAGAACTATGCACTGTGGCTTCATATTTGTTTGTTTTTCCTGTTATGTATTGTTCCTGTGCTATTCCTTTTGTTTTGTCGGTCTCTGTTACTTCCATCGATCCAAACCACATAGGGAAGAGTGAGAGGCAGTCCTTCCTCATTCCATCCTCTAATTTCAGATTTCCTCACACCGCATCCCAGGAGAAAACCGCCTTTTGTGTTATCTCTAATTCGTCTTGTAAACTGCGATCATGAAAAGAACAAGGAGTCAAACGCCAGGTCACTTCTTGGTGCAGTCTCACAGCACCACCCGCTGACAACACTAACCTGGAAAACAAAAGGTGTCATTTTACTAGCTTTGGGTCGACTATCGGCTCCACAATCATTAGCCAGGGTGTCCACTACCCGCGCCTCCAGCAACCCCTGTAGTATAGGGCCTGGGTTTTTGTGTTGCCCAGAGCTGCGTTTAAGACGCTTTAAATCCTATTTGGTCATAGTGAGTCTGCAGTGTGAAAAAAAAAAAATCGGCTGACAACACTGGGGACAAAAATAATTCGCTGGTCCTAGTCATGGGTGAAAAAAAAAATAATTTGGATATTCTAAAAAAAAAAAAAAAAATGGTAATAAATTAAATAAATAAAAAATAAAAAAATATCTAAATTATAAATATATATATATATATATATATATATATATATAATATATATATATATATATATAAATACCAACCATATTCTAGAACACTGTTCCATCTGGACGGAGGCCAAACAAGCAGTTTATTCATATTTGTGAAATAGTAATCATAATATAAAATCATAGAGATATAACAATAAAAATAAATCAATAAGCCTGAAACTTATTTAATTAGCTATAAACATATTCATAGCATTCCAAATCTAAAAAAAAACATGTGTAACAAAAAAAATAAAAAATGGGATGTTTGATTTCATTTTAAAACATCTACATATTTCAAAAGGCTGAACTAGGAGATCATAATTATAACTTCAACACTATAAAAAATAAATAAATTTAAAAAAACATTGTACCATTTTTAAGTAAACTATTTAATTAGCTATAAACTGCATTCACTGGCATCTAAATCACAAAATGGCATTGGATATTTTAAACACATTTCAAAACTGAACAATATTAAAATCCAGCATGACAGGACTGAAACATTTTACCCAAACATTTTCTAGATAAAACCAGTTTGGAAAACAGGTTTCTATAGCAATACAAAAAAACTGTTACTTGGCAAATTACATTTATTTTAAGCACTACATACAGTACACAAAGACTGATGTTTGCAGTTAGTGAAACGTTCAGTAGACAACAAAATTATGAAAGTCTTGTTGGTACATGAATATTCAAAGCTTGCAGATCTTTCTCAATTGAGTCTGATATTTATCATGCAACTGTCTGCCATGAAACTGGTGGTCAGTTCTGCTGGCCGCTAAGACAATAAGACATTTAAGTGTGGAAGACATTTAAAATTGCTTCATAAAAAGTTAATTGCATATAAATATGAAATCGCAGCTGTAATAACATCTATTTTTCTCTCTCTTGGCACGCACAGGCTTAGTTTAGCAGCTCCAGGTAGGTAATAGGCACTCTTCCTTTCTGGCTTCCCCTTTCACCCATTAGCCAATCAGTATCCATTCCGGGAACACTATACACGGTAATGATCTGGAAACAACAACAAAAGTTTTAGTACACTTTTAGTAAACAACCCCATATCTTTAAAAAAAAAAAACACTCACATTTTTTACCAAGCTTAAAGTGTAACGTTATATGTCATGAAAATTAATTTTGGACCCTACTTTTGGACTGTGTTTTAGCAAATTAAATATGTATGGTTATCCTCTTTCTGCCCAGTATGCTTTTAGTAAACAACCACAAAAAAAACAACTTACTAGATATATATATATATATATATATATATATATATTTCTGAGCCATTTTATTTTTTTGTTACTGTTGCCTTATTTTTGACAAGGAATTGGCTGGAGTGGGCACATTTTTAATAAACGCTTAATGGAGAAACAAATATGTCATGAAAATTAATTTAACCCACTTTTGTTCTGGATCATTTTTGCAATTAAAAAAATGCCAGTAGAAATGTGTGCTAATATTTGAACCAGATGGTTGCTATAATGACAGATAACTTCCTGTGTTCCAAAAATAAGTATCACATTTCCCAACAAAATCTGCAAATAGTGACAACTATTTACTTCTGTCCTGTATTATCATAATCATAAAGCACTTGGCCTATCTTTAACACATGTGTTGTTTGGTTCTTTTTAACACCATAATTAATGTAATCCTAGGTTCAGGGACTTTTAAGAAGAAATGGGAATGGAATAAAATGAGATTAATAAAACTAAATCTTTCTGGAGGAGTTCTGGTTGTTGTTGGAAACCACATTGTGTGGTGTCACCAAAATGGTTGAAGAAATCTTTGCGGAAATTTAAAATGCCCAAAGAAATTTTTTCAGGTTCATGCAGCCAGGGCTTTTAAATTGTATCATTAATCTATTCTGCCAACACAGCGAAAAAATAATTAAACTTTTTTTGTCCTTGAACAGAAAGCTGCACAGCTCCCAAGTAAATATACAAATTAAACAGAATCTGCCTCAAAAATGACATATTCAAGAGACCATACCCTCTAGAGTCAGACTGCAACATATATATTGCACTGGACTTGGTGCAATATGGTATATTGAACTTTCAAAATACGGAATGAACTGAAATCAGCAGATGGAATAAGGGTTGCTGTTTTGCTACCTTCCAAGTTGCTTCTGGAGGTCCACCATGTACTGGTAACATTGTGCATAATAAGTTGTCTGTGCTTCTACAAAGTCATTCAGACAGCGGAGATGGTGTGCCTGCAACACAGAAAAATAAAAGCAAACCAGCAGGTCAATGTCAATACAAATCTAAAAAGCTAAGAATGCTAAGTGTATTTTTAAACAAAAATTGTGACATGTGTATTATATAAATACAGACAGATTGGCATATCCAAATATCCACAGATTCTGATGCTCACAACTTGTGCTAACCAAGTTTCATCACATATTGGAGAAGTGCTTCTCCAGATATATAGGTATCTATACCCCGGTATGGAAACCTCTCAAATGTGGTATACATACAGCTGACTTCACTATAGCCCAGTTGACAGGAAAATGCATCCCATGAGGAGGATAGCAAAAAAATGAAATCCTCAGAAATCGCTGATCAATTGGCAAATCTATCACAGCAATTAGCAAAAAATAACAAATCTTTGTTTTCATTTCTTCAGCAATGCAAACACTTACATGCGTGCTGCCGATTCCTTCAAGCAGAAGTCTGGTGATCTCTCCCTGCCGATCAAACTCGCTCTGTGCTATTCTAACCTCCTGCTCAGCCTGTTAACAAAAAAAAAATAATAATTTAGATTAGTGAGACTGCAAATATATAAAACTGCAGCCAACTCACACACAGTAAAGTCAACTGCAATGTAACCCAGGTGTAGATACACATAATCCGATAATAGTTTTTTGATAGCTATTACAGTGCTGTATGTAAAGTCTGCATGATACAGGTTTCAGTATTTCTGCTCCTGTAAATGTAAGACAAAAATGAGATTTCAATGAATAAATCTGCATTTGAAAAAGTATAGTGTATTTAACCCCTTTATTATAACCACCTGAGAGACAAATTATCCTAATACAGGGAGATCTTCCAACTTAAAACAGCAGTGACAGTGGTCATCATAAATAATTTCAGAGAAAGGAAAATACACCAAACTTGTACACGTGCAACCAAAACTGACAATATTTTTCTAAATTTCGTTTTTAAGCAATATCCTAGAACAAGTATATCGGTGAGCAGTGGCCTTTCTAAAAGGTCAAGTCTTCCTCCAATAGAAATTTGCCTTCGCCATTATACCTTGCAAGATAAAACTTGCCACATTCTCAGCTGCACCTGACAACTGTGTTTATGGAGGTGTCACAATCCACATAAATCTTAAGTAACAAGAAGTCTTGCATCTTGCAAAGAATCTACTTACTTGTGTCACTTCCTCGGCCCAAAGCTGGCAAGCATTTAAAACAATGACATCATATTTAGAATGAAAGATGTGGACAATAGAAAAGTGTGCAAAGTAATTTGTATCAGGTAGAACACAGCACATACACTCAGTGTCTTATAGATCACTAAGAAGGACACTTGTCAGATTAATATTGCTATAGCTACTGGAGACTCAAGGCTAAGCCCAAAGAGGAAGGGAGTAACTTAAGTAACAAATGTACATAGGCATTTACATCGAAGGTTATTACTTTACACGGTATGCTTCAGTGGCCTTTCAATCTCCTTGTGACTTTAAAAAATAACAGCTTTGTCCTTTAGAGTGTCTGGGTGGCTTGCTAAACTCCCTGCATTAATTGAACGACCATGCAAAATAAAAATGATGTATTACAAACTCTTGAAGTGAAATGTAGTACAAATCGAATTCAGTCACAGCAACCCACATTGTCCTCTTGAGACTGTGTGCCACATTAATAAACATCCTCAGGTTTTGGTATATTCTGCAAATTTAGGAGACTATGATAAAAAATAAAAAATAAATCTATTTGATCTAGGCAAGTTCTTTCTGAAAGTTTTTTTTTCCCTATAATCATGACTTTATCAGTTTCTAATGTGGGTTGTTGTCCAGAATGAGCCATGTATGTTGCAAGGCCAGTAAAATGCATCAAACGTACAATATTTTATCATTTGGATGATGAGCAAAATATGAGATCCACCCACCCTTCATCTATTGTATCTCAGTTACCTAACACATGGTATGTGTAATCTCACAGACTACAAACTGTTCAAACACAGACATCTATCAACTACAACAATAAAGTGTGAAGATACCTCCTCTTGCTTTCATTTTTAACAGCATATTAAAAGGGAAAATGAAGTCATAGGGCCTGGTATTCTGACGTTGGCGAGTGGATTCTGAGTAACTGTACTTACTCTTATCAATGGCTTTTGGGTCATTCCAGCTCACATGCTCACTTGGGTCAATTAAGGTTTTTTTGGTTGAAAGACCTTCATATACTAACATTATTTATCTAGGTTTCCTGACATGGTGAAAAGTCATCAAAATGATCATGTGTGGCATGATTACACTCTCTTCTTTCACATACAGACAGCACCTCTCTCTCCATCATATGTGCTTTACATATCATCAACCACAAATCAAAGAAACGCCTCCCCAGAATGTGGTCCACTTGGGCTGGAATGATCCTTTGATTTAAATCAAATGTTAAATGTTCTGTTTTGCTCAATGGAGCTGTGTTGTTTACGGAAATATGCAAATATGTGGAGTATCTTTTTTGTTGTTGTTCCAGAGCTTTATAATAACCACAGATCTGCTCAACATAAAGTTACCAAGCTTTGAAAATCAGGCCCTTAGTACCCTCAATATAAATCAGATTACATTTGTAGTGTAGTTAAAATGCAATTGTGAACTCTTCCTTAAGCTGCAAAAACAGTAGGATGTGTATATACTGCAGTATTCTCTCATTAACTTTAATTGAAAACATATAAAACATAGATTTGCATCCCCAGGCTCTGTTCAGCAACAACCCCTCAGCTGTGACAGCAAGAGAAAGTATGAAAGTGGAATAGTAAGGCACCGAAGACGGCCAACAAACCTTCAGCCACTTTACATGCAGGAAGTTGAGCATGTAAGAGAAATTTACCATTGGGTTATCGCCCTCGAGTGGAGAAGAGTTTAAATGCTGAAGTGTACAGAGAACATAAAGAGAAGACTTGAAGACAGAACTCTGCAGGTACAGTAGACAAATTCAATCAAGGCTGTACTCGTGATAGTCTGTTCAACCTTTAATGAACCAAGAAATGAACAGTCCATTCAAAATACTCGATACAGTGCATATCATAACCACGTTTTATCAGAATTGGATATGCTGTAAGATACAGTAACACAAAGAAACCAGTGCACTTCTTTGACAAACGTTTTCAAATTTAAAGTTCTCCATAATTACATATATACTGTATATATATATATATATATATATATATATATATATATATATATACATAAAGACAGATGGACAGGCTCCCTAAATATAACTTGTGCTAAAGAATCTCATAACCAAGTTTCATCAGAATTCATTTCTGGAGATATATTATTATTATTATTTATTTCTTAGCAGACGCCCTTATCCAGGGCGACTTAAAATTGTTACAAGTTATCACATTATTTTTACATTTTTTGTTTTTGATAATTACCCAATTTACACAAAATTGGGTTTTTTACTGGAGCAATCTAGGTAAAGTACCTTGCTCAAGGGTACAGCAGCAGTGTCCTCCACCTGGGATTGAACCCACGACCCTCTGGTCAAGAGTCCAGAGCCCTAACCACTACTCCACACTGCTGATATAGAGAGATCTTCAGCACAAGAAAGGGGTGTGGGCAGTGATAATGTTATCTGTGTTAATGAAAGGGAAGAAACAAAAACCACCTGAAAGCAGAACGGCTGCAAGCCCAGGCGAGTCACAACAGGGTTGTCTTGCTTGGAGCTTAAAAATAAGTCCAATGAGGGAGGTTGGTAAACACCAAGGTCATATTACCAGTGTTACGTTGAAGCTTTTACCTGAGCATCAAAAGAAACATATCACAACATCATCCAAATTAAAAATTCACCAAAACAAACTCTTTTTAGGCTCAAGGCAGGAGAGTCATGAGATGAATATCATCAAAAACATTTTGGGTCAATTATTTTATTTTTTTTGAAGGAAAAATGCGTTAAACAAGGCATCTATAAAATAAAATAAATAAAACCCTGAAGTAGGATCGTTGTAGAGTAAAAGCAGTTTTGTGTGGGAACGCTATCTAATGGTCCCACAATATCTGCTGAATAAGCTAGGGCACAGTGTGTCTTTGTGTTGCTATGCCATAAAAGGAAACCAGTTTCAGCAGTAAATAAAGTAAAAGTTTGGACAGACACAGCAGAAATTTGCAAGTCAAAAATAGTGAGTGGCTAAACAATTTAGGCTTCATTGGCTCAATTAATTTACATTTACAATATTATTTGCTTATCAGTGTCAAAGATCAAATGTACCCCTTCAAGTGCTCTTCGTATATACTGCATTTGCATGCACAGCAAGGAAGGGAAAATGCTTCAATTGCTTAGCAGTTTGAGGCAATCCAGATTTTCTTTTTTCATAGCTGATCTAATGACTATGGTTTATCTACATTGCCTAAGGTGTGACAAATGGAGTGCCCAGTCAATTTGGAATGGACTAGACTGTTGCAATGGGAGTCTTATTTTATTATACAGTATATCTCATGATCGTTAAGACAATAGCCACTATTTGGACTGTCTCGTTTATACGTCCTACTCACTGCTGCTCTAGCCTCTGCTGCTCGAGCTTTCTTCAGTCTCGTTTTCGCAGCATCCAGATCGAGTCTCTTGTTCTGCAACAACTTGCGTTCTTTCTGGAAAGATGGAAACCAATACAGGGGCGAGTTATTCAACATGCAGCATTTCATCCATTAAAAAAGGACCCTTTTGGGTAAACAGTACACTGTATCAATCATAACTCAATTAGAATAATAGGGAACTGCTGTTTAAGCTGTGTCACAAAATGTTTTTTTTTTTATTGTTGTGTATTGCCAATATCTCAAAGCATTAGGTCTTTATAATGTGAAAACTATAAAAGGCACATGACCAATACAATACATTGTTTTATTGTTCAAGAAGAAACAGTCTAACTTTCTGAGCAAGCAGTCCTTCTATTTTGTTTCCTGTTAAAAAGAAGTAAAGAATGCTGGGTAGAGCTGCAGCTTTTCGCAGACAGCAGTGAAAGCGAATGTGTGGTGCCAGAGCTGTACCAAGACAAATCGAAAAGCATCAAGAAACCTTATCGAACACTGCACATATTTCAGCTCACTAACTTTGCCAGACACAGCGAAAACAGGAAGAAAGCCTTTTAACTTACTGAAATTGTTTTGAAATCTCCTTCCAGGAAGTTTCTAAAAGGCGTTAGGAAGTTAATGGCCGAGCTTTGTATGAACTCTCTTTCAGCAATTCCAATCTGCTTCTGTGTTTCACCACACTTTGTGAGAGCATTTCCTGTTTAAAAAAAACAAAGAAAATGTTACTTCCTTAAGCACACAAACACCCCAAATGAATGTGAAGATCATGTGTCAGTTACAGGCATTGTGTTTTTGTTAAGTTTTTTAAGTTGAATAATAAAAAAAAAAAACGCACTACTGTACCTACCATATGCAGTTCCTGGTCCAAACTCATTTCCAGAATCTATCATATACTCCCCCAACTGTTCATTATTGTTCATTCGAGTAGGAGCTTTTTTTTCCAGTTTCTCGTACAGAAATTCTTCTATTCGGACATCTGCAAATTAAAACAGCAAAACCCAATTAAAGAGAAGGGTCACAAGACTTCACAAGAAATCTGGTACCAAATAAAAGTTATTGAATAGTTTTTTTTGTCCCCCTACTGCTGCAGTTTCTGTGCAATTATATATTATTTTGTTTTTGGCCATGAAACAGTTTTGAGGCAACTGAGGCCCAAGACAAAATGGATTTTCAAAATGGTTAAAATATTTTTAAACAACAAAAGTTGTTCCCATTGGCTAGAAAAACATGTTGCAGTGTTTTTTGCTGCAAGTCAATAAGATTGACAGTTGATGAAGTTTGCAGGAAATATTTCTGCTTGGTTGATTGGTAAATTTGCTATCAGCTTGCTGTACCTTCGTAAATTGAACTGACAAATTAATTAATGAATTATTAGCTGAATTAACAAATATGTTTATGAATTTCTGTATGAATTGATGAATTTGAAATGTATTTGTGAATTCTCCAGCTGTTGCATGTCAATGGCTGTCCTGGATAAGGGCGTCTGCTAAGGTCCCTAAATAATAATAATAATGAATTTATGGATGAATTGCTGTACAAATTGACCAATTCACAAACAAATTGACAAATGAATGGCTGGATAGTTTTGGGACAAATGGCGCTCCTTATTGAATGATAGTGCAGGCATCTGAACACTACTCAGAGGGAAGCTGCCAAATGTCTGAATCAGATCAATTGATCAAATTCTGCGGCTGTCCATTCATATACTCAGCTCCCTATGAAACAGACAGGTCCTGTTTGAAGCACCACAAAGATGTGCTGTGTAAGCACAATGATGTCACAGACTTTAATCTCATTACTATTCCAGATAATACTGTCCAAGACAACTGACAATAACAGTCCACAGAAAAGAAATAAAATAAGGCTGGAATAAATCTCTCCCCACCACCACCCCCACCAAAATAAAAAAAACACAATTTAATTAACAGCAAGGGTGTTGTTTCAATACTATTTTACTTGCTAGATGCCTTATGTACAGTATAAAATGTATAGAATTGTACATGCCTACTGCATTGTCTGTGATAGGTGTTTTCTTGAAAACCAGATGAATCATCTCAATGTGATTATGCTTGTAAAACATTTTGTTGGTTTTAGACACTAAGACTTTAATGCAATCTTAAAACTGGTGGAACCAGGTTTCTGAATTAGACAAAAAAAACCTATCAGAAAAAATGTGTCTTGCTTTAATAAAGGTAAGATTAAAAATAAGACAAATATTATCCCAACTCTGTGAAACGGGTGCACAGTCTATACTATCCACCTGCTATAGCTTCTTTCCTATCCTAAACCAATGACTGGCATACCTTACTGCCAGCGGTGACAAGCTGAACTTTAATCTACAGTAATATGTACTGTATTGCACCAGATTTTTTTTTAATAAAATCATATTCTTGCCATAGAATGGGCTTCTATCAAACCTGCACATGTAAGATGAACGCAGTTTGTCTTTTTTTCATTACATTTACCAGAATGTATACATTTGAAATAAACTTCAATTAGGTCACTTATTGATCTGTAATAGATACATAAATAAATAAAACTTTACTTGGGTTTGGCTGCAACAGAATTTCTGTCTGCTTCATTATTTTCTCTGTCCAGTGTCTTGTGCATTCAGCTTTGGCTAGAAGATTCTCCAGATGGGCATCTAGTTCAGTCTTCTCAGCCTGGCCAAGCTTCTCTTCTGTAAACTGGTGTAATAATGGGAAAAGGGGTTATTATGGAGCATTGTGTTACATATAGACACTGTAGCAGCTGAAACAGGTATTCTTGAACCAGTTTCAACATGACCCATACAGTATTTAAAATAGTATGAATCATTGTTTCCACATTAACACTCAGAAAACACAATAAAAACATTAAAAACTCCCTTTCAGTTTTATCATCATAAGTAACTCTAATATAATAATAATAATAATAATAATAATAATAATAATAATAATAATAATAATAATAATAATAATAATTAACAAAACATATGGTAAAATACAGCATGAATCACGTAAGAACATTGGGAAAGGACACTGGCTGTTTTGGGTCTATTCTGAGTGTTTCTGTGCTGTTATGTGTTGTGTTATCTTATTAGTTAGTTTTAAATGTTTATAAACCTTCATTTGTTTTATATGTCGGCTATGTTTTTGTTTTTTTTGTATCTGCCACTTCTCTCTGTATCCTTCTGTAACCCTTCCAATCTGATCTCTCTACCTCTGCCCCATTCCTCTGCTCTTTCTCTCTCTCAGGTGCCCTCTGGAACTGCCGGTCAGCCTGCAACAAGTTCTGCTTACACCTCTCATCTCTCTCTCGACTTTCTGACTCTTTCAGAAACATGAATCTCCCCCCACTTCCTTTATTTCTTCCTTTCCTCTATCTGTACCACTATTTCTGTCATTCTTTTCGGTGAATTTTCATCTCTCTATCACGCTCCGCTCATCCTCCACTGGCCAACTTGTTAATGCCTTCTCTTCACTCTCCTTCCTCCCATGCTCGCTCCTTCTCTTCCCTTGTCCCCCTGTATTGGAACCAGCTACCGGTTATCCTCATTTCTTATTTCATAGCGTCTTCCCAAAATTCACTAATTCAACCTTTTTTTGTAAACTCCTATTTTTATATATTTTTGTATTTTCCTTTATTTGTTACAGATCATATATGTGTTTGTATTGCATTTGTAACAAACATTTTTAGACTGAAAGTGAAAGTAGACTGGCTGTAATAGTTTGTAGATTTTAAAAAATAAATACTATGACGGTTTTTCCCCTCAGTTTTAAATAAACAGTATGGAAATCTATTTGATTCAATTAAAAAGGCAAATACTGTTGAACCAACGCCCTGGGGCCCGTTTCCTCTCGAAATTGATTAATTATATCCCGTGACACCGGACACTACTTGTAACAACAGCACAGGCCAGCAGCATCGGCGTTTCTTGGTAACATTTGCCAAAGCAGTGCACCGGTAACTCCAATCAGTACCGGTAATAAGACGGCGCTCCTAAAGTAACTTAGTTTCAAACTTTTGTAAAAACAAAAATAAACAAACATGCTACTTCGAAATAAACAAATGATTTACCTGCACTGCTCGGCTTAGGAAAGTGCCGGCGTCAGCTGCTAATCTTTTGACGTTGAAATCCATGATGTTATTATTGTTATTGTTTATTATTTTACTAAAACCAATCCATACATCAATGGCAATTATGATGGGGATAGGAATGTGTCACTTAACCAGTTCTTTATTTCTTCTTGAGTCGTAGGGACGAAGCGCCACAGTCCACACGGAAAGATTCCTAGTCTAAGCTAGGGTGTAGTCCCTCCTACCGCCCTGTCTCATCATTACGGCGAGTGATAGTTTGTTGCACAGTTGTACAAACGGGAGGAAGAGGAGGGACTGTACTTTCTGACACTGGAAGTGTTTTTATAGTGTTATTAGTACACACAGGCAAATAGAGTTTGTATGTTGTTGTATATATAGTATTGCAGTTCCGTTGCCACGAATGCAGCAACACCAAAGTTTTAGGTGACTATCACTAAAGAGTACAGTATAACGTGGTTCCCTTTCAATTTGAAGACGACCACCAATGACATTACGTATGGGACATGCCTGTCCATTGGGTAGGTATCGCTGCGCTCTCTATACAAAAGCTGCCGATAGGCCCCCTCCTGGGATAAGCAGCGACGCGTGGGGTGAGGATGGCACGCCTGGTCACGGTACCACCAAATGTTCCTGTCAGGACATTACATTCTGATTGGTTATCATATTATTGTTAATAAAACAATTAATAATCCTCTCCCAACACTGAAACCCTAAACCTAAGGTCAGTATCGTATACAGCAGCCATTACACATCTAAAGTAGTTCATGTTTGGCAGTGAATAAGCATTTTTGTTACTTTTAAAAAAAGTGACCAGCGGTGCTGACTTTCTCAGTTGTCCTGACAGGAACATTTCGTGGTACCTTTGTAAGCACTGCACTTAGCCACTGTGTTACATGGAAAAAAAAAAAAAAAAAAAGGTGCTGAAAAGATTTTTTTTTTTTTTTTTGCCCTCAATACGCTTCAATCAGTACCGCTTTCAATTAGTATACACATGAGCCGCCACTCACAACTGACCACAACTGACCACAAATTTCTGTTGGTGATTGGGCTATTTACTGTCATTCGTGAGAGGTTCAACCTTGAACTCTTCTGATTGGACAATGTACACAGCTTTTACACTTTACAGTCCAAACGGACGCTCAACGTGACGTAACACTAAGTGAGAGACGTGAAGTATGGCCTGACAGCGGTAGGGGAAACGAAAAAATAATAAAAAAAATTATCTATTTGTTTTGGTCGCCCTAATTTGCCTAAACGGCAGAAAACTGTTGATGAACCGCCTGAAGACAACAAGCTAACAGTCCTACGCCAGTCAAACGGTAATTAAATTAGTCAGGATTTGTGAGATTAAATAAAATGGTTTGCTTTGCTTAGAACAACCATAAGTACGAATGACATTTTATATAGTTATTTGTATTTATTATCATAATGTGAAATTGAAATCTGATCCGCATGTTAAAAGTTCAAGTCCTTTACTTTGTATTTCCTTTTTTGTTTTTAATCGGAAGTGTTCTAAACTGAATCTTTTTTTTTTAACTATTTTGCACAACAGTGCATTTCGTTATGGGATCTTCTGATCCCGTCAATGCATTCCCCACAGTGCCTGCAAATGTGAAGGAAATGGTAGGAAGAATGGGAGCAGGCTTGCGAGGGAGGGACATGAGAGAACAGGGTGGAGGGTCGGTAACGGAGCAGGAAATAGTGGGGTAAGCGGTAGAACCGCATACAGAGTGTGCTAGGAGCCAGAGACCTGTGAAGAGGTAAGGCATAGAACGGGGCTGCGGGGCCTTGATGAAAGGCAGAAGGAATAAAAGCATTTGACAGAGAAGGGCCCACTATGGGGGCCTGCTGGACGCCCATAGTTGCCACAGAGGTCACTGCAGGCCCCTGCAGTGGTGGGGGAGGGGTAACCTGAAAGGTTACAGTTGGAGGTACAAGGGGGGCTTGTTGGACAACAGTGGTGGGTGCTGAAACCACGGGATGGATCGCGGGAGCAGCAGCTTCTGACTATGAAACAGCCTCTGAATCCAAATGCTCAGAAACTGCTGAATGAGCCTTAGATTGACTGGTGCTATGAAGACCCTGCCTTCGGTGTCTTCCGAATGTAGACATGGAGTTTTGTGGAGTTGGGGCAGTGTGGGTGCGGGACGAGCTGCGATGGGAAGGATGTTTAGGGCCCTATGAAATCCGCATTGCCGCTTCACTTGCTAGCTACCGTTATCACTTGGCCAGTGCTTAATTTGTAAAGAAAGAGGTACCGGGGCGCAAGCAATGACATAATACTGATCTTAAGAAGTGAGCATTCCAAATCATAACACGTTTATTTGAAAGAGTATTGTACGTACTGGTGTTAGATGTTTACACTCACGTATTCTACATCATATACAAAGTAGTAGTATGTGCAGAAAAATTAATTAAAGGCAACTGCAGGACAAATAATAATAAAAAAGCCTGTATACATGTTTTGCATTTAAATGGTTTAAAAAAAAAAATGAAAGGCATTCAGAGGACTCCAGAAGGACGACACGGATTTAAAAAAATAATACTAAAATACGCACCCCAACACAAACATTGGTTTGACCCACGGTTTGCACTATTCAGCGATGTGTATTGCTGTTGTATACTTAAGTTACTGTATTTATTTGGTTATTTCAGGGTTGCCAACTGTAACTGGTTATGGACAGGAAATCTGATTTTAAGGGAATTTGTACAGCGTCCTGTCAGAATCAGTGACAGCAGAAGTCTGGTTCTTGTGAATCTTGCTTACTCAATGTCCATTGCCACAAACATGCAAACAGGTTTTTTTTTATTCTTGTTTTTTTTTTTTTTCTATAGGTCCGTTAAGTTTGAGAACTACACTGAAAATCACACACAGCAACCCCCCACCCCACCCCCCGGGTCAGAATCAGTGACCGGACAGCAAAAGTCTGGTTCTTGCGAATCCTGTTTACTCATTCTTCATTGCCATTTGGGTATTTCCATTCTCCTGGAGCCAGTCCTTTCAACGCTCCACTGTGAAAGGGGAATTTTCAAATAACTATGTAACTTGGACTGATAAAATGTTGATATAAAATTATTGCTGTTATGTGTTTTGTGCTCAGTCACCAACCTTTGACGTTTTGTTTCCTACTATTGGCACAGTTAATATTTTTCATTTTTTTTTTTTTTTTCTTAATTTTCTATCATTAACCCCTCAAAATAAAATGAATGATTATTGTAACCCCATCCACAGACCTCTACAGGTATTCATGCCACTTATAGCTGTTAGGTAAGTCTTCTAGAAGTTTGTTTCCTTCATCATGAGAATTTGTCATTTCCGTTATTTGTCATTTTCCCTCTACTGCACATCGTTGCCTTCAGGCAACATAAAACCTTTTTGACCCTCAGACTCCCCCATATAATTTTTTTTTTTTATCCCTGCACACTACAATGTGTGCTGACATGTCTGTGAACAATCCAATGAGGTGCAGAAGTGGGTATGATGTTTTGAGTGGGGGAGGGGCATCCTTTCAGGAAGCAGAGCCATGTGAGCACAGAGCACATCCCACTGGGCCATCATGAGTGAAAAAAAGGGGAGATGCAGGAGACCAGGATGCAAGGGCACTCCAAAAGTCAAGTGCAGGAAATGTGATGTCCACCTCTGCTTCACAGCTACCAGCAACCAGCATCTGCTTCCTGACATTTCACACAGAATGAGAGATTCATCAAATGGAGAAAAAAGGCAAACACAGTGAACTGCTTTTTTTTTTTTTATCTTGGTAATTGTATTTTTTTTTAATCGCCAAAGTTTGATTGCGATGCTATAAATAAATGACTTAAAATTGTGCTTGCTACACAATACAAATGTTCTGAACAAATTTTCTTATGAAAAGAGTGCTTGTTTCTACTATACTTCACTAAATAAATGTTCTGAAAATATCAGATTTTCCTTGGCATTTTAGTACCCTTATGGCAGTGTTGCCCTGAGGCAACAAAGAAAATTCTGGATGGGGGGGGGAGTGAAAAGTGTAATGATTGATACATTATCAGAGAGTCCCAATCTTCCAAAAAGTAAGATGGAATTTTTTTTTTTTATGAAAAACCAAAATGTGTGCATTAGAGGGTAACAGCCTCATGCTTGAATGTACCAGCGTTGGGGTTCTCGTCCGTTATGTACTTCATGAACAGTACAGATGCCTGTCTCAGGTGCAGAAGCCGCTGTCACTAACTAGAAAGAATGAGGCATTAGTCTTCACTTTCTCTTTCCCATCCTGCACAGGGTTGCTTCATGATCAGGTTTGAAGTAATATAAGTAAAAAGATTCCAGTACTGACACTGTGACAGTGTCACAGGTTAATGAAGGTGCTGTGATTATAGCATGCGCTTACTACAATAAAGCTGCTTTTTGAAAATGCATTCTTTTGATGGTGGTTAAATGGTTCCTGGTAATACATTTTTGTTTCGTACAAAAGTATTTTTAAACTTAAGTAGTGGCTAAACAATATGGCAATTTCACAGTATCCATATTAACTTACCTGTAGTGTTACAGTGCAGTGCTCAACCATTAATAGGACATTCAGAAAATGATAAAAAAAATGTTTTATTGTAACATTATTAGAAAATTCAATACATAATGAATTAAACAAGTCCCCAGATATAGTCCATATGCTTTCCCCTTACACAGGTACAGTATACAAGCATTTTGAATATTTTTCTTAACCAATATAACACCACAGGCTGTTGTGTTAATAGACAAGATGTTATGAAACTATATTGTAATAAAGTGTATAATAAAAAAAATGCTTCTTATATACATGAACATATATGAAGGAGGCCACCTTCATGACTTCAGTTCAAAATACATGACATACATTCATTTAACAAATGAATGTATGTCATTTGTGTTCAATTTGTAAGACATCCTGTAAGCTGATTAGTCTGTGCCTCTGATGTGCAATTGTGCTGGAACGGGGGGTGTGGGAGGCGCATGTTAGGGCTGTAATAAGAGCTACCCTCATTGTGGGGAGGGGGGATATTCAATGTGACCAGGGATTTAGTTAGATAGTGAGGATGGGTTTGCTCGAGCACGATTGCACAGTTAGGCTCTGGCATTCTTTATGTTTTGAACTGAATGTGAAAGCTGTAAAGCACACAATGACTTTAATGAAGAAGTCTTACATTTGAAAGGATCACACAGATCATTACAGAAAGGAAAAATGTTATCTGCTTATTATCTGCTTATTGTTATCTGCTTAAGTTCATCTTACTATTTTTCTTTGCATGAGGAATCTGCTTTTAAAAGGGCAGTTACCATTTTATTCATGCCTAAATGCTTATATTACTCCAATGTTGAGTTGCCCACTCCTTCTCTTTTGTACAGCATATGCAATCACACCTATAATAAGACATGTACCTCCAGCTACAGAAGCCACTGCTATTCCCAGAATAAGGTCTTTATTACGAGCGGTATTTTTATTGTCATCCTTAATATTAGCGGTAGTTGTAGGAACAGCTGGTTTAGCAATGGTCACTTGTTCTATGTTGGACAAGCCTGAAGCAAGTCCTGTCTCATCAAGAGCACGAATGGCTAGGTAGATGACAGTGTCATTGGTCATTTCTGGCACAAAAGAAAATTCTTCCTTGGATCTAGCGGGCAGGGGTCGAATTGCAGTAGTGTTGACCTTGGTAGCGTTGTGAAATCTGTCTCTGAGTTCCTGAACGTTCCCACTTATTCTTAATTCATACTCCAAAGCTGAAACATTCACAAAAAACCCAATAACTGTTCATTGTAGTTATGACCGACTTTATGCTGATGTAATATTTTTTTAATTTTCATGCGGTTCAACAATGTTGCCATATGTTAGATCCTGAAGTTGTCATTTTAATATACACATTTTACAGCGTATTGCCATACAGTATGTGTCAATATTACTATCCCATAATATTAATTACCTGTTCCTTCATCCAAGTCATCCCCTGGTGCTGTCCATGACAACATAACTGTATCATTTTCCATGGCAGCAGCGAAGTCAGTAATTCTACAAGGAGGGTAGACATCTTCACCTGCTGGAGGCACTTCTGTTACTATAAATGCCCCTCCAGATTTGGTCCTGCTGAAATCTTCAACGGGGATGAGATTATCACTGACTGGGGGTTTTGGAGGGTTCCAGTGTAATGCACCTGCATTCAGAAGAGACACATTTATCAAAATCTATACCGTCTTTAAGAGAAATCCTCAGAAGAATGCTTCTTATTGGTCCTGCTTTTGGACATGGTGGAGTTACGCATAACCATAAGACAGACCGCCAGACTACAGTGATGCCACCACTTGTGTCTCCCAGGTGGCAGAGTCTTTTGATGGGCACTATCGCTTCAATAATATATTGAAGAGATTGTCCCTGTCCATAGTCCAAATGGTACATTTTAGTATCTACTGGAGCTATTTTACATATTTAAAAAAATATGAAAAACAGCCTTTCTAGTCAGTCTTTGCTAAAAAAAAAAAGTTTAACTATACATAGATTACAGTAAAAACATATCTTACCATTTTCAAAATAGCTTCTTACATACATGGCATGTGAAGCCAATGCAGGTGCTCGCTTGGATTGTTTTTTTATACTTTCAACTCTTACTTTGAAACCATGTCTGCCATTGGTGGCTGGTATATAGAAACGAGAGTAAATGCCATCATTTCTGATCAGGTCAGCACCTTAGAACATAAAAAGAAAATGTGAAAACCAGATTAGTCTTGAACTTTCTGAACGTGATTGACAATGATGAGTGACAAAGAAAAATAATCTGTGTCATTTACTTCTAAAAATGTACTAAATGCTACTCTGTTACACAAACAAAATTGAATGCAATTCTTTAAATTGATAGCTTATGTTACCTAGATGTTCATAATATTTAAATGTACAGTATACTGATGCAATACATGCAACATACAAGGCTGGACCTGCTATAAAACTGTTTATAAGGTGTCTGTATTTTTTGTACCTGAGCCACTATCGAGAAGTTTGTAGATACTTGAAGAACCTTTTTCAGTTTCAATAATAGCAGTGACTTCAGCATTAATAACAGGGGAAAAGTCTTGGAAGATCTCTACAAAAATAGCTGCTGGTTGACCTGGTTTTTGATAAGTATTAACAAGAACTGGCGAGTTTTTAGAATCTGACGGTTTTGTTAATACTGTGAGCGCAACATTCTGTTGATTGTTGTCAGTATTCGAAATGTTGTACATCCATGTGCCTTTCTAAAGGAAGAAAAACAAAACAAAGGTAGCATTTCTTTAAAAGGATATTTAATATCATGTACATTTTCCTAAACAATGTTTAATGTCAATACGTGTGTTCTATGATTCTCTATTGCTGCTTAGATTTGCCATGCTCACTAACCATTCCAGCCACAAAAAAAAAGAAAGAAAACCTCCTAAAGGCTGCATGTGGGGAATTGTGGTGGGGAAGCATTTCAGTGTTGCGCAGATTTAGTACACAACGCTTAATCTATGAAGCTTACCAGAACTTTGTTTTTTGTAAACAGTCATTACAGGTATCAAATGTTTTGGTGAATTCAAATATGGTAATTTTTCTCATTTCTGTTTTCCCCAATATTTTTTCATCTGTTTTCTATTTGAAAACAAGTGATTTAAAATAAATAAATAAATACAATTTGGCAGTACCTTTGCTGTATCAGGAATTTGCAGAGTCCCAATATGTAAATGTTCCTCAATTTTAAAATCGTTGTTTTTATATTCTTTTCTGTCAGGGTCGATTATTAATATGGTTGGTGTGCTGTCAGTCTTCCAGGCCACTAAGAAAGTGGTTTTATTACCAACAGCACTGTCAACTTCTACTTCCCAACAAAAGAACCATTTGGCGCCATGTTTTTTCCAGTGTTTTCAAGCTGTCATGAAAATAAAAATTCTTTGAGTTACGCATTTCAAACAAATTCCATCAACAGGTTGAACTTAGCTTATATGTTATCTTGGAGTATGTGCATTGATATCCTTAAACTTTTAAACCAAACACACTGGGCTAGGGGTAGAACCCAATAGTTGACTGTTCGACTAAAAAAGTGACAGACAACCACAGAAACCGGTAGTCGACTAATCGCACTCTTACATTTCAAAGCAGCAGCAGCAGTAAGTCCTATTTTTGTGTGTATTTATAGTGTATACTGGTCGCGAACTAACGATGTCAATATTTGAATTGTATTCAGCTGATGGAATTGAAAGTAGTTGTGAAGCACGCTGTGGCAGTTTGAAAGTAGGAAGGTGGGATAAAATCTGGTCTCGACAGGTGGTGACGCTAGAGCGATCATCCTACAGGTCCGCACCAAGATGGAACATACCTTAAGTACTGTATAGAGTCGGCTTGTGGCGGCCATCTTGGGAAGGGCAAATCACACAGGTGTTTCACGTTACGCTTGCATCAAAGCCATTGTTTTTCCGTGCAGATAAATTGACTCGCGATCTGTCATGGAGGATTGATGGGGCGTGGCTTGGATGATAAAAGGGAACTGTGTTGATAAGAGGGATGATGGCATGACTGGATCGGGATCGGGATCGGGATCGGGATCCAGATCCAGATCCAGATCCAGATCCAGATCCAGATCCAGAAGTTGGCAGTGTTTGTTTTGTTTTAAACCGACGTGTCTTTGCCTGCAGTCTTTGAGCAAGTAGCAAGACGGAGCCGTTGGACCAGGTCAGCGAACAGAGCAACTACATCGCTACTTGGAGCTGTCGGCTGGGATCGGGGAAGACTGCAGCAGGAGCCGGACACTTCCTTCCCGCAAGGATACTGTACATTGTGTAAATAGTGGTGATCGGGACACACCACACAAGGACATGCGCGGTTTCAGGTGGGCGAAAAGTGCAGCTGCAGTTGCAATCCATTATATAAAAATGATATTGTAGAACATTAGTAAATATTTAATTCCAAGTAGTTTTAAAATATCGTGCATAAACGGTTTTGCAAAATTGTACATACGCAAATAGAGCACCAGATATGATCAAATACATGTTTTATTAGACTAATTCACGATTTTTACGTTGACTGGATACCCCTGCAGATGAAGTCGGTTTTATGCCTTTAGTTAAACTCAGATCCCAGAAGGGGATTCAGAAATGATACAAACAAAAGGCAATGTTTAAAACTAAGAACAGGGTACAATATTGAATTTTGCCAAACCTGATGACTGTCATCAGATATTTCCATAAAGGCGTCCAGTAATCCATTAGAAGAAAAAGTATCTGAGGTGAAAAACATGAATCCACCTAGAATAGGAAACATTTTTAAGTTACATCTAATTGTGTTTATGTAATTGTAAAGAAACAATTGTGATTTACAAATAAAACAACCTGTTGAACTAGATAGATATCATTGTTTTATTGAAGTTTGGAAGTTATTTCTCTGTTTTTAAAGAACTGTTTATCCTCACAGCATTGATTTAAAGCCAAAAACAACTTCAGGAAAATGAATACATCTATTGCAAAACCATGTGGGAACTTTTGAGAAGATTGTGTCTTTATAATCTAAGCATTCATTTTAATAAGCACCAAATTGTGTTACTTTTTTAGTTATTATTAATTTTTTATGTAGAGAATACCTGTCTCTTGCGGAAATTTTTCCAAATCTTTTTCTGCATTTGGTCCCAATGCTATGCCGTGGATTTTGGTGCCTTTATTCTTAACCTCATCAAAACATCTTCCAACTGATGGGTCTTCCCCGTCTGTAAGCAGTATAATTTCACCTCCCTTTGCGCTACCATCCTTTTCAAGTACCTACATATTCAGGGAGATATTTAAATGTTTTAAACAAAAGAATTACCAGAGTTGGCTATCTGGAAACAACTCTTTCAAGAACTGTAAAAAAGTGATTAAAAATGAACCTGCCACATTGTTTTTAACCTTGGGACATCCAGATCTTTGTCATATTTCTTCATGTTTACAAATCATTTAATCAGATATGACATTCTACCCTTAGACAAAGGTTCCCAATTCTCTCCTTTCTTTGATAGGTCAGTTGAGCTTTTAAACAGTTGCAGATTTCAAGTTAGCTATAACATTGTATAAGTAACTTGAACTCTGTAACTAAGAGCTGAAAACAAGTAAAAAGGTCTAATTAAGCAAATTATCAGTTAAATTTAGAGTCTAGTTAAGTAATTGAGAGCTCAGTTGGAATGAAAACCAGCAGAATCAGGGGCTGCCCAGGACCAAGGTTGGGACCCCCTGCCTTAGATTATGCTACCAGTGATGCTTTGTTTTTTGTTCCCAAAAACTCCCATTTCTAGTTCCAATGGGAATTTTAAAAGTACAAATGAAGTGCTTTGAAAATAAAAATAAAGTACAGTAAGAGCCACTGTTTTGCATAATGCTTTTTGGCAAACTCAGATATATACTGTAGATTGGTTCCAGTTATACTTTTCCCACCCACTGTCAAACATCTGATTTGAGAAAACAAAACTTTTCATGCTGGATCAGTCTTCCAAGCTGTATAACAATGCAACTTGACCTGCTGTACATTCCTGATAAACTGGGCTAAACCCTTGCATTATATGTTGTAGGTCTTTGCTACAAGTTTGATTGTATGAAAATAAAATGCATTATTATTTGAAATCCTACCTGAAATCCCATCTGAAGGCCACTGCAGATATTTGTGCCACCTTCGGCAGTTGTAGGTAAGTCTTTAATGAGTTGATTTCTTGTGTCGTCATCTGAAATGTTGGTTAAATATCTTTTGATTAAAGCATTGCTATTAAATGTAACAATAGCGACTTTGGAGTCCTCTTCTATTATGTACTTTAGGAACAGTACAGATGCCTGTCTCAGTCGCGTGAGTCGTCCTTTCTAAATAGAAAGAATCAGATATTGGTAGCGTTCACAAATAATAATAATTCTGTGTGTGTGAGAGAGAATCCTGAAGGGCAACCATGCTTGTAGCATCAACAAATTATGACTTTATTCATATGTAAGTTTACAGATTCAGTTAATTGTCGTTTTCTGTGAATGCTAAAAGATATAGTGAACTATCAAGAAGCTGCCTGCATTTCCAGATTAGCCATTCATGAAACAGTATATTCCTACAGTAATTTGAAGTAGTTACTTACACCATTCATGCTTCCAGACACATCAAGGACTAAACAGAATACCCTGTCTTTAGGTTGCAGCAGTGTAAACGTAGGCGTTGGTAAATCAAGGTATACAGGTTTATTAGAATTATCCTTGAAGTCTTCAGATTCACTGATAACATCCCAAGTGCTTCTGTAATCACATTTCCTGTTCTGGTCATTTGGTGCTTCAGCATTATGACTTTCACTGTCACAAAACATATTTACCTGAACGAACAAATACAGATTAATGGTACATTGTGCTATACTAAAAAGCTCCTGGACAAATGAACTAACATTCTTAAATCCCGCAATATACTGTCAATAGAACCCTCCGATTGTTGCAATGAATCTTTCTGACAGCCGATTTACTTATTGCTTTACTAACTTTTACGCACAGCAATGACATTTTAGCGCTAATTTGAATTTCACTAGTCACGCTTGCTTTATTCTTTTATTTCCGAGCAGGGACGCGGGAGGTGGGAGTGCGGCCGCACAAACATGTCTTCGGAGGGGTGCCGTTAAATCGTTAACTTATGTTTATGAATGAGCATTTGCACTGCCTGCAAGAAAGTCAGGAATCAACGTTTCAACCAATTACTATTGCCGTGTGCGTGCTGTCTTTTAGTGTTTCAACCAATTAGCACAGCATTGCTATCCGAGGGCGATGTTCATTGTTCCAACCTATCACTGATCGTATCAGCACCAAGCACAAGTCATGCGAGAGTCAGCGCTTACATACAAATGCGTCCTGACCTAGCAGCTGCTTTCACTATGATAACTGTGTTTAAAAATGTGGGATGGCAGAACATTAAAAATGAAGCTCTATAACTTCCAGTCACATTTAAACAGTCGGGAATAAAGGATATCTAACTGTTAACATGTGTCAATATATTTCTCAATAAACAAATCATAACCTTCCTGCGTTTCTTTTATAGAACCAGTTCACGTTCTGTATGCCACTTATTTTAATTTAATTATACCAAAGAAATCACATTCTAAACTGTATTTTTAGTGGCGCTGTGTTCTCTGTCGTTTTTTTTGTTTGTTTGTTTTTTTATATATTATTATTTTTTATATTCACTATGCCCTTTTATAACTGTTACTGCAACAGCCCAGGCCAGTGAGGCAGGATCATTTCCATTAGCAGGTTCATACTAGGACTGCATTTGGAATTTGAGATTTTTTTGTATGGATTCAAGTAGAGAGTGACATTTTATGTTTTTGGTAAGAACTCAGAAGAGATGTTCAATCATTAAGGAAGGTATATTAACAAGGTAAATGGTTTTAATGGATGTATAACTGCCATTTCCATTTGTAGCTTCCAGTAGAAAATTGTTTTTCCATTGACCATTGCTGATTGTTACATTTTGATTTGAATATTTTGTAATTGACCGCAATGTAATGGGGGAGTTCCAATATGTAAAAAAAAGAAATGCAAGAAGTATACTGTATATTGAACACAGAAGGGATTCAAGGAAATGCATGCACATGGATTAGGGAGTGGTTAACATGTAGAAAACAGAAAGCACTGATTAGAGGAGAAACCTCAAAACGGAGCGAGGTAACCAGTGGAGTACCATAGGGATCAGTATTAGATCCTCTGCTATTCCTAATCTACACTAATGATTTAGATTCTGGTATAGTAAGCAAACTTGTTAAATTTGCAGACAACACAAAAATTAAGAGGAGTGGCAAACACTGTTGCAGCAGCAATGGTCATTCAAAATGATCTAGACAGCATTCAGAACTGGGCAGACACATGGCAAATTACATTTTATAAAGAAAAGTGTAAGGTACTGCACGCAGGCAATAAAAATGTGCATTATAAATATCATATGGGAGATACTGAAATTGAAGAAGGAATCTATGAAAAAGACCTATCATATGGGAGATGCTGAAATTGAAGAAGGAATCTATGAAAAAGACCTAGGAGTTTATGTTGACTCGTAAATGTCTTCATCTAGACAATGTGAAGCTATAAAAACGGCCAACAAGATGCTCGGATATATTGTGAAACGTGTTGAATTTAAATCAAGGGAAGTAATGTTAAAACTTTACAATGCATTAGTAAGACCTCATCTAGAATATTGTGTTCAGTTCTGGTCACCTCGTTACAAAAAGGATATTGCTGCTCTAGAAAGAGTGCAAAGAAGAGCAACCACAATTATCCCGGGTTTAAAAGGCATGTCGTATGCAAACAGGCTAAAATAATTGAATCTGTTCAGTCTTGAACAAAGAAGACTATGCGGTGATCTGATTCAAGCATTCAAAATTCTAAAAGGTATAGACAATGTCGACCCAGGGGACTTTTTCGACCTGAAAAAAGAAACAAGGACCAGGGGTCACAAATGGAGATAAGATAAAGGGGCATTCAGAACAGAACATAGGAAGCACCTTTTTACACAGAGAATTGTGAGGGTCTGGAACCAACCCCCCAGTAACGTTGTTGAAGCTGACACCCTGGGATCCTTCAAGAAGCTGCTTGATGAGATTCTGGGATCAATAAGCTACTAACAACCAAACGAGCAAGATGGGCCGAATGGCCTACTTCTTTATATATTTACTTGAAACCTTGCGCTTTTAAACCAATTAAATTGTTACAAAACAATTAATATTATTTAGTCCATTCATTTTAATTCCGTACATGGTCTTGTTGTACTACTGCTAAAATTTACACTGACTTTTTTCTTTATATATTTGCCAGAAACCTCGCTTAATATAATTTTAGGAAATGACATGTCAGCAGCATACTTGCATCCAGAGCGCGTCTGCCAATGAAAATAAAAATACAGCTAAAAACAAAACAGTATTCGGTTCAACAGAAACAGTCGTGTACAGAATTAAAACGAATTGACTAAATAATAGTAATTGTTTTGTAAGAATGTAATCGGTTTAAAAGCAAACAAGATTATCCATAAACTAATGTTCACAGAAAATAAATATAAAAAGAGAATTTCGACAAAAGCTGCCGCGAAGCACTGTGGTTGAAAGTGAAAACGTTACCCATGTAACGTTTTTCCCCCAGAAAGCAGAAATGCAGAAACGTTAATATGTTGACGTTTCTCTCGTGAGACTGGGTTGATTAGCATGGGTGTCTGTAATATGTTTTCAAGTTTGATCTGTGTTACGTTAGTGTCGAAGATTAATGTGTTTTATTTGTATTTATTTTAAAAATACATCTAAGGAGATTACAGCTGATTTGCAACGTAGTTAGTACGTTGTCTTGTTTCTTTGAATCTTACATCAATATTTTTTATTCTGTGTGCCCCCCCCCCCCCCCAAGGGTGGTTTTAGTGTATTTATTTGTTAAATGTTACCCTTGAGATTTACCTTTTTTGTTGCACTGTGCTAAAGTCACATCTATATACGAATCCCATTGAAGTTTATTTTTTAAGTGCATACTATCAATAATAATAGTACCCCTTAGATCAGTGCTTCCCAACCCTGGTCCTGGGGACCCCCTTAACTAGACCCTTAATTGAACTGATTAACTAGACCTTTTATTTGTTTTTAGCTCTTAAACAGTTGCATAACATTTGATAAGAAACTGCAGTTGTTAAGAGCTGAAAACAAGTAAAAAGGTCTAATTAAGCAAATTATGAGTTCAATTAAGGGTCTAGTTAAGTAACTGAGAACTTGGTTGGAATGAAAACCAGCAGCTACAGGGGGTCCCCAGGACTGAGTTTGAGAAGCCCTGATCTACTGTATTATTATTATTATTATTATTATTATTATTATTATTATTATTATTTTAACTGTATAAGCAGATTACAATGTTCTGAGATTATTCAAGGAAATACCTGAGAATTGTACCCCCTCCAGACAGACCATGCATTTCCAAAATCTAGAAAAGTCGTTGTTAATGTACTGTAGCCAATGATTCGTTACTGAACCAAGGGAGCTCTGAGGAACATGTAAGGAACTGGAGATGGTTTGGGTAAACAGAGCACTTCTGTGGTTGTTATTATTACACACGAATACATGCCCAGTGACCCTTTTCACTAAGAGTTAAAGAAGTGCCCTTACCAGCTAAACTAATTGTTTGTGCTAACCTGACATTCACACAAGAATGCATACAGTCCTGGAATACTTACTGATGCTAAAGATGGCATGAACATCATGGAGACATTTGTATTCTGTGTTGAGTGGGGTGTAAATACACAGAGATCAGAAGACTCATCATCACATGGTGAACAGTCTCCTGGAGTACTGCTAGGCATACAGAAATCTCCTGTTATGTCTTTTGGGCACCTGGTAATACAAAATAAGATCTGGTAAGTTGAATAACTTTGAACTGTTTTTTGTGTGATATTTTAGGTCAGCTGTGACTATATCTCAATTTTATGTGATTCATTTTTATAAAGGTATAATACAGTAAAAATGTAAGAAAATACAACTGGCTTTTACCACTTGTACTATATCTTTTATATGTCAACTGGAACTATAAATTATTTTACTGTCTGGAATTTTGGAATTTAAAACATATAGATATACTTTTTTATCAACCAAAGTCTCTTTTTGGTAGTAAGAGTGAGTGAGGATCAAATTTTCCTTTTGTATTGCTGGCAATAAACTAGATGTGCACTAGATGGCACTGGCCCTGACTGCTATAAACACACTTTTCTGCTCTAGCTTGTGTGCAGCATACATCCATGGCTTGCAAATAGAACTGAAGAGAAGCTGCACCTTAATACAACTATATCAAAACGTAAAACAAAAAAACAACAATATTTGACAAATTGGAATAAAAACCACTCCAAATGATTGAATAAATCATAAAAAGGGAGCAAATATATAGTATATCATATATATGTGTGTGTGATTTCCATTACATGAAAGTAGGTGTTAAAACTTCATGCTGATATTGGACTCTTGCAAAGATAAGCACCAACTAAGACATAGCTTCTTTTACTGTAAACTAATGTGATTTATCTGTGTTTCCTTCCATCTGATCCTTCTGCCTGGTGTTGATGGCTTAAGTTTAATACTGGCCCTCCCTAGCACATCAGCATATATGAGAATGTAATTTGAAGCTACATACTCATTCACTGGACGGGAGCAATGTTTGAGAATAGTCAGATGGGATTTTGCTTGAAAGCTTTGGTATCTGCGAGGTTTGTAAGGATGTAAGAACATAAGAACATAAGAAAGTTTACAAACGAGAGTAGGCCATTCAGCCCATCTTGCTTGTTTGGTTGTTAGTAGCTTATTGATCCCAGAATCTCATCAAGCAGCTTCTTGAATGATCCCAGGGTGTCAGCTTCAACAACATTACTGGGGAGTTGGTTCCAGATCCTCACAATTCTCTGTGTAGTCAGTGCCAATGCATAATTATCTGGCAACTGGGATAAATGATAACATTTTTGTGTTAGATTAAGATTACAAAAATGTAATGTTTACCTTGTTGATTCCAGCCTTGATTTTAGATTTGGCCGATAAAATGGTGTGCTCTCATCATATTCATTAAATACTCCCCAGCGAAGATGAGCCCACTCATGAACAAACACTTTTTCTGAAGAAAGAGTAAGTGCAAGCCACCAAAACAAGGGATTTGTGACACATTCATTCAATAGTAAAATGTCAAATATAATATTTAAGAATAAAAGAACATCTTTTTGTAACACACAAAACACTCCAAAGTGATCCAATATCGACAGTAGTATTACACTATTTCAAATTCCACTGATCTGTTGATGAGCTCCTGAGAAAGTCCACTCTGCTTATAGTCCCCATTTTGTTGCCCTTTCAAGTGATATTAAAAAGGGTTTTACTTCATGTATTTACATCAGTTCAGAGAAGTTTTAAATAGTTTGATATTAACTTAAAATGAAAGACTGTATGGTAAAGATGAACTGTAGGGTAAATATTACAACATTCAAATATATAAATAAACAAACAAACATTAAAACATTTTACCTCTTGGTCCATAATTATTAATGAAAGCATCATTGAGTAAAAAATCTGGGGTGAAATGGATGTAGCGTCCCTCTTTTCCACAGCCACCATATTGAAGTGTGTATGGACCATCTCTATGGCTTGATTTAGCAATGAAAACATTTGCCTTTAAAATATTGAAATGGAACATCAAAACAACAGTGAAAATACAAAAGGAACAATCCAGTTTAATCAATTAACCCTTTCATGCATGGCGACCTCATGTGGAGAACGGATACAAACAGACTCTTTTCCAGTCTTTATATGGGGACACACGGAAGAGGCAAATGCATAATTGCCTCATATGAGGCTAGGAGATACAGAGTGTGTTATTGAAAAACAAGTGAAAAAAACAATTCACTGAAATATTTATTATGTGTCCAAATTATTATTTTTCAGCTATTTTCAATATTTCATGAATGAAAGGATTCATATTCACAGTTTAAACTAACATTTATGCATTAAAGCACAACACGCATCACATTTTTTCAGCCTACAAGGTAAAGTAGTGACGAGCCTTAATAAGCCAAACAGCTTCTTTTTCCCAACATTTGTTATATTCTTCAGTCAAATAACTGTCTTTTAGTACACTGAATACCAGAGAATGGTTCTTTAAGTTATACATACTTAAACAGAACTGTGTTAACAATGTTTTTTTTTTTTTTTTATGGCTCCATAACAATGTACTCGCTGTCTAATTCAGATAAGGGTTTCAGAGAAATAAATCTCTGTGTGAATCAATTTCTTGGCATGTGGTTAACACGTTCAAACTTGGCTTGGATAAATGTTAGGTGCCTGCCAAGTGGAGGTAGGCTAGTTTTACTGGAATTAACTTAATCTATACAAAGGTTGTCTTTACGTGTGCACTGTCTTTTGCATAACACATTACAAGATGTGCAAACAATTACCTCCGTCTGCATGTACAGTTTCTTTGGGAAATATCTTGACATGATCATCAGCCGCTTTTTTTTAGCTTTGTCGACCATTTCTGGTATTTTACCTCCAATGCTGAAAACTAGATTTTAGCATCCTGAATCAACGCAGCAAAACAATGCAGCACTGACTTTGTCCCACCCCCTACTGTACAGTACAGGTCACAGAAAAGCCAGTACAGATGCACCAATGGGTCAATTAAAAAGTTGTCATTTGAACAGTAAACAAGAATGTTACCCGCTTTGGAGTATTTTTTTGTTAATGTTATTTCTCTAAGGACGTTTTTTTCTTTGCCTAAGTGCAATGCACACAGGATGGCGAACGAATACAAAAAAAGCCTATCTACAAAAGGAAGATTATTTTTTTTTACAAATTGCACATCATTCATATTGATAAGGATTTAAAATGTCTACAGGTCTAAAACAACATGCAGTGCAGAAGCCACACTGTCTGTCTGTTATATAAATATACATACTGCATAAACATGCATGTGTGCATGCCACTTATAAATACTGTGGCAGGGTGAAAGCCCTGCCGGTGCCCAGGTGTGGGGGTGTGTGGGGAATAGGGCGTGGGAATGTGGCTGGAGCCACAAGGTGTATAAAAAGGGTAATCACGGGTGTTAATGTTAGAATTAATGTCAGTGTTAGTGAAGGTGCAGATGCAGGTGCAGGTTCAAACAGTTTGGATCTTGATCTGCTGCTGGTGGAATAGAAACAAGTCTGATTTGAAATGGCTTTCAGGTCAGTCCCAGTGGCACATGCTATAAGTGTTGATACAGCCCATCCATAGAAACATACATGTATATATCTTTATTATATACTCCTTTATTGTTAATATACAAGTAACAAACATGTAATAGGAGATACTTGACTACTGTAGGATCTGGATGAAGGTTTAATTGGTTCAAGTAAACAGTTTAGAACAGGGTTGGAGCAAAGAACAGGACTGGACGGGCCAGCTTTGACCATTCCTGCTGTAGGGGGTAGACGGACGATTGAGATGTCACGGTTGTCATTAATAGTACTGTACAAGGCCCACACATGTTTATGAAGGAAATTATGCCATGCATTTTAATAATTAGTCATAAGTCCATTAAATTCAATTTGATATAATATTTCAAATTAGAATTCCTTAACAAGTTGATCTATTCTATACTGGCTCAGACCTAGTCCAGTTATAGAGTTAATACTGTACATCAGATTAAATGGAACAATTGAATTTTGAAATCCCAATCATGCTTTTATTGATAACAGATTTTGTGAAGGGTTGATTATATTCTTACCTGGTTATATGTCTCATATGTGGGTGTCTGGGTTCCTTTCTGTTCGCCCCAGGTTCTTGGTATTAAAATCTTAACATCTCTGAAGAAAGCTCTTTTTCTTGTAGCATTGTAGAGGACCCCCGAGGCTCTTGTTACCATGTTCTTAAACAAAACAGAAACCTCAAAGAAAACTTTTATATTATAACAATATGGGATAATCTCATTTAATATACCAATATATCAGTATTTGAATATATTTTACCATCATTTCATCATTCTGTGCATATACGTTTATACATTCCCATTCCTAGAACATGTTTACTATGCAAGACCTACAGAGAAATACGAATATTTCTGGAATTATTTCCTTACCCCTTAACTCAGTTCTGTCCTTACTGATAGATATTATGTAAATAAATCATTTTCATATATTATACTACTATTATTCATATACTCCTATTCTATTGGAGTCTATTCTATTTAAACTACATGCATTGTTTGTGTGAGATGTAAAATATATATCATATCACAAAATTATCCTCTTTCTATAATATGGAAATATATTTGTTTGCTTCAATACTAAATACTAGATTCTGTATATAGCAAGGTATCATGTTGCCCACATGAAAATCATATCAATTATATTTAGAAACATATATTCCTATATTAAATGGCTGCTAAAATATATTTTATATATATATTATATTTTATTATTTATTATATTTTTGTATTTAGGGCTTTACAATGTTCCTGCTGTTTCATGCTGAACAAGATTGTTTTGAGAACCTTAAGACCACTTTTTATGTCCTCCATAAGTACAGTATAATATTGATATTATAGCAGTTGTTTAATCATAATAAATTACCATTGTGAATTTTAGATTTTTGCAGGTATTGCAAAATGTAACAGGCTGATATTTAAGAGCTCCCACAGTGCACACGTGTGCAGGAATCCAGCCAGTAAAGATAATCATCTATAGATCCTTACAATATTTTAGTAAAGCATGAAATATAAAAAAAAAATGTCTAAACCTTTACTATGGTAGCTTTATATGCATTCATTTGTAATCACATTACATTTAAAATTAAGTTTCATAATTATCAATGCATTCCTAAACACTTCAAATCATATAACAGTTGCAGGAAGCATTCAGAATTTTGCACAAATAAAACCCCAAAACTGATACATTACTAAAAAGTTGAAGCCAAGAACAGCAAACAGTGAAAAAACAGCAGTCTTTTTGTCATAGTCTTACCTTGATATTTCGAAGAAGGTTTTCATCGGCAGATATCTGTTCGTGGATTGCAATGACAACATTGTTGTACCCATTATCAACCAGTTTAACTTTGAAGCTGGTCACTTTGGCAGAAGATAAAACGAATGCGAGTAGAATTGCAAAGCAGTTCATTGTGGCGCAGCTCAAACCAGAGTGGCTGCGGAGCCTCTTCAGAGTGCCTTTATAGAACAGAAAGACATTCCTCCCTAGCAGATTACACCCTCCGGTGGTACCCAGTCCCTGGTAAACATGCAGGTCCTTTGCATTAGTCAGGTAGAATAGCATTAAAATCGTGACCTGCTGGAACAAAGCACCAAACTTGGCATACTCACTCCTGGGGATATAACAAATGATATCAGAAGGGGTGTGTGGCAATGTGCCCCGCCCCTGTGTGCATGTGTGTGTTATATGGTGTATGTTGTGTGTGTGTATGTTGGTGTATAGAGATTGGTACACGGGATATAAACGGGTCTGTGTTTCACGTGTGATTTAAATTGTATATTTGTATTTAGGCACGGGATTGCACATCACTGCACGTGCATTTAAAGTATAGTATGTCCACATTGCAACCCCGTGCTCACATACTATACTTTAAATGCACGTGCAGTGATGTGCAATCTCGTGCCTAAATACAAATATACAATTTAAATCACACGTGAAACACAGACCCGTTTATATCCCGTGTACCAATCTCTATACACCAACATTAACACACGCAACATACACCATATAACACACACATGCACACAGGGGCGGGGCACATTGCCACAGGGTGCCACCCACAATTATGGCTGTAATGCCCCAACAGCCCAGGAGACGCCCTTTGGGGTGTAAATGTTCAAAACCCCAATTTTTTTAATATTTGTTTTTAATTAAAAGTATACTTCACCTTATAGTTCAGTCTCACATGAACATATTCAATAATGTGTACTCCGCAAGTAAAGTCAGCATATTTTCCTCATCAGATGACTCCTGGGTTGAACATAAGATTGTAATTGGCTGCCAAATGACAAACCGCACAAGAAAAGAACAACAGAACAAAGACATTGAAGGAAATATGCTTTAATTATTCACAGTATCACAGCTACAGAGTCACAGATACTATCAAATTAAAAAGGTATCCATGTATGATATGCCACTACTTTAGCTTAGTTATGGTTGGCACCGCAGTAGCAGAGAGCAGTGAAAGTGAGCGCTGTCTCGAATAACCTGTATTTTAGGGTACACAGAGCTAAATTATTTGCATTACCTTGTCAACATAAACCAGGGTCATAAATGAAATCATAATTATTCCACAGAAAACATCCTGCTAGTTTATCACAGTCCAACATCACAGCTGTGCAAGTGAGCCCTGCTTCGAAGCATCGGCACTTTGGGGAACATAGTGTCTCAACTTTGCATCCACACTTCAGTAACTCCTGACAAGCCTTGGCCACTTCAGAAAGGCTGCTCCAGAAAGGCTTCCAACATCCTTCCACTTTGGTCCATCCATACCCATCAGGGTGTGGAGCATTCAGTTTCACTTGGAGGCTGGTAGTCCACATACCTGTTTGGTACACTGCTCGATTGATTGTTCTAGAAGCTCCGCCTGTAATAGAAAGAATAGCTTGTCTTGTGGAAGCATTCACTAAATCATTAACCATATTGGAAATCAAAAACAAGTACATATACATAGAACCGAGGACATGGACTCACATGTGTTGGGGAAATATTCTCCATAGCCTTAGTCTTCGTGAACAGTGGACTAGTTCTGTCATGAAGAGCACAGGTGAATCTCTCTAGTTGTTCGAATTCCCTGCATTCCAGTTCCACAAGGTTGAAAGGGTTTTCAACGAGAGAGAGGAGGCTTCTGTCACCTTCGGAAAAGACTTCCAGGCCTGCCAAGCAGATTTTTCCCGCTTCAATGAAATTGCGAAGTAGTATCCGATCCAGTGAAAGCGTGGAAGAAAGGCAATGTTTTGGACTGTGGTTCTCCAAGTGTGAGGCAGATTGTGTTGATGCTAAAGTAGCCGACGTTTGTTCCCTTGTCAAATGCCTCCCAAATCTCTTTGCTGGGATGACAATGACATCTGTGTCCACGTATGCACCATTATAATGCAGTTATCATCCTCCAAGGCGTTCTGGACGTGGATAAAAATCCTGGAGTCTGCCTCTTCATGGTCACAATCCATGGAGCTGGATCTTACGTCTGGTCTTGTTTATGGTTTTATGAACACCCAGATCTTCAAGACGCTTTTCATAGAGGCTGTGCAGCTCAGACAGTTTGAAAATGTACTCTCCGTACTCCACTCAGCATTCAGTGTAAGATACTAGCTCAGCAAAAGCCCTGGCTTCCAGCATCCTATCCTCATTGGTGTCTGAGGCACTTTGACGTCTCCTCAGCATGGATTTGTAACGGCTTCAATTGCAACCAAGTCTCCTCTCCTCGCCAATAATGCAGTGTCCATTAACTCTGTGGCCAAAATGTTCACACTTCTCCCCCCTTGTGCGTAGCACACCTGGCCTCAAAGACCACCTCCCCCCTTAAAATCTCCAAAGTCTTGCCTATAGTCCTGGGCCAAGAACAGAGGCATCAAGGGGCCCATGGGCGGCAATCCTGGCAGCAGAAATGCTGACAGTGGGGTGGCACACTTCAGTATCCTGCCTCTGTTATATATATAAAAAAAAATCACTATAAATAAACTTTATTCAGATGTGGTTTGAATTCAGGAAGTGAATTTAAAGTGCGGTTTAAGGATACATTGAAGCCAAAATAAAGATAAAGTATAGTCTGAAAAGCTAATCTTCAGCTAAAGATGTATAATCTTACTTAGGCAATAAGCTTGCCAATATTTTGGGTCCGGAGATTCAGTCTACAGCCTTAATGTCAGCACTGACCCTCCACTGAGGCTTCTGGCTTCTGAGAAATCTGCGTTCTACACCCAGAAGTTACAGTTCTTGGTATAGTTTGAATGATTGAAGACAAGTTTTCAGAGCAGTGAACTGTGAACTTAAGTAAATGAGTCAGACAATACTAATATTCTTCATTTACTGGATGTAATGTAGCCATTTTACAACCTTTTTAGCAGTCATGTTTAAACAAAGATCAAAGTTTTACAGCATTTAGACAGCCGCTGATATAACATTGTTGACAAAGCTGACTGTAATAAAATAATCTGAGTAAGAACAAGAGTTATTAACCTTCTGTTGTTGACAGAACCTGCTGTACAAGGTCTTTAGCAAGCCCCACTACTGCAGAACACTTGCCAGACTAAAAATCAAATACAATAAGTCAGTTTGACTTCAGTCCTGTATAACTACAGACAGATGGGTTTTGGAAGTAGGAACTTTCTTTTAAGTTTAAGGTTTTTTGAATTTAGTAGCGGTTTACTTTCACTTGTTCTCAATCTTCTTTGTCTGCTTGGTAATTATTCTGTTTAGCTCATAATTAATTTAAATTTTTATATACTGTATATATATATATATATATATATATATATATATATATATATATATATCAAAATTATCAACGGTTTGGGTTACCCTGTCAGACAGGACTGCAAGTTACCAAGTTACACTCAACGTTTTTCTTGATTTTTTATATATATATATATATATATATATATATATATATATATATATATATATATATATATATACTGTATATATACACAAGTAGCTTTCGAGTTAAGGGGAAAGCAATGAATAGAGAACAGTGGGTAAATCAGAAAATGTCAGCAAATCGCGTGAAAGTTGCCTAAAGGCTTCTACATTCACAGCATTTTAAAAGCACAGTATCTGCAGACATGTTTCACCCTGTTTGGGGCTCATCAGTGCAGCACAACTGTACTTTGACTTCTGAAAAGCTCAGGAGAGCAAGTAACAAACAAGCAGTCACATGTATACTGTAATAACAATAATGTAATAATAATGAAATCTGTTTCATTTACAGGGCTTTGCTGTGAAACAATTAAATGGGCTTTTATATCCTCCACGTCAATACTTTCTCATTTAAAAGTGGAATGAAGAACGAGAAAACTAGTTTTTTGCATTGGCGTTAATACAATTATGAATAGTGATTGTAATAAGGTGTATCCATCTTAAATATATATTATAATTTTATTTTACTGTTTATTAGAAGGGGGGGGCAGCAAAAAAAACTCTCTGAAAGGGTGAGCAGAAAAAAAAGTTTGGGAACGACTGGCTCAGAAGGAAGGAAAAATGACTACAACTTGCAAGATTTGCTCCTCGGGGCTTTCCTTTCAGGGCAGTACTACGAGTTTCTTATCATCCGAGTCGCAAGTTGATTTTCCTTTTAAACAATGTATTCTATTCGTTTAAATCTGTACCATGGCAGTACATTTACAGTTATAGTCTGTCTAAGTCTTAATTATGGCATATTCAGCTAACTAAATTAAACAACAATAAAATAGCACTCAATTCAATAAATTACCTGTTTAAAGTTTATACGAAAAATGGCCCACAGTATTGGTTGTAGTACTGGTGCTAATTTACAGTAGTGCATTCCACAATATTTTATGCATTATATTAAAAAAAAAAACTTTCTTTGGGTAACTTCAGGATTGCATGCAAGTAAACATTTTCATTTATTGTCAAATTATTAAAGTTGTCTTTTGAAGACGACCAACAACCATACTTTTGGGAAAGTATATCAATGCTGTCGCGAGGGAGTGTGAGCAGACAGCAGATGAGGGACGTCTCGCTACCACCAAACTAATGTTTGTGGTGTGAGCGTGCAACCTCAAAGACCCTTGTGCCTAATGAAGGCATAGAACCTGGTGAATGTATGAGGAGTAGCCCAGCTAGCCGCAGTACAAATTTCAGTCAATGAGGCTCCTCTAAAGAGGGCCCATGACATAGCCACTCCTCTGGTAGATTGTGCAGGCACCCTCCCAGGTGGGGGTAGGCCGGCATTGGTGTATGCAGTCGAAACTGTGTCCACAATCCAGTGGGACAGTCACTGCTTCGAGAGGGCTTGACCTAGGGTCCTTTCACCTTGACAGACGAAGAGCTGGTCAGCTGACGTAGCACTCTCATCCTAGCCACATAACACCTCAATGCCTGAACTGGGCAGAGGGAATTCAATCTCCGATCCTCCTCTGAAGAAAAAGGAGGGGGATGGAAAGCCTCTAGTTCCACTGATTGATTCAAATGGAAAGACGTAACCACCTTAGGGAGGAAAGCAGAGTTTGTGCGTAACAACACCCTGTTTCCATAATCCCGAACACGAATACAGGAGCTGTGCACTGACAGGGCCTGTAGTTCACTAACCTGCTTAGCGGAGGTAATGGCTAATAAAAAGGCTATCTTCATAGAGAGATATTTCAACACAAATAAACAGGTCTATGCATGCTTGAAAACAATGCCAGCTAATATTGTTTTTATGAACACTACAGTTCAATCCTCTTGTCGTGTCTTGCTGTTAATTCTTGTACTGCCTGCAGAGTAGAGGATTGTTCCATTTTCTATAGTTAATTCATCAGGTATAAATGCAAATTGTTCCTTGGAGCCAGCGGCCTGCGGTGAAAGTTTGGATGTGTTCACAAGAACAGCAGCAGTGAAACTGTCTCGAAGTTTTTGTAGGTTTTTACTCATTCAGATCTCATATGCTTCCAGCAATCGGTTTCAAGGCCAAGGGGTTCAGTACTTTAGAGTGAAATGTAAAATATTATTATTATTATTATTATTATTATTTATTTCTTAGCAGACGCCCTTATCCAGGGTGACTTACAATCGTAAGCAAATACATTTCAAGTGTTACAGTACAAGTAATACAATAAGAGCAATATACTAGGGTTCATAGGGTTCATAGGGTTTAGTAGGGATGTGTTGATACTCTCTGAGTAATTCCCTTTAGGAAGTTTTTGTCGGCAGGGTTTAAACGAAAACAGACAATTAATGTGCTAATTTCAGAACATGAAAAGCTGTCTTTCCCTCACGTTTACAATTCACCTCCACATTGTGTGATTTAAAAGCCAGTCTGAAGCACATTTTCCTTTCCCCCTGAGCATTGACATTTCTGTGCTGTTGGACCGATGCGGTACAACTAACAATGAAAATGTGTTTCAAAACTAGCAATGGCTACTGATTTGTCATAGACACATTACTTTTTCTTTAGTTAATTTGATCCCGGTTATACTTTAAAACACACTGTCAAATTGTTACTGATTGGTACTCAGTAATTGTGTAAATAACAGCAACAGTCCGACGAGTGTGTGCCAGGTTACCTGCGTCCACGTCTTACACCAATGTAGCACTTGACCCCTGATGTGGATGCAGGTACCCTGACACACACTCGTCGGACTGTAGCCTGGTGAGCAAGTCCGGGGCGGACTTGAGGCTGGCAGGGGAGAGTGTAGCGTGCACGGGGGAAGGCAGCCGCAGGGCTGGTAGGTGACGTAATCACACACAAAGACATAAGCCCGATATACGCTCCTTGCAAAGGAGCCGGCTCTTTTGTACAGCGGCATCGGCGCTATGCTTTAGTGCGAGAGCTTCATTGGTGAGCTTCAATTGGTGAGCTTCAATTTCTCTGCTCAGTTTGCTTTACAAAGGTATTCTTGGTTCCTGGGAGTTGGGTTGTGTGTATGTCGGAGTCTCTGCAGCTGTTTGTTCGTAGGCAGAGTTCTTGTGACTTTGTCTCCCTCTGGTGGTTTATGTAATGTACTGCTGTGCTGTTGTGTATAGATATTTTTTTTCCTGAGAGAACCTTTCTGAAGTGTTTCACTGCTAGGAGAATAGATAAGAGATGGGATGCGTGTGTGGCTTTCCTCTAGTAATAAGTGGGGACTACAGAATACATGTCAGGGATTCAGTTTGCAAAATGACTGAATTGGTAATTTTGCAAACTGGCGGACAACCTATTTACAAAAAAGTGTGTGCTATATGTTGTTGGTATTTCCATTTAGTTGTCCATCCACTGTGTGTGTGTGTGTGTGTGTGTGTGTGTGTGTGTGTGTGTGTGTGTGTGTGTGTGTGTGTGTGTGTGTGTGTGTATATATATATATATATATATATATATATATATATATATATATATATATATATATATGTAAACAGCAGTTTTGGCCAAGATTCTCAAGCCGAACGATGCAGGTGCTAAAAACATTCTTTCTCACACGCACATTTACATAAACATAAAATAGCTACTGTTGTACACAATTGCTGGAGGGGCAGTCTTTGTAGTGGGAGATTGAGACAAGTGCCCTGGATTCAATTCAAAGCAGCCCGCTGTGAATTACGAGTTAGAATATCTTGCTAATAAAACTAAGAGAGCAATACAGTCCGAAAGTGAAAAAACGTATTAACAAGAACCTCATTCCAAACCTGGCACGTTCCCCCTATGTTAATATACATATATATTATAATCCAGGGCTGGCAATGTAACATGAAACATGTAATGTGATTGGTCGAGCAAGGTTCCAGCTGTCCCTATATTGGATGGATACGGACAGTTGGAGCCTTGTCACATATCGGTAGCCATCTCGCTTACACTGTTACAGATGTACACTGTAGCTATGAAACTGAGTGATCAATTACCTGCAAAAAATCCCAAAAGTTGTCAGTAGACATGCCGATTTGGATGAAGAACAATTAAATGAACTGGAAGATGGCAAAATAAATAAAAAAAACATTTTAAAAGTTTATTTTAAAAAATCGCAGGTGTGATAAAAGTCTTTATCACACCTCGACTTTGTCACTTCAAATAATCTATTTTTAGCGGTTTGTAAACGCTACAGAAAAACACAAATTACCAATATCCGAGACGTCTTTGAATTTATTTTTATTCCCCATACCTGTTTTGCTCACAGTGTGTCTGAGAGCACAGTGACAGGGGAAAAAATAGCTCAGTGCCGCCTCAACTCCGACACCTGGTGTATTTTTTCAATGGCAATGTGCAGAATATTGAAATTAAAGTTGTACTGTCTTTTACATGTTTTAATTAAATTAATTTACTCATCTCAACTTAGTGTGGTTCAAAGTTATATATGGGACTACTTTATTGGCGTAAGGATATTTAATAAAAAAAAAATAAGAAATCATTTTTTGCTCTAAACATGAGTTATGTTTTTTTTTTTCATCAAAGCCACTGTTTTATCTGGATTATAAATGCAATAAGGCCTTTATAATCTTTTAAACCATTTGTGTACATTTTTAAAAAATATTTTCATTCATGTGCCTATATATATATATATATATATATATATATATATATATATATATATATATATATATATATAAAACAACAGGGCTGCTTTGAAGCAACAATCTCAAACTACCTGTTTTTTCCACTGAAAATACAGTTACAAGTTGTTCCATAAAGGGGCAAGCTTTATTAATTGATTAGGTTTGCCATGGTTACTTAGTTTGGGTCGACTTAGCGATGTGATGTGTGGAGAAATGAAAATGTCATGCTTGCCAGTGCCTGACTGGGAATAACTACAGCTTCACTCCTGCAGAAGAGGGACACAAACAAAGATTGCATCCTGCATTCTCTTTATATTGATAGGAGGCTGTGTTGTCCAGTGGTTAAAGAAAAGGGCTTGTAAGCAGGAGGTCCCCGGTTCAAATCCCACCTCAGCCACTGACTTATTGTGTGACTCTGAGCAAGTCACTTAACCTCCTTGTATTCCGTCTTTTGGGTGAGACGTAGTTGTAAGTGACTCTGCAGCTGATTCATAGTTCACACACCCTAGTTTCTGTAAGTCACCTTGGATAAAGGCGTCTGCTAAATAAACAAATAATAATAATTGATGTATGTTAAGTTTTGTATTCTTCCTTAAAATCATTTTATGGTAATTTCTTCATAAACAATATCAGCTAGCGACTTCATATTTTCAGTTCTTTGGAAACTCCTCAGTCAAAATCTGGCACCCTTTGACTCGTGACCTAAAATAAACTTGGTACACGGCTGTATTCAGTGATTCTTTTAGTTGAGGGGGTGGTATATCATACAAGAAAAATGAACCGTTTCCTGCCAGTTATTTTATAAAACTGCCAAATCAATCACAGAAACCATTTGAGGTGGTGACTTCATATTTGAATGTGTTTCTAGCACTTATAACTGCAGGACACAGGGGAATTCTTTCTTCTATTCCAGGTACTATAGTTAAGCAATAATTGATTCATGCTTAACAGTCTGTGGGGTTATATAAACTACACATTCTTTACGAATGGAGGTGAGCACTAGACAAGGTGGGAGTTAGGGTTAGCTGTAATTTGCGAGAAAGAGGTGTTTCTTTCCTATCTGCAAATGTATTTTTTTTTTGTAGATTTGTTGTTTTATTGCTTGTATTGGAAGGTGGCATGTTAAAGTTCAGTTTTGTTTCTCTCTCTCTCTCTCTCTCTCTCTCTCTCTCTCTCTCTCTCTCTCCAGAAAGCCATTTAAGTAAAAGCTCTTGTATCAGGCTGGTAATCGCCCATGCTGTGTCACTGTGTAATGGTGTGTGTTGGCATTATCAGGACTCCTCAGCTGTATCTGAAGCGCAGACTGCACAGAGAGATAATCCAGTCCCTCTATGCAAATAGGGTTTTATCAGACAGTCTTCAGAAAGGTTTTTAAAATGGGAGCTGTTTGCAAGATGCTGATTAGCAGACCCTGGGGAACAATTACAGTTCCCTGTACACAAAATCTCTCACTCACACACAATTTTTTGTATTTTATTTATTTATTTATTTATTTTAGTGTAGGGCTCCTGAACATTTTTAATGCAGCATGGCAGGTGTTTTAATGAGATAAGGATGGTTGCTGGAGGAAATTGTTTGACTGGCTTGTGTATCAACCAGCATCAGATTGATTCATTAATATGGGATATATTTGTTGTTGTTTTTTAATGCCGCCCTTTAATTATATATGGAAATGAATATGTCGCAGCTAAGCCATCCTTGGCATACTGACTGTCTGGAAAATTGAGGACATAACAGCCATAATGTGCCGTCTTTTCCGTGGCCTCTTTAGACTTCCATGCTGGTACAGCTATTAATTACATTTTTTACAGTTACCTCGGGATTTATCATGAGGAAAGCAATTAAGAAAAAGGTTGCAATGTATGTAAATGGTCATGTGATCCACTGAACCTATATAAGCTGTGTGCAACTATTCATCAACAATCATGGAAAAGCAGAAGGCTCTCTTGACTTCACAAGGGGCATGACAGTGGCTGCCTGTGCTAGCAGATACATTTTTCTCTCCAGTTTTAGCAGCTTCCTTGCAAAAATACTAACAGGTACTGGTGCATTTAAAAAAACATGTTTGCTGTTTTGACCCTCCCCTTTAAAATAAGTAAATGTAATTGGTTTAAAATTAAACAGCAATTGTGTTTAAATACTATAGTGGGCAGTTCCCATTTTAAATCCTGATGCAGGCTTCACCTCTGAATTTAACATCTGGGAGTCTGAGGTTGCATAGCCTGTCTGGTATCAGCAAAACAATACATTATTCAGACTGTTAATATCTATACATCTATAACTAAGTGAAAATGCCCTACAAAATATCACAAAAGTTGCCTACACCCCATATTTGATCATTTCTGGAAGTAATTTAGTTCAAAGTGTTTTAAATTTGAATGTACACTTTTGCTGGTCTTCAGAATATCCACATGTTTCAATCCTGACACACAAAGAAAATGTGCACTTAAAAATATAAAATCATCTGGGGAAAAAATCACTTCACACGTTTTGAAATATGGGCTTTATAGTATTTAAGAAAAACGTTGACATATTTTAGAAACCTTACATTTTTAAATTGGCACTAAAGTTTATGAAGCTGGTAGCAGGGGTGTAGTTGCAAAAGCAGTGGAGCTCTCCCAAAATCAATTCCAGTACATTGTAAACAGCTAATCTTTACTAAACGTTATACAAAATTACATGAATACCAACCGAGTCAAAATACACTCACTAACTAATGTTTACTAGCACTTAGTGTGTGTGTGTGTATATATATATATATATATATATATATATATATATATATATATATATATATATATATATATATATATATATATATATATATATAATATATATATTGTGATAAAAGCAAAATCATCCACCTATAAAAGGTGTGGTTATAGATGGTAAATACGTCAGGGCTGAGGTTTTGACAGCACTTTCTACCATCACAAAATGGCAGCAGGGAAAGGACTACATGTCACAAAATGGCCACCCACAGCTCACTACAATTCCCACAATGCAAGGTGCCCAGGGTGTGGTAGCCACACCATGCCCAACATAATAGACATAATCATCCACCTATAAAAGGGCTGGGTCTGTAGCTCTCAATGGAAAAAGTTTGGCCCACTCTTCCTGAAACTGCCCAGGTCTCAGTTTGACAAGGTGTTTAAGAGAGAGCTAGAAGGCCACTTCAGAATAGTCCAAGTGCTGGTAAGAGTTATTGCTTTAAAACTAAAAAAAAAAAAGAAGAAAAATGTTTCACTGTAGGTATTCTGTGTATGACTTGGACTGTTTTGACCACCCTTCTGGCGGATTAACCCGGATTGTTTTTCTTTCAAAAGTGAGAACCTGAACTGTGTTTGAACCCTGTATTCATTATCACCTAAGACTTTGGATTGTCCAATAAAATACAGGCACCGCCCTGTTAAATCAAACTGACAGTCTTGTGGTTACTGTTGATGTGGAAGAGGAGGGGAACAGATAAAAAACAGCTGCTTGTAAAAATATACTACTGCTGAGTGAAACTAATTTTTGAAATTACCAATATATATATATGTATACATACCAAAGGCATGCAAGTATACATGATAAAATATATATATATATATATATATATAACAAATTTGAGCAAATATATATATATATATATATATATATATATATATATATGCAAAAATTATTTATAGTCTAACTTGTGTACAGTATATATATATATATATATATATATATATATATATATATATATATATATATATATATATATATATATATATATTGTTTACCATTAGCAGTTGCTGAAAGACTGTGTCATACCAGTATAACCTTAGAACCCAGATATTTTACACCTGCCTTTCTAACTCATTAATTTAGCATGAAGCCACATTAATTCCTCTGTGCATCCCAGAGCAGCTCAGTGTTAGTAATCTGGCTTGAGTTTGTTTAATCAGAGTTTATGCTCTTGGTCTCTGCGGAGCCTATGAGTTCTCTGTGATTCACACAGTCTGTCTCCAGCAGGTGTAATCCGTAGATAAGGGGAGACAGGAGGGCTGTTTGTTCATTACCTTGTGAACAAATCAGTTATGTTTAATATGGTTTTCATTTGAAAATTAGGGCAATATTTTATCTTTTTTTTTTTCTTCCCTTTGACTATTACCCCCCTGACATGACTTAATTAGCAGTGCTAAAGAAAAGTGAGAGACAGGTCTACTAACTGACTCCGTATACATCACAGGTCTCACCAAATGTACACCATTTAATCTTACTGTATTACAGAAAATGTGTGCGCTGCGTAGCTGCTTTCTTATTACCTGTCTACCCGATTGGACTTCGTATTCTACTGAGCACCTTGATTACTCTGGAAGGCCTAATGATTGCCATAACGTACAAAGGCATCACTGCAGATCAATTCCACCCAACAATGCTGTCCTTATAACCTGAATGCAAAAGTTATATTCAAGATGATAATGCAGCCATCCATCATGGCAAAAGTTACTTATCTAATTTAACCAAACTGTAACACGCAGAATTATGGATGTGAAAACTTGCAGTAACCGTCTATAAAATCGCTATTGCCACTGTCCAAAAATTGCAATCAGAAGCCATTAAAACATTACCACACCGTAACACATAATACAGACCAACTTCAGTTGCGTCCATGCATGGCACACACACAAACACTATGGCGTATTAAGTGTTGACCCGTCATCGACACATGTATACCAATTCTATGCACAGGTTTGTAATTATTTGTCTGAGCCTTACTGCCAGTGAAAACGATTAGCAAGCTCAAGGGCACGGTGCTGAACAAGAACGCATGCGCCTGAGAACAGCAGCGTTGGGTAGTGAGAACCTAGCACTACTTTCATGCCATCCTACAAGTGAGCTGTTCTGGAGATCAGACTTTCCACCCTGACCTTCCCCGAAGGAGGCAGTGATCACTGAAGAATCGTAGGGTACTCCTCCAGAACAATTTAAACACCGTACAGCCTCGTCCCATGGAATCACTGCAGTCTCCGCTGCCCATGGCGGCCCTGCAGTGGTTGGGTATTCCCACATTTTTCTCCAGCTCCTGTACATTGAAGCCAAAATAACGGTTACAATTTCACTCCACTTGAAGTTTATGCCAATTATATTCATAATCAGGATTTCGGTCTATATACTTAGGTATTGAACTAAAGTTAATTTAGAGTGCCAAATTATTTTACCCCAATTTTTCTCCCCAATTATGTTTCCTCAACACAGTAATTCCCCACACAGCTCAAGAGAACTGAAGATCAGTGAGCATTCCTCCCATCCCACCGCCAAGCTACTTGCCTCTTTACATCCAAAAGCTTGACTGTAGATGTTGGTGAGTTAATGGCCAGTGTTTGAGTTCAACGGGTGCCTGGCTGAAGTAGCAATGTTAAGGAGACCCAGTTCCTGTCACATGATTTCACAATCAAAGAAGCATAGTCAGTTACAGAACTGTGAACCGAAAGGTGAAAATAAATGCTACACCCTTTAAATTGTACGGCCCTGTATGCTGCCTCCATGTGCATGTAGTCATGAAGATAATCGCATATCTTCACTGCTCGTGTGGTCTGGGGTGTGACCCCATGCCTACCCTCACAGAGCCTGGGCCACAGCCCTAGCCTGGAACATTCCCTCCTTGGAAAGCAAACAAGTGGAAGACTGTCCAGCAGAACTAAAAAGATAAGAAGTTGTATAACTGACATCGAGTTTCTGTTTTCTTCTAACGGTAAGTAGAGTGCCCAATAGCTTGTCTCTAGAAGCTCAGAACACTAAGAAAATGAGTCATTTTTAAGCCCTCAAGGAGTTTCAAGGCTGTTTTAGCTTAACTCGCTAATTAATTACAGTTGACTAAAAGAAATGTCAGATTTGTTTCAAACTATTAAGAAGCTTTCAAAATATATTACCAAAATATACTGTCTGTCCTTAATCTTGGCATGTATAATTTAACGCAATACAAATGTCATTTTTGTTTTCCAAACCTCTGGTTAACCTTTTCTATGTGAAGGTAAGTATGGTAATTATTAAGTTTTAAACTGCAGTGTTAATCGTCTTTAAATTTTGATACAGCAGTGATATTTTAAACCACACTGGGAATCCGGTGTGCAATATTTGTTCCGTACCCATTGTGTTGCCATTGTTGTAGTCTGCTAAATGTCATAAACTAACATTAGTGATATTTCTCTAGCTTGTCTGCTTGGAACTAATATTCACAAAACTGCAAATATTGTAAGATGGAAGTAAACTTTGATCAAAATTTTGACTTGGATGAGGACATCTTAATAGAAGAATTTCAAAAGCACTACAGAACACCAATTCTGAAGAATTCACTGCCTCATAACGCTACAGCGCACCCTACTGGCCAGGCTGCTGGTGACCTCAAGCGGACACCTGCAGGACTGGCACCTGCTCTTGAGTTCCTGGGTGTTAAGAGGCAACTGGCAGGGTTGAGGATCGGAGGAAAAGGAGGATTGGGGATATTACCAGTGCTAATAAGAACATGGACTTTAAAACCTTAGTGAGCACTCCTTTAAAGTCCCGTTGGATTACAGCCAGGCACGGTAACCACCAAACTTTGTATAGTATGGTACTTTTGTTTTGCTCCCAGTTGTAAGTAGAGGTGAGTGAAAAAGCTGACAGAAACAGTTATTTATTAATGTGTATTGGTAACCAGAACAGCAAATGTCAAAAACCGCAGGGCTCAAAGTACTGTGAAAGACATCCATTCATTATACATCACGGTTCATTTTTTAACTGCACTACTTCATTAATTTGAATACTTCACTTAGGGGTTGATTTGAATTTAAACCGTGCTGGATTAACCCACTAGTACTAGTGAATCCTAGAATAACCAGGGTTAGATGGTGATGCAATCCAGGGTAATTCATCTGTGCTGTAAAATGCTCAAATACAATCCAGCTGTGGCTTATCCTGAGTATAGGCTAATCAAATCGACGCCTTTCTTATTACCTTTGTATAACATAAAATTGACACTGATGAAGGCAATAGTCTAGAACATTTTTAATACTTTATAACATTAATTTCGATAAGGCGTTGAGAGAACAGATGAGAGAACTGAGAGAACAGATGATAAACAACAGATCATGTTATATTCTCAGTGTAGAGCATCTATTATATATATTATTATTATTATTATTATTATTTATTTCTTAGCAGACGCCCTTATCCAGGGCGACTTACAGTCGTAAACAAAAATACATTTCAATGTGCCAATATGTTCCAATAGAACATGTATGTTCACGTTAGAGTATAAAGGCCATCAAACCATACAGATATCCAAAAAGAATACACGTCTTTTCATTGAACTGCAGAGGACACGAGCGCTGTATCTCATACTGTCTCCACCACACTGTAAGGGATGAGTGTTTTAAAAGGCACTTCAGAGCCGAGAAATTCCTACATGGCTGTTGTGGTTACTTTGCACTCTTGGTCCATTCCTACATTTTCGTAGGCACCCTCATGCTCCTTGGACCTGAAACACACAAACCGTTTCTTCGTTAATGAGTGTGTCAGTAACATCTACCCCCCACTACAACTGGGAATTCAGAATTAGAGCTATCAGTCTGATGAGCTGAGCATGGCATACATCAGCAGAGGGGTCATTGGAGAAGTAGTGATTGGGTTCTGGAGGAATTACTGTTGGGAGTCTGGAAGTTTTAAAAGAACAAACTCCCAGAAGCTTTGGCTTTCAATCTTGCGGCGGTTACCAATCACTGCGTTTCCTCTGACTCCCGTATTTTCAACGTCGTTCCTTCACGTGACCTCTTAAAGTGAAATTCGAGGGCACGCTGGAACTGCAGCAATGAAATATCTTCAAGAAGCGGTCAGTAATGACGGGTCTAAAAGTGAAGGCCAAAAATGAAATGTTTACTATGGAAGTTGTTTAATGGATCTACCATGAGGTATATTTGCAGAAATTAACTTGTCTGTTGCCACACCCTTATTCTCTATGACATTTTTGCTAATTTTAAGCACATTTTTCCAGTTTTTTTTTAAATGTGGGCATTATCTTTAAACAGTACCGCCTTTAAATATTGATCACATCTCCATACTGAAGACTGGGGTTGTTTAAAGGTGGTGCTCACTTCAAAAAAAAAAAGGATGCAGTAGAAAAAATGACCTTCAGTTGAGCAAAATTGTACGTGAGCCTACATAGGACTGGATTCACATAAAAAAAAAAACAATAAGAATGTGGCAATAGAAATGTTATTTTCTGAACATATACCCTATGATAGTTCAATTAATGGTAAGCCAACTTGCATAGGAAATGTTTCCATTCTTAGACCCTTGTCCCTTTATAAATGCTATTTAAAAATCAAAAGCACATTTACCATCTTGTGCGAAACCTTTATAATATTAGGTAATATTACTAGAATTACATTATTCGCTCTAAGCACTTTAACATCGACCCTAATTTGATATTAACTATAAGTGCAAATTCAAACAACAGTGCAGCTTTAGTTTACTTTTTTAAGCATTAGTCTGTAAATGATCTTCTTATCAGTCAGGTATTTATTACTTCCTCCAATTTACACACAAATGCTTCACTAATGGCTGAAAAGAGTATGTAACCAGGAGACTAAAAGGAATAAACTCAAAACATCAGTCTCTCACCTGACTGCATCCAGGACGAGTTCAGAGTTGGAGCCGTTGGTCAACACATAGTCATGTACTTTCACATGCTGTGGATCGGCCTCCTCACTGGAAAGTAAAAGAACATGCTTACTGCGGCTGTTTTAGAAAAGACAATCTTTTTAAACTTAAACATGGATGTTTTGGTCTTCTCACTGGTGGTTGTATAAAACACAAGTGAGATTGCGCTTAGAATGGGTTACTTAGTCATACTGTTGATGCTGAATCACTGCGATCCTAAGACCTGGCCTAAGAGTGTGAAACTACTGTGAAATGGAAGAGCACTGATAGGTCGAATTCTCTTGTTCAGAAATTGTGTTTTATAGGTCCTAGCAACCTGTTACACACACACACACACACACACACACACACAATGGACAAGACAGCTAAAGATTCATGTATCGATTTCTTTACATGATATTGTATATTGTAAGTGGTATACAGTTTGAGCAGCTTCATGGTACTCTGGCCCAAAACATCTCTTATACAAAAAGAGATCTATTATACAGAAATTCTAGAAGTTTCCAATATCAAACAAAAACAATACAGTGTAGCTAATACACCACGTTTCCAGAATGCTCCTAGCAATACAGTAAATAGAAATGGAATTGGCTTTAGCAGATCAACTTTGCCAAGTGATGGCAAAACCAAACTTTGTTGAAAGAGGTTTCTCTTTTAATGAAACTACCAGGAAGAGGAAGACCACTGTTTTTATTTTTATCCCGGTTTTGCCAGGGCTGCAGCACCCTCTGGGGGCTAGTCTTGCCTAAACATACGAACACAAACAGGAAAGATACTGATGCTTGAGATTTGATTGGAACTGTAAAAAATCTTCCTGTCGGATTGGTAAAGATAAATCAAATGTAAAGGCTTTAGAAGATGGGAATTTTGCCAACAAGTGATGGCAAAAATGAAATATTTATTATGAAAGTTGTTTCTCTTTTAATGGAACTACCATGGGATTCATTTGAAGAAATCAACTGTTTTTATTTTTATTTATTTTTTGCCACGTTCTTATTTTTCTACGATCAAATCCTATGTAGGCCCACTAGGCTTACCTTTTATTGAGGAAAATGGCAGTTATTGGTAGGATTGATTGGAATAACTTAGTTAGCTCTTTGTACTTTAATCTCAACTCTAATTAAATACTGAATCTAATTGTAATTATAAGTGTGAATTCAAACAACAGTGTCCTTTCCTTGATTACTTTTTTAAGCATTAGGCTGTTTTAATGTGTTATGTAAAAAAGTGAATAAGTCGGTAGGTGTGGCCTACATGTGTATTATTTCACTAATATTTTGTCATTTCTATAGGTTGTGTGAAATACAACTGAGATTTTTCTTTCTAAAAACCTGAAAATATCTGCTTAATAGATATTTCTGTACAACAAAACACCATCAGGAAAAAAGACCCAGTTTTGTTTCTGTTTTTCTGAGCTGTAACAAAGCTTGAAGGTCTCATTTATAACCTCCTAAAACAGACAACAACTGCTCCACCAAATCATTCAGCTTTTGAAGCAAATTGATATTTCAGGTACCACTGCACTTCTGAGACGGATTGCTCATTAAAATATTTAGCATATTCTTAAAAAGAAGACCTAAGAGGAGGATACTTCATGAGTGTTCATAGAGGACTATAGTTTTTCCATGATTGAGGACAGCCGAATAACCCACGGAAGGCACCCTGGGTTGTTTAAGACCTGAATTTAAAAGTACTGTGATAGTACCAACAGAAGAATTGTGTTTATATAACATGTACAGTGTTTGGAAGTATGTTTAGATGTGTATTTAACAGCTGATATCGGAGATCATGCTCTGCATCTGCTTAGCACCGCGATCCACTGGATTTGAATGAATGCAAGTCAGATTCCAAAATGAGATCCAGTAAAAAAATATTCACTCAGGCCGCAGAATATGAAAAAGCTATTCGATGCCAGCTATCTCAACGCTTATTGTATAAGATTATCTATTCAGGGAGAAGTTTAGTAAGCAAGTAGCCTGAGTGGGGTTATCAGGCACCAATTTCTTCATCCCGTTGTACCGCTTTCATAGAAAAAATAGAACATTTCGGGGTACCATTTTACTTGTGGGATTGCTTGCACATTAAAATATTGTGCATATTTTAAAGTAGAGATGACAATATTAAACGGATCTCCGTATCCCAGCAAACCCAAATCCTTTGTTATTCTTCAATAAGGATACATTAGGTGCAGAAAATGATTTCTTACCATGTTGTGCCACAGCTGCTCCAAAGAGAAGGCAGAGCAACGCAACTGAAGTCTTCTGCATTGTATACAAAAAATGAAAAAGCAATAAATAAACAGCAGGGCTCTAAAACTGATGCTTTCCCAAGCAAGGCAAGGTGCACAGTGTCCAGCTCTGTAACCTGTTCTCATACCTGCATTCCTGTGTGGTTAATATAGAACCTTGGACTCCCAGCAAAGCTCTCCAGCTGACACACCCCCACACACATAAAGAGCTGGTTAATAATCATTTACAGATCAGGCTGCTTTGCGTATTCTGTCAGGATGTTTACATGGTAGCCTGGCTTGTTCCTATGAATTTGCAGTGCAATGTTTCTTGTAAAAAAAAAAAAAAAAAAAGTTGATTGTATTGTGTTATTAACTATTATTCTTCTTGGATATGTTACTGTGGTGATAAAGGCTGGGAAAGGGAGTGAAATGATGGGCGGGGGGCATGTGGTAGTAGGATAAAATCAACGGGATGGAAAAAGGGAACGAAGATGTTTTTTTTTTTTCTCAGTGATAGTGGACTCATCTTTAAAAGTACTTCACCAATGTGGAAATTAAATGGGCAAATAAAATGTTACATTGATGAGCGTGTGGAATGCGAGTCTGGTTACGTTCAGACTGTACAATGCTCTTGTCAGACCCCACCTAGAATACTGTGTCCAGTTTTGGTTGCCTCACTACAAAAAAAAAGACATTATTCCAGTTGAGAGGTGAAGTTCAACAATCCCAGGACACAATGGCATGAGATACGAGGATGAGTTAAAAGAGTTAAATATCTTCAGCCAAGAGAAAGGTATCTAAAACACTAGGAACATTTAAAAACAATTAGATCCCCCTAGTAAAGAAAGAAAATCACTGTGCTCTCCTTAATTTGAATGAATTGCTATTCCTGTCTGCCATTAGTTACCATGGTTATAACAGATAATTAGAGCCTGCTTAATGAATGTATTTATTTGAAAAGGTTAAGTAGCACATTACTCACAGAGAGTCGACAGTCTCTTCTTATTATTGAATATAACCCATCGTTAACCTGTCCCTATTACAAACCCAAAACTATTTGTTGAATTCCATCCAGAGATCCCAGTCAGTGACAGAACCACTACAATAGTCTATTCATAATCTATTACTGTATTCCGCCGAGCTGCTAATCCTTCTGAACTCGGAGTGGCAATTGCAGATTAAAAAGGGGCTGTATTCCCCTGAGGAGGAGATTGCTTTGCTCTTTGCCTCTACGATACTGCCTATATGGAAGTTCACAGGCAAGCAGTGGTTGGTGACAGGGCTTCATTAGCGCTGGTGAATGGGGTAGGTCTGTAGAGAGCAACCCCCTTCTCCACTCTGGGGAGAAATTAATTGAAATGCCTTTGAATGAAGGACGTGGGCCCTGACTCAGTATTGTTTTCCCACATTCTGCTGAGCAAATTAACAGCCCCCTTCCATATCTTCATGGTGGTCTATGGGGACTGCACTCTGATTTACTCACAGATAGTGATGGGACATTCTCCAGCAATGCTTGGGTCCCGTCGATGGGAATTTTATTTGCTTCTTGTCCCAGGTTGATCCCATTGGTATTTTCATTAGCCCAACTCCTACTTTTGTCAGGTGGACTGGATTTCTGATCGGTACTGTCAATGTTTGCCAATGTTGATCTTCATACGGTGACTGATTCACTTCATATAAGAGGTGGTGTCTGTCTGCATAAAAAGATGTCTCTGTCTAAAAAGCATAGCTATATCTATCTGTCTCTGAAAAGAATCTCTAAATATCTGTCTAACTAGATTCTAGAGATATATGGGTCTGTCTGTCTGTACTTTTGTCCATCTGTACAATATGTCACACACAAGTTTGGATATATCTGGAAAAACTACTTAATTTATTATTTTTCTTGGAAATGTCACTTTTACAAATACAGATATATATATATGATAAATGTTTTATATCATAAATTAACAATATAATATATATGATCAATAATATGTTACGTTAACATATTGAATTACATACTATTATGTTTTCCTTAACTTTAAACTGACATTTTGAAAAATGTTTATTTACAAATGTAAAATAAAATACTGTAATACTATTATGGTTTTTTTTGTTTTTTTTTTTAAAAATGTTGTATTTTTTAATTATGATTATTACCGATGTCACATATATATATATATATATATATATATATATATATATATAATATATATAATTGTAATCAGCAGTTTTGGCCAAGATTCCCAACTTTGCAGGTGCTAAAAACATTCTTTCTCACACGCACATTTATATCAACATAAACTAGCTACTGTTGTACACAGTCGCTGAAGGGGCAGTCTTTGTAGTGGGAGATTGAGACAAGTGCCCTGGATTCAATTCAAAGTAGCCCGCTGGGAATTACGAGTTAGAATATTTTGCTAATAAAACTAAGAGAGCAATACAGTCCGAAAGTGAAAAAACGTATTAACAAGAACCTCATCCCAAACCTGGCACGTCCTCCCTATGTTAACCGACTGGTAATTGCGTGAGAGCCGTGATCTAATCTGCTGCTGCTGCAGAGGGCAGTGCGTCCCCGGGGACACGGTGTGAATGTGATGTTTCAGTTTGTCACTCCGGCGGTGGGAACAGGTACAGAGGACTGCACCCGCTCTGCAGGCGGCCAGTGGAATTAAAATATATCCCCTACCACGACATATCGCCTAGTCTGTGATTGACAGGGCATATCGGTACACCGACACTGCAAGCATAAACAGTGTCAATAAATAAAACTAATTGGAAATGGATTATTGATCAGTAATTAAATGGAATTGGTGATATTGAATTAGCTTTGAATGGAACCCTTTCTCTGTTGTGTCAGTGTTCCCTCCCTTCCTTTATTTATCTCACTCTCTATATATATATATATATATATATATATATATATATATATATATATATATATCCCTCTCTCCCCCCCCTCTCCTGTCTCAGCGTCTCTCCCTTTCTTGAGCATCATCCCCTCCCTGGGGGGTTCTGTATCAGTGTCTTCTGGACTGGAGTGAAAGGCTGGTTGATGGGTATCAGCGGCTCTCACTGGCTCTCCATGGTAATGAAGAGAGAATGGGGGAGAGGGAGGGTTGGGAACAGAGTCTCTCAAGCTACACACCTCCTCTGGGGCCTGAGAGTGGTGGGGAATATAGATTGCTTTTTGATGCCCCTGGTTTATTAGCACACAACGAGTTTGTGTCAGACTGTTGCTCACATAATCATAACTCTAGTATAATATAATCTGCACTGAAGCATGGCACCTTTTAAATATTTATTTATTAATATACATATGTCCAATATTCACAGTGCTTGTAGACATAGTATTATGTACATATAAGGTATCATAATTAATATTATAGTATGTAGATTAATCAATTGCAATATTATATTTCCTTTTTTTTCCAAGTGCAATATTTTATATAAGCAATGCAGAAACACAGTTGCACACTGATAGCTCTGGTAGAGTTGCAATGCATTGGCTTTATTTGTAGATTTCATGCTGGTGTGCATTTGTAGGCTCATTTTGCCTGCTCTTTCAGTAGATTTCAGTTCTTTTCAGACACCACTAGATATCACTGTTTCGCAGTGAAGCAACTAACACACAGGAGGCTGTGCCTTTAAAGAAACCACTAGATGTCACTGTTTTTTTATCAGTGACTGTTTCTGTAAAGATTTTCCTCTTGTCCTTTTGTATACCACAGCAGTATAGTTCTACATATTGTTTATTAGCCAGTACTAATCCACCCCTAAACTAGCTTTATAAATACCTTGACAGCTTATCCAATTGACTTGATTAGATTAGTTAGCACTGTCCCCTTTAACAGCTATTTAAGAGAGCCATCAAGAATGTCTGAATAATTGTTAGTTAAAATGATTTTCTGTTTCTACAAGTCATAGGATTATTGTATTTAATCATTTATTTTATTTTTTATCATTGGACACATTTAGGAAGTTAGGTACCTAGGTTTTTTTTTATTTATTTATTTTTTTTTTTTGGCAACTTTTTTTAAAATTTTTATGGTAATTGAATCATAAAAAATATCCAGACACTCATTTAAAAAATAATAATAAAACACATTCAGACACTCATTTAAATAATAATAATAATAATAATAATAATAATTCAGGATTACCAACATATTTGGTAAGAAAGGGGTCTGAGTGAGGAAAACTGGGGAATGAATTGGCATTTTCCCTTAAATACCAAATAATTGAATACTAACAAGGCCAAAGTTGTGGCTACTTTGTTTTTAAATGGATCAGTTTACACAGTGTAATAATAGAAGGGGAAGGGGCACCACTTCACTAACTACATATAAAACACATAACTTGAAACAACTGAGATTTGCAACATTTGAAGAAAAAAAGAGAAGGGCACACTTTTCTCAAGATTTTATTTTTTTAATAAAAATTATTTGTGATATAACCTTGCATATATATATATATATATATATATATATATATATATATATATATATATATATATATATATATATATATATGTATATATATATATCTAGATAGATAGATAGACAGATAGATTTATTTTTAGATAGATAAACATGATTTTACCAAATAGATAATTAAATGTGATAGAGGCTTAGTAAGATTAATGGTACCAGGTTTAAAAAAAGCAAAAACATTTAAAATAAAAATAAAAACATATTACATACAGTACAATATTTACTGAATGGAAGTGGAGTTTGGAAGTACTGCAACACAGAAACAAACACTGGAGAGAAAGAGGAGGGTGGGTTCAATGTACCATACTAATCCACAAAAATAATACAACGACAATCTTCATTATTAAATATGTATAGCTCAATTTATAAGCACACTGAAGAGAAGAAGACTTGTACCTCTAACACTAACATTAAAAAAAGCAGTTATTATTAATATCAGAATATTATATCCATACATCCGTGTTCAGAAACTTTTAAAATAAAATAAAAAAGGAAAAGACTAAAAGCAACCCCACAGTCTCACACCCCCATATGTTGCATTTACCATGGAAAATACAAATATTTACATAGTTTTCATATATCCTGCCTTTAATGCATAAAAGTAAAGGTGATTTCCTTATGAAAACCTAGATTACAATATACCTGCTGTTTCCAGGATTCTACCTCCTTTAAATTCTCCCGTTTATTGATTGACGCTACTTGTCGGGTAGCACTGTATACATGCAACATAATGCATATTAAATATATATCACAGCACACTGTATTGGCACAATGGTATGACTCGATTCCCACTGCAGTATGATGGCACCATGTAAGTACTGGGTTACTGTACATTATCAGGACCACTGCACCATATTTGTGTTAAAATGTGTTGTGTTTCTATTGCAGGAAATGCTATGGTTGCTAAAGGTTACTACGGGTTTCTTTGGGGTGACATGCTCATTATATTATTATAACAGTAATGATATTGAAAAAAATAAGTAATTTAAAACCTTTTATTATTGGTTCTTATTGCAAAAAAAAAAAAAAATTCAGGAGCTGCTCTTCTGTTGCATTCTCCTGCTATGCACATCTGTCATCTACTTTGAAATTAAGCTACTTCAATTTGGCTGAATGTAAGTAAACGGCTATCATAATAATACGTTTTAATAGTTTTAATTGGCCACTTTTCAATCACACTTTCTTTAAGGAAATGATTTAAGTTTGTAGGTATTATCTGGGCTTAAAGAATGTTTTGAAGCATATGAATAAACTTTAAACCATCTCTCAAACCCAATTCATTAAAAGTAATTAAAAAAAAGGTTTTAAAGGGATGTTACAGTTTTGTGAGTGGGTCCAATGTGTAAAACAGAAATCCTTTTGAATGAGTTTTGAAACAAGTGAAGAGCGTAGATTTTATCTTTTGACTTCCACTCCTGGGTAAACTATAGTTATTCATATACAGAAAGACTGGTCCCACTATGGAGTGAAACTAGCCTCAAATGAAGATACACTGTACCTTTTCTCTGAAACAGAAAAACAAAAAAACTAAAGGTACCATTAAAAAGAACTGTCCCATTTCTCTGTACTCAGTTTCCCATAATTGTGAGTCTGTAGTTCCCAAATATTTGTAGACTGCTTATAACACCAGCCTGAAGTGTCTTCCCAGGGTGAGTCCATTGTTCAAGATCCACTGTGAATTCAAAACTTCAAGGGAGTACCTATTATAAAAGTATTCTACAGACTGAAGAGACCAAAATACTTTCCTGGACCAATCCAATATAGAACGAGATAAGAAAGCATTGAGTCACCTACAGCTCCTCTAATGTTCCCCAACACAGTCTCTTTCACACTCAGTAGAGTATGTAGAGATGCTGTATTTATTTATTGGGCTTTGTTCCATTTTTTTCCCCTACTTTTTCTAACTCATCACCGCTGACCACCGCCCTCCAGTGGCAGGGTGGGGTGGTGCATTTTCCTAGTTGCAGATCGGGACTCTATAGAATCCTGTTCCTCTGTGAAGCTGTCTGGGCTCGTGTCTCCGTCCAACAAGCTACCGCAGCTGGAGTTGGGAGACAGCATCTGAAGGAGGTCCTCTCTCACCAGGCCACTCTCGTGCCCCTGTCTCCCTCGCTGGCTACCCTCCTCCCCATCCTCCTGGTCGCTCAGGAGCTTGGCGAGGAAGTTGATGTATTTCATGGTGAGCCGCAGGATCTCGTTCTTGCTCAGCTTCTTGTCGGGAGGGTGGGTGGGGATCAGTTTGCGGAGCTCAGCGAAAGCACCGTTCACATTCTGCTGCCGCCATCGCTCTCGGCTGTTGGTAAAGATTCGCCGAACTATCTTAGGCGGGGAAGCTGCAACTAGAATGAGAGAGAACGCATTAGAGAAAAGATTCTTTTATATTATAATGTAATGCAGTATTTTAGTCAGCTTAAGGTTGCAGTTGGAAATCTTTTAATCGGTTTGTGTTCACGATTTTATGTCTCTTTAAAAACTCCCTTGACATCAGTATGGCTCTTTCAACCAAAAAGTTTGTGCAACCCTTGTTCATTGTACAACTAATTAAATGTAACCCTTGTAACCCTTTTAAGCAAGCCATGACAGAACACCTGAATAATTAATGTCTGACAGTTTTTTTTGCCTTGCCCATTGAGAATGGAGACACAGCTGACAGCTTCAACAACAATGAATCTTCTTATCAAATGTTTTATCCTCAAATACATTTTCAAAAGTCAAGACTCTGTTCTGTGGATCAGTCTGCACTGCAAAATATTACACCAGCTTCCCTGAAGGAATTGGAGGCTGGCATAATCATTGAGGAATGGTCAATCCAGAACAATGAAACACCTTACAGACTTGTCGTGAATAATTGCTGTCCAGGTAGGCCCAAGGTTTCCTATTGAAAGTGTTCTTTAATAAATGACAGATGGCACTCATAGGGGAAGATCAGAGAGTGATTGAGTGTAGTCTTCCCTCTAGGTCATGTTAAAGACATGTTTACTTCCCTTTCCACTGTCTTTAGAACAGATCATAACAGCTAGCTGAATGTGCGTTTTAGCATGTTTACCACAAGCACGTACCATCAGCCACTTCCATTTCATACGGGACTGTTCTTCGTTTCATCCTGTTGTTGGGAAACATGGTGTACTGGTCTGGGTCTGGACCAAAACCACTGGTGAAATAATATAGGAATAAATAATAAAGTTAGTATACTGGTAGCATTGCACGAATGATGCATGGGCCACTCAATAAGAAAATCAAACAGTTCACAGGAAAGATTAATTTCATTGACCTTTACCCGTGATAAACCACAGCTGGATTTTATTAGAGCGTTTTAGCACACTGAAGAATCCACTTGATTGGATGTACCATTTATGTATAGAATCCCAGGATAACCAAGGATAGGTGGTTGATGCAATCCAGTGTGTTTCCCAAGAGGGGAAAAATCTATGTTATGTTAAAAATGACTTGACTTGTATTAGCAGATAAAAAGATATTTTTTTTTCACTGGTATTTTGAATTGCATGTGAAAAGAATCAATAGTTGGGACATTCTATTGTCTAAAGAAAGTGCTTTCAAAAGGACACTTTAATCACTAACAAGTGGCATGTGAAAAGAATGAATAGTAGGGACATTCTACATTGGAATAATAAAACCAGCTTTTAAACAACAGTTTCCATTGAAACGTGACAAGCAGTAACTGAAAATGAAAAGCTTTGATTTAATAAAATAATTCAAATAATTTCAAAAGGAATGTTCAACATCAAACCGTTAAAGTTTCCATTGAAACTTGACAAGAGTTCATATCATAGGCCGAAAAAAAAAACAACCTCAAACCGTAAATGGTTAAATTGTTTATTCGATTCAATAGTGTTTTTAAAATATATATTCAAATAACAAACTGTTTTGACAAATACAATAATATTGTTTGTTATACATACATACATACATACATACATACATAAATAAATAGCCAAACGCATCAATTGCCTTAAAATTTCACAATTTCACAATAAAGTTGGCATAAAAGAAAGAAACACGCGAGCAAAAAAAATGTAGTTTATAAATAATGTAACTAATAATCTATAATAATTACATAAATGAATAAATAAATAAAACATGCATTCAATAAAACGTACATTAAAATGCAAAGAATAAAAAACAAACAAACAGACAAGTAGCCTACCTGTTAATAGTGGAGAGAGGCTGCGCAACGTTACTGTAAAGCATCGCTCTGCCTGTGAGAGGAAAACCGGGTGGGCTTAGCTGCACCATTCGAGATTCCCTCACAAGGTCTCGGGGAGGCAACGGTAGGTGTATCGGTGGTCTACACAGCTCCGTGGTCTGCACCTTCTGGATGATATCTACTTTCTGTTCTTTGCCTTTTATATCCACAATCCCTCCTCTCCTGGCCAAGTCTATCACTGCCATTTCCTTTTCATGTTCGCTGGCATTGTACGCCGTTTCCTTGGTAACCCCATTAATGATACGCGTCCCGTTTTGGTGGTCTCCCGGGGCCCCCTCGCCCTGCAGGTCCTTGTCCGGGGCTGTCGTGCTTTCCTGTTTTTCACATGCCTCAGTCTCTTTAAGAAAATCGTGATGGGGAGACTTCACATCCCCCAGGCTGTTTGGGCAAAACTCTGGTTTCAGTTTCTCCATCATTTCGTGGTTGGAAACAGATATAATCTAGCATAAAAGTTAACAACCCCCCAAAAAACGGTTTAGAAAATAAAAGCAACGGAGTGGTATTCCGCGAGGTCACCTAAAGCAAACGAAAGAGAAGCCAGCGCTGTTACAATGAGGGTGGATAGCGGTCATTTCATGCAACACTGTATTTAGCAATAGCAAAGACAATGCATAATGTACTTTCAGGGCGCATATTGTAGACTATTAGTGTTTACGCATACATTTCGAAAAGACATAACTTTACATAATATCTCAACATTTTAATTACTTATCAAACGTGGTTCATATTTTTTTTAATCATATTCATAGGCACTAAAATCCAATATATATGTATTTTTTTTTTAATCTAATTTTTAATTAAACTGTTTATTCCTACATTTAAGCCAAATACAATAGGCCCTATAGTTTTACCTGCCCATTCCCATTCTGAAAATGATCATGTCGTACAGCAGAGGTTTTATACAGCTTTAAAAAATATTTTAATCATTTGAATTCCGATTGTTTATCTTACCCTTTTCAACAGATTAAACAGATATAAAACTAAAAACCTTTCCAAAACCATATACGTGAACTGGGATTCTAATACACACGACTTCGGTGTGAAAATTACCAGTACACTCAACAGTCAACAGCAAGGGGTGTTCTGGTTGCTGTGCATTCTTAACATTGCATTTCACACCTCAGTTTTCTTTAGATAAAAAAAATATTAGACTTTTTTTTTTTTTGCTTCATTCTAATTTCTATATATACCGTACAGTTTTCTGCATTTCATAACTTGAAAAACAGCTGTCAGTTGTCAGACAAACAGACAGACAGACAGAACTTTCTCAAAGACAGGTTTTATTGGTAAAATACGTCACTTGTTTGCTAGTCTTCCTTACAATTTTGTAGTCTTCATGGCAATTTTGTACTTATCTGTAGCCTATATAAAACATCTCCATTTCATTTTTTCAGCAGGTTTTGTGTCACTGATAACGCACAACGGTTAAAATATTATCTAATGCCAACACCTGCCTTGCTGTTTCAATTTACACGGGCTAGTATTAGAGCTGGCAAGGAATTGCAAATAGTAATATACTGAAAGTCCGTTTAAATTCGTTACGCGCTTTTTAAAATAGCGTTTAAATACAAGCGAAAACAATTACATTTTTTTTTTTCATAGTCAAGTTTGATTATTTTCAAGTTTTGACACGGTTTTGTTGGTTGTGGGATTTGTTATAATAATTAAATAAATGAAATAAAAGAAGACAATTGTAAAAGAAAATCGAGATAAATATGAAAAATAATGTATATTATTATTATTATTAGGGTAATATCTAACATAGGCTAATATAAAACATAAATTGAGCATAAAAACGTGTCCACATGTTGTGGTTCATGAGGCTATATATATATAAATGTGGGACCTATAACACAAACACAACATACAATAACCATGTTCCATTCAAATCTAATTCTATATAACCAATTCCAGTTATTGGGAATGAAATATGTTTTTGAGATGGCAATATATTTGTATTTCCGATGATTTGTTGGAGGGCTGTGTCGTGTTCGAAATAGAATTGCTACACCCACAACTTTCAAATGAGATACATTTCCAGCGAATGCTCATTATCGTAGTTTTACAATTGTTTTCGGAAACGTTTCGTAATTCTCGGTTTCAAATAATAACATTTATATCGAAACATCCCGTCACGAATGGACTGCTAGATTACATAATACATTCACTTTTTTTTTACTCAAACTGGGCCTAGAATAATGTATTACTTTTCGCGTTTTAAGATGACGAGATAACACTGGAAAAAAAAACATACGCAGAAGAACCATCCCCAATCAATGTTTCTGTTTTATTTTTTGTGCCACAGACGTTCATTTTACCTCTACGTACCCTCTAATTATTTTGCATTTCACTGTACATCACAGCGTACACTGAACAATAGACATTTCAAAACGTTGCTATTTTTGGATCCTCCCAATGGCGTGGTTAGGAGACCACAAGAATAGTTTACGCAAGAACAATACAAAAAATAATACTACAACTATTTTTGTATTTCATCGTTTATATTGGCAAAATCAACATTTTCCTGGATTTATTTATTCACACGAAAAATATGTTTGAAGATATTGAAAATAATCCTCTGAGTTTCCCCGTCTATTATCAAAACCGCATTATGAAATATGTAGGCTAAAGTTAGTTAGTTTTAGTTGGAGAAGATACCGTAATTGTAGATATTTTTTCATAAGAATTAAAATTTAACAAGATGAAAAATGGCTTTGATATGATACTATACCCAGCTTCATTCGTTTTTAAAAAAAAAAACGTTGCCAAAAGGTTATGAATATTAAACAAACTTTCGTTTTAAAAAAAGGAGGAAATATTAAAAAGAGATTGATTTTAACTCAAATGGCTATACTGTCCAACTTTTAATTCGTTTTAAAAAAGTACTTACCAAAATATATAATTAAGCTATATATATATTTTATATAAATATAAAATATACACACACACAATATATTGATATATAATAAAAATACATATATATAATATATATATATATATATATATATATATATATATAAACGAACTTACCGTTTGTATTTTGATGTTAGAAATTGCGTGGAGCCATTTTGTGTAGGGCCATCCATGTCTGATATTGTGGAGCAGTAAGTGCTGTCTGAAGGTGGATGTGGATTTGTATATAATTCCACAGCACGTCCAGTTTGCTATTTAGTATGTGGAGCGGAACACCAGGGAGCAATGTGTCCGGGCGAGATAAGAGAACAGCACTGGCCATCCCGACCCGATAAGCCACTAAACCCATTATTTATGAAATCATTCATTATTATTGGGCAATTTTGTCAAGGGGAAAGCAGAAAATATTGTAGGAATAACTTTGGAATACCTTGCATTTAAAACCTGCGTACAGTAGCCTATATTGGAGGGGGGGGGGGGGGGCTACGGTGTCAAAAACCCACCACAACCTGCCCACATTCGATATTTATTTTTCTTCCACATAATTATGCCGTGCGGACCGACTTAAATTTAGAGCTAAATACATTGTTGAGATAGGCTGTTGGCGCGGTAAACAAGGCATTGTTTATGTATTTGTTTATTTTTAGGGCGGAGGCAGTTAAGGACATTTATTATATAATATATAATTTATATGTATCTATTTTTTCCGCTACTTTAAAAACATCTGGTAGCGCACAATGATTGATAACATATATATATGTGTCATATATATATATATATATATATATATATATATATATATATATATATAATATATGGATATATTATATATAAGGGATGGGTTATATATACACAACAATAATATGCCGTTTTGCAGGGCACAAATCACCCAGTACATTAAATTGATTAGATCTGTGTAGATCCTGTCAATGGCATATTGTACAGGCGACTTTCCCACGACAACTATATTTAAAGCTGATGTTTTGCAGTTAAGAGACGAGGACAGTATATTCTGAGCAAATATGCTGGGGGATGCAGGTTTTATACACCACACTCACAAGCACACAAAACGTTAAGGAGTTTATTTTCGGGTATAGGCAACACTGTAATTAGGGCTGACGATACAAGATATTCCCGTTTAAACAAAAATCTTAATTTGCGTGGTAATTGAAATGTGATACCTTGTTTGTTTTTTTAAATAACAGTTTAAAACAACAATACTAATAATCATAATATTACTGCTAATAATCCGTGAAAATAAATACATCGCTCTTCTAATACCTCTTTTTTTGTTATGGTTTTATGTATGTGGGGATGCCAGGCGATATTAAGAGCCACCATTATAAATCTCGAAGGGCCCCGCACCCTGTCGAAAGAGATAAGCATTTAACTGGTATGGCAGCCGATAACATGTCTTTATTAAACTGTCTTTATCCAAACCCATGGTGATAAAACTTAAACTTCTTTCCCAGCATTTAATCCTATGGCAGTCAATAACCCTGTCTCATTATCCTATAAAATGCATAAAACGTGAACTTGTTTAGTCCATCCTGGTTAAAAATAGGCTTCTTAACCAGATTCCCCGGTTCAAATCCACCTCAATGAATATATATATGTGTGTGTGTGTGTGTGTGTGTGTGTGTGTGTGTGTGTGTGTGTTTCGTGTGTGTGTGGTTGTAAGTGACTCTGCAAAACCGATAAAAAGCATATTCAAACACCCTAAAGCTCTCATATCGCCTTGGATAAAGGCATCTGTAAATAAATAAAAAAATTTGTATAAATATTTGTGTACAATGGATAATATAGTCCTAAAATATATATATATATATATATATATATATATATATATATATATATAGTTAAATGCAAAACAGATGAAAGCGCAAAGTCCTCACAAAATATAACATTATCCTGTATGATTTAGTAGCATTTGTATAAATATTTGACTGCTTTTCCAATATAGTCCTAAAAAAAAAAAGAAAAAAAAAACACTATCAATACATATTTTTATTATTTCAGTTCCAATTATTTTGACATTTATACAATTTATTTCTGTACTTTAAATGCTATTTTGCACAGAATCCTTGATGTGGGTATTTAAAAGTTTTAAAACTCTTCAAATTTACTCATTTAATCAAAAAATGTTTCAGTCTCGTGCTTTCTGGTTATAGTTTAATTGCATTCAATCTATGGATTTTACACTACCCCAAACATACTAAATAACCAAAAATGCCTATACCTGTCCAGTATAAAAATAAATTTAAACATCTTATACAACAGATGTTAAACACATCTTACTTATTTATTGACTTTACACTGTTATTTGGTAACACTGAGTTAACACAATCCTTTGTAATAATAATAATAATAATAATAATAATAATAATAATAATAATATACAAGAGTTTTTCCTTTGTTGTAAATTGTTTCCATAAAAGCAGTATTATCGAAACGGACTATGAAGCTGATGCAACAATAATAACCTGCAAAAGTCAAGTTGGATATGCTGAATAGATCAGTCGGTTAAAACGTATAATGCATGATATTGTTATTGGATGGATATTGGAAGCGATACTGAAGAATGCATTGCGTCCTGAAAAACTAATCAATGAACAACATCATCGTATCATCTGGACCACAGAATGCGGTTCAGTATAATGAAGGTCAGGCAGTTACACTATAAGAATCTGTGTTTTATTCGTTCTTATTAATTTGTACACAGAACTCTGCTGCCGCTATATTCGAAAACACAAGGGGCATTGAACACAGACTTTTCGCGTCACGACCATCATCCGTGCTTAACTGCTTATCCTTTTTTGTCTGTCCCAGGAATCACTGAGTCACGACCGCTCCGTGTAGTTCTGGCAGCACGCGTTAGTATCAGTAGTGAGCAGGAGCGTCACGCCGGGGAAGGCATTCTCTGTGTCACAGTTAGCGCCCTGCAGTGGCTGGCAGGAAACCACGCTGCAGCGCCAGCAGACCGCGGAGGGCTGACTGCAGTGAGGGTACCCAGCTGACAAGTTTAAGATGTTTTTTATATTGCAACACATGGATGAATGCATGAATATATACACGGCGTTTCTTATTTTTATCAGAACACTTAATTTCAGCATTAACTGGTGGGTATACTACTAGGCTACACCATTTAACCCCCCCCAAAAATCTTAAAATAATAATTAATAATTAAATTATTATTATTATTATTATTAAAACATATATCTATTCTCATTGAATTAATAAATCATTGTTTCTGGTGTTTTCTGTGTTTCTAAAAAAAAAAGAATTGCATTAAGCTGTCATGACATTGTAAAGACCCATGACGGTATCGACATCGTGTATATTAAAACTATAACAAACCGGAAGATGCATTTTTTTTAACGTAAGATGGCGACCCTGAAAAATGTCAAATTTATCCATCTTTTGTGTGACGTTGAAGAATTTTACACTATGCGCTGGAATGGGCGTGGTTAATGCATCCCGCTCAGTAAGTATCGCATTGAAATTGCAAAACGATTTTTGAAACAGTGTAGACCTAATTTGAAAATGTACCATGGCCTTTAGCGTCACGCGTGAACCCTGTAGCTCTGTACTGGATTAAAATATTATGATTATGCTACTAAAATAGTGTTTATTATTGCAGCGATGCTTCTTTCTTCTCAAGTTCACCTCCAAAGGAGTTATTGGTTTTGTGAAAAACATTAAAATAATTTAAAAAAAAAACTGAACGAGGGGCTAAAAATTTAAACACACAAACACACACATTCGTTTTATATATATATATATATATATATTTGGCTATATCATGCGGCCTTATTGCATTATTAATCCAACATATGCAATTGAATCTTCCATTAATTTGTTTTAATTATTTATTTATTTATTATATATTTATATATATTTCATAGGTAAAATATCTAATGTTTTTCTAAGCCACATTTGCCAGTTTGGGATGAAGGATGTTGATGGGGATGGCGACGTTTGTCAAGTAACGGTAATTTACTGAGGGCGTGTTTTTTGGAGGTTAATTTGTTTGGTAATTTAATGCTTGGAGGATATCTAGGGGGGAGAAGTATCTTTTCCGCTATCCATATTCTTTAAATAATGTGTCATAGCGACGCTTCTCCACTTCACTAAAAGTATGTTTGCTTCAATCGATAACAACAGTTACCATTTGAAATAATAGTTTTCCACTAGAACTTTTTATTAAAGCAATTTGGCTTCAAAATCTTTTTTATTATTAATTTAACATATGCAATTGAATCTTCCATTAGTATTATTTTTTATTTGTTTGTACCACATATGCCAATTTGGAATTAAGGAATGGGGAGGCGCAGTGGATCAACTGTAAATAAATGGAAATGTTTTATTTATTATGTATTCGCTATTAAAGATAAAACACCTGTATCATGACATGGGGAGTAAAGCCCTTATTTCTGAGGACTTTTAATAAGATTGATTATATAAAAAAAAAAAAAATTTCTAAATCGTGACCATTCTCCACACTATCCATATTCTTGTCAATTAGGTACCATTTCCCGCACTACTACAAAGTATGTTGGATTTACAAAAACAACAGTTACCGAAATAATAGCAATACCTTGAACTCGACATTTTTATTAATGTGCACATTTTTTATTTTTCGTTTTCATTAGAGTTGAAACTATAGTCCAAGCTTATGTGTTCTGCATATTGCAATGTTTCTGATCTCAAAAAACATCTCATATAATTCAGGTTTGATGTGTAATTTATGCACTCAGTCCCAATATAACATTTTGTTATGAGGCTCAGTAAAGCAACAGGTTTAATGATCTCTCCTGTAGGTCAAACAGATCAAGGATAAAGATCATTATCTAACACAACATTAAAAATATAAAATATTCAGTGTATACCAATAAATAAATCATGAACAAAGTTATTTTGGTGAATTCTAATTGAATGTACTGCTGCTTGTGAATTAGGTATTGTGCATGAAGACAGTGGCGGAAGTTATCGCAATGCTGGAGAAATACCCCATTACTAAAGAAGAACTTGAGGTATGCCTGTTTTCTTTGGCCATAAATCCCAATACAGAGTTATAAAAAAATGCTTAGCAACATTTGAATGAATTCACATGCACTGGTACACACAAAATCAACAAGCTGCAAAGCAAATCTATCTACGGGCAAGTTCTGAATCACTGGACTTGTGTTTCCAGGTAGTAACTTTAAGCAATTCAAATAATAAAGCAGATGTAAGACACACCAGTAATGTATCTATTTTAATGCTTAGTACATTATCTGTATGAAGGTGTTGGGTATTTTTGAAGTTACCATTTCCCAGTTTAGTGATTTAAGCGTAGGACTGGGCAGTTTGCTCACACAACCAGTCTGATCAGTGTCGAACATGATATGCTATATTTGACTAATTTCACTTTTATTTATTTAGGAAACAAGATTGGGAAGACACATTAACAACTTGCGTAAGAAGACCTTGAACACAGATCTTTCCAAACGAGCCAAAAGGCTGCTGAAAACCTGGAGGAAGATCGCTCTGGTCGGGCAGGAGTCAATGGTGGTAGCTCCTGGTGTCACTGCAGAGGCAGACACAGACACACTGGAGATGGCCTTTCCAGAAACTTGTTTTCCAAAGTCTGCAGATGTGGACAACAGGAATGTTCCTCCTTCCACCAAAGACCTATCCTTCACTCAATACAACATGCGCCTAAAACAGGAGGTCACTGCAGTGGACAGCCCAGAGGTCATCACCAGCCCCACAGCTGAGTCAGCGAGCCCGGGTTTCCTCCCCTATAGACCCGTCACCTCTTCTAAAGCAGTGCCCAAGGTCGCCAATCACAGGCATCTTGCCAGAAGCAACCAAGTGCCACCTAGCCCCAATTCTGGTCACTCGAACCCTTGGCTGGGGAAACCCGAATCCTGGCCTAGAGTATTTCAGGAACCTGGAAGTTTGGAGACCATTTCCCCAGCCAGTTGTAGCACACCTCCACACAGCCCAGCTGCTGTCGCTTCAGGTTACTCTGCGAATCACAAGTGGCCCCAGTCAACACTGCCTTTCCCAGTCAGTCTGATGGAGCGTGTTGAAGAGGTGCAGCACACCAGTAGTTCTCAGCCCTCAACCTTTGATAACCAGAACACAAAGCTCCCAATATTGCCCGAGATTGGTTATAACCAGCCTAAGGACAATATCGGTTCACTAGTGCCTACAGACTGTTTAGACACGGAAAGGATTCCTTTAAAAAACAAACCCAAAAGAGGGAGAAAGAAGGGGAGGCTCAAAGACTTCAGAGTGAACCTTGACGGCCCACAATCGGACACGATGGAAAGACCAGGGAGGTTAAAAGAACGGAGAATAACGTACAACCCCTTGACGGGGCAGATTATTCTAGCTAGTCAGAAGACAATAGTGGCCACTCACGATGTTGGGGTACTGGCGGTTAGCTGCGGTCAAGTTTCCGAGCTGCGGGAGAGGAACTTGCAGATTTGGGACAGCATGGACAAGCAGGACTGGAAGGAGTTTGCCAAAAACAAGATCATTCAAAAATACCTGAGCAGCCAGTGTCACAGGTGGTCCTTCTCCAGCTTGGAGCCTCAAGAATACCGTGAACACTTGAGGGACTGCTGCCCCACTTCACAGCCTTCTCTAGTGCTGCCAACAGAGCCTAGCACCAGTATTTCTGGAGTCAGCCGAGAGGTCTCAATGGAGGACGTGGCTCGACTGCACACTCAAAACTGGCAGGGAGTTAACGGTTGTTATGACGACAAAGGAAATTGGTATGACTGGGCGCGGTGTATTTCATTGGACCCTTATAGAGACGAAGGAAAGTTGAATATTTTGCCTTACGTGTGCCTTGACTAGTGTCCCAGATTTGCTATAATTATATAAAGTCACTTGGCATCTACAAGCTGTTCTGAGCAATGACATTTGGCAGGACCATACTATGTTTAAAAACATTCTAGGACCACCCCATTTGGCACTGTATTCTATCCTTAAGGGTTTACTCTTGTTCCCTGGCTTTAGAAGGTAGGCACAGGGTAATGAAACAGAATAATTTCTCCAGAGACTACTTCCTGTGCACTGGTCCTCAGTCACAAATAAACAGGATGCAGGTAAGTAAGTGATGTAGTTTTTCAATGGAAACTCCATCTATTTACAAAGTGTGAAAATTTAGACAATGGCAGCAGCAACAGCACAAAGTAGCCAAGTGACGTTATAAAAATCACCTCATTTATTCTTGGTAAATAGAGGTGGAGAAATAGGTTATTTAGTCATTTTTAGGCAGCTGAAAGTTGTATTTCATTGCGGACCGGTTATTTCAGTATTGTTCGGAGACTTGAATCTTTTTGTTTTAAATACAGCACATTTGTTATGAATACTTTGTGTTTGATTCATATGAAGACATATTTTATGAACAGTTAATACTGGCTGTTATCAGAGGGGTAGATGGATACCCTACTCGTTTCCCCCAAAGATTAGCAAAGCTTGAAGAGCATTTTCAAAAGCAGCAACAGGAGTAACACCTGGGAAATAAAAACAGGCAATATAGTTGTCTTGTATAATAATACTTGTTTGTTTTTACAGTGAGTGGAGAGTGTATGGACTGGGATCCTTTAGGATCCTAGGAAAATGTCAATGAGGTACTAGAAACCGGATGAGCATTGATGTGCCGAATGGCATCCTCTGGTTGTTAACGATGCAATACATTTTAAGTTAATCCCCTTTACACTTCAAAACAATTGGACAGGATATGGATCAATCATAAATTAAGCACATCAGCAGCACATTTTTCTCACAACAACACATTGTTTAAAAAAAAAAAAAAAAAGTTTTTATTTATATCTTATCTATCTCTCAAATAAATAAATATATAAATAAATAAATAAATAAATACACACACACACAGCTGGTTAATTAAATTGCTCTTTATTTAAAAACTTGTAAAAATATAAAATATTAATAAATACAAAACACACACACAGGCAAACCAGGTGAATTGTGTTTAATAACCCCAAAACACTCCTGAGATCTTTTAAAATAATTGAAATAAAAAAAATTATATAACACTGAATGTATAACACACATTTTGGTTCACTGAACTGGAACACAGTGGTTATAAAAGCAACGGGGCCCTCAGATTAGCTAGGAATGCGAATGTGCAGAAGGCAGTCACAGCAGTTCTGTTTAAAGTTCAATACACAACCTATAGGTGGAGTGTACCAACATGGGAGGATCTGATATAAGCAAAACACTGGACTACAAACAGTTCTAAAAGTGCAAATCAAGAGACACACACGTCACACTAAAACCCACACACAAACATGGAAAGGAACAGAGGTTAAGGCACATTTCAGAGGACCAATAACTCAACATGCGTACATTTCTAATTAGTAGGACTTGGCTTGTATAAACAGTACTGTTCCTACAGGAATGAGAGAACCCGAGTTTGTAATCCATAGCACAATTCATTCAGGGAAATAGGTCAAGTTACTCTTTTTTTTTTTTTTTTTTTTTTTTTGCAAATAAATTAAGACATTCAAATCACTTTTTTCTTTTTTAAAACTACAAACCATATTTATGCATGGTTCCTAGATCTAGACAGATTCTTTAAGTGCAGTAAACAACTCCAAAGTCTGTAGGGAAATAAATGCATGTTTGTTTTGTCTGGAATATCCCCAAACCGTTAAATTGATTCTAATCTTAAAGTCACGATCAGATTGCAAAATTGCTATTCCCAGTGGGACAATTATTATGAATATTATTTTCTATACAACAGATGATATTCAAAGTGTGGATGTTCTCGAAACATTAAGTAACAGGAGAATCAACAGCCTGGGAAAAATCTACAGGGCAAATTTTGAATCATGACTAGTTTTTCAAGGTATTAATTTTGAGCAAATAAATACGGAGGCAGATTGGACACAGCAATATGTATCTAAATGTCTCTATTAGAATGCCAAGTACATAATGTGTATATGTTGGCAAGTTCAAAAGCTTCAATTCAACCAAATTCAAGGCTACTTATGTATATTTAGCATTTAAGCATTATTGTTTTTGTTGGTTTCTAAAAAGGTATTATATATCCATAATATGAAGAGAGAACAACTACTCCCATCAGTTTTCAACAAGGTAAAAGTGTGTATCCTTTTTTGTAGCCACATATTGCCAATACATAATAAGACAGGGGGAATGAAACTTTGAGAAACAGAGATTGTGTCAACGCTAGGAATACTTACTGAAGTTCATCATATTTTCTTAGAAAAATGAAAACATTGAAAGGATTGGTTAAAACATGGAGATACTGTTCATATTGGATGGATGCAATGGGATCAGTCAAGTAAGAGATAAATAAAGCTTTCTGGTCATCCAAAAATGTCATTGTAACAATCCTTTTGACACAAAAGTTTTGTAAACATTTTTCCTAAAAAGCTGCCAGCCTGGTTTAATCCAGATATAATAGAAGTCTTTATAGTCCTCCCCATTTATAAAACTCAGAAGAGTTTGGGAAGCTGCCGCAGCCTGTTGACATCTAAAAAGTTCCCCACAGATCCCTGGCTCTCCATATGCTTCTGTGTTACAGGGGAGTCATGTAGGAGCTTGTCAGGGAAAAACTGCATGCCGTTTTCCTTGTCAGGGTCCTGAGAGATGTGGGTAACCCCTGCCAAGAGCTTCATTTTCGGTTTCAGGTCCCTGAGTATCTGCTGGGAATCCTGGTCTGAGAGCTGCTGCTGCTGCTGCTGCTGGGAGGGAATCTCATTGGTAATGTTTTTCAAAATGTTCCCTTCCCAGTCGTTGCACACCCTTGCACCACTATTGCGGTGCGGCTGCTGCTGGAGCAACTCTTGCTGTCTTTCAGCGCCCCTTTCAGCGTAGTCCTTCCTGTAGCTGTCAGACACAGACACCACGGTGGTCTCGATCTGGCTCTCACTGGCCCCCTCCTCTTCCTCCTCACTGCTATCCTCGCACTCAATGAGCCCGTACCTCTTCATGTATTTCCTGGTAGCGAATGACATGTTATTGGGAGACATCAAGCTCATGCCCACCATGCTCTTCTCTGTAGTGGTGTTGGTGTTGTGCTGTAGGATGACGCTGAGGGACTGGGACTCTTCTTGCCCGGTTTGGCGCCCCCCTCTGCTCACGGAGAGCTGGGATAGCTGCGAGTCGTTCAGGTACTTTAAGGCTATGGCGTTGGCTTCCAGGCTCAGGTCCACACCGCTGGGGCCGAAGCCACTCGTAGCCATGTTCCCAAAGGACACGTAATTCAGCCTGGGGAGGACTGCCTGGGGGTATATACAAGCCAGCGTGCTGAAACCGGAGAAACAGACAAGTCAAGCAACTGACCTTTTGTAACTTGAGAAAAATCTTAGCAGGTGACATTTAAGATGTCATTTTGTCCATTTTTGAAAATACAGTAATGCTTATGTAACTGTATAGGTAACATACAAGGTTCTTTGGAATACAATAGTGTATTATTCATCCCGATATATATTATACTGCTTACTTAATTGTTATAAAACTTGGTTACAACATTCCTCACCACATGCTATTGAGTGTATCAATCTGGGGGATGTTTAAGACTAACTTGTCAGTATTCTGGATGTAAGACATTGTAGGTATTGTTGTGCATTCTTACCCACACAGACAGGCATACAAGCAAAGAGAGAGACAACATAAACACATTATAGAAACAGAAACTCTGCAATTTAAAAAGTTACCTGGCACTCTCCACCTTGGCCTTGGTTTTATTGCCTTTCACACAGCGGTCAACCTTCACTCCCAGGTGTTCCAGCTGTTTCAGGGTGGCGTTCCGGACCATGTCCTTGTCGCACTTGCTGGGGGCTGACTGCTTTTTCCGGCTGCTGCTTTGGGACACAGGAGATGAATCCAGGGCCCCTGTCCCAGAGTGCATGGCCCGTCTCTGCCCCGGCTCTTCTTCGTCTCCAGATGAAGAGGCCTGCAAGCGGATGTTCACCTGGCCCTGACATCAAAACACAGCAGGAATCAAAACACAATGCACTTGTCACTAGAATGTCACATCGTGGTAAAATAGCTTTAAAAATCAAATATGCTATGGGAAATTAAGCTTTATAAATATAGAGTGGAAACTACAGTATGGAGTAAAATTGTCTTTGAAAGAAACAGTGTGTGGAGTGCACAAAGAACATTTTACAGTATAGCTTTTTCAAAGTACAAGAAAAAGCTACTTAGTGAGCAATACACCCTTGATGATGAATTACTCACTAAATCTGTGGATATACATACAACCATATATATCTCCAAATGTAAAGTTTTAGAAACTTTAATAAACCACGTACAAATCATTACATAACTGTCTTTATGAAGCCAAATAAATCGTTAATGGGCATTTAAAATTATATATATTTTTAACCAAAACTTACCAGCAAGTCCTGATAAAATTTCTGCTCATTATGCAGTTCACTGTTTGGCTGATGATTCACTTTCTCATTTTCCTGCTTTTTTGCCCCCTCTACTGGCGATGACTGGATGCACATGCTGACACTCTCCCCAAGTTCAGGGCTTTGGAATGTTACCAGGGGCCCCCGCTCATTCCAAGACTGAGATGAAGAACTGAAGATAAAACAAAAAAGAAAAACAAAATACAATTAAGATTAAAAATGAGCAAAGGAAAACACATGAAGGAAGTTCTTCCATTTAAAAATGACTCATCAACTGTATAATATGTGAATTGTAAAAAAAACAAAAAAAAAACAATAGTAATAACAATAAAAAAAAAAAGTATAAAAAAGATACTGGATTTTAAACAAATGCAATTTGAAACATCTATTGGAGACTAGGAGTGTGGTCTGGTGGTTAAAGAAAAATGTTCCCGGACACCACTGACTCATTGTGTTATCCTAACAGACAGAACATGCAGCTGATGCATAGTTCACACATCCTAATCTCTAAATCGACTTGGATAAAGGCATCTGCTAAATAAACAAATAGGAGTAGAAAAATCTGACACCATGTAGACTAACAGACAGACAGGCATTGGCGCATAACATCCCACATGTTTTGTATCAAAGAATAGATTTCTGCTTGAACAATTGTATTTTTGTTGATCCCTTTTGGCTACCTCTGCCAATAATATTTCTTTACCTGCTACTTTAATTTTTTTGGATGAGTATGAGTTTCTAAATGCAGACTTACGTGACTGTATTTGATGTTACAATAGACTCCTCTGCTATGACCTGGGTGCTCTCTGCAAAGCTGTGGATATCGACAGCCTTCAGTGAGGAAGCAATGCTGTTGTGAGTGGTGTCTTCCTCAGTAGTGAGAGAGATGCCCATTTCCTCATCCTGGGACTCTAGCATCGCCACCTCCTCCTGATCTACAGTCGGGCTCCAAAACAAGCTTGCTCCTTAAACAATAAAATTATAAATATTAAAACACATAATACACACTCTACCAACAGGAGTGCTTGAAAGCTGTCATTCGCCCTCATGTGCACTAACTAGATATTTGTTTTTCCCCCCACTTAGTGAGCTACTGTATATAGGTTTCGTCCTTGCTACAATGTAGTTCTTTGGAAGGTTCTTTATTTAAATTTGTCTACTAAAAACTGTATTTTAAAGTCCCTGCCCCACCTCCCATGTGTGATGAATAATCTTGACTTATTTACTGCAAGACTGGAGATAAGAGAATACACATCAGAAGTGTGCTGTGCTGCCCTACCTGTGCTCACAGCAATACTGACACTCTTTTTCATGTGCACGCCCAGAGCAGTCTGGGTTTCCATGGCAACAGACTCCACCTGCCTCCCTGACTGTGGAGGGGACGTGTGAGAGCAGGGTGGGTTACTCTGAGCCTCCAACAGCTTTTGGATCTAGAAAGATTTTAAAAATGTTAAACGATTATATACAACCTAACTCAGAACTTTGTGACCGTGAAATGTTCTAAATAACTAACCACATGAATATGAGCTTTTTATGGTCATATGAAAGTCTTTTTTTGATCATGTCTATTAGTAAATCAATTTTTAAAATACTGGATGTGGCTGGATAAAACCTAGCTGACTGCAAAACTGTTGATTTTTATGCACATTTTAATCATGCATGCTCACGCACTAGCGGCATAGCAGAGGGGTAACATTTAATTTACGGTGGCAGCAAAAGGATTTAATATTTGAAAAGTAGGGGGAAAGAGTGGTTTTGCTGGCTATACAAACCTGGGCTTGTAGCACTTTCAACTGCTTGTCCTGTTCCACAAGAATCTTATAAGCATCATGAGGTAACCCCATCAGTCCGATCTCAGCAGGGGGCTGGGGGGAAGGCTGAGGCACGCAGGCAGCATGGCTGAGACAGAACTGCACTTTAGAAGGACTGGTCTTCTGCGCTCCAGGCATCAGAAGAACACAATTATCACGTGAAGCCTGACTAGCAGGACTGTTTGTTTGACACATTGGGCTGCAGTGACCATTGCATTGGCAGCTCATGCCCTGGTGGAAGGGAGGAAAACTGCAGTCATGAGCCAGGGAATCTGATGGGCAGTAAACAGGGCTACCGTTGGATGCAAAGTTGGGAACGCCTTGCCACGAGTTTATTGGATAGTATGGCACACGACCGCGATGCTGACAACAGCTGCAGAAGCTAGCAGGGTGCTGGTTTGGACCATGAGGCGGTGAAAAGGGCATGTGGAAGTTGGACGTCCGGGCTGGTGTTTGTGCACTGTGTGGCAGGCCACGTCTAGCTGGTGGATTTCCAGGGGAGGGAGGTCTTTGAGTGCCAGGGGCTCCCGGTCTGCCAGCTGGGGAAATGCCCCTCTTACTGGCAGAAGGCAGGTGCCCTTTAGGCTGATGAATGGAGGTGTTGGGCGACGGTCCACTCTGTGGAGTTGATGATGAGGAGGAGGAGGAGGAGGAGGAGGAAGAGGATGCAGATGATGCTGAGGATCCAGAACTCTTCCTGAGTGGAGGACCTCCCTTCCAATTAACAGGCTGGTGCTGAGCAGGACTCGCTCTGCCTTTGCAGACCTTCATTGGCTGGTTTGCAGGAGCTAGAAAGCGCCTTACTGGAAATGACCCAGAGCAGGATCCGATACTGGGCTGCCTTGCCTCCGGGTGCAGTTCTTGAATAGGCCCAGTACTTCTCATGTGTTGTTGAGGAGCTGAAGCTGGAGAAGGTCTGATTCCAAAACCTTGTGGACACTGAGTAGCTTTATTGGAGTCTGTGAAGCTGCCATCAAAGACAATAGAGAGCTCCGGCACTGAGGGATGAATCTGACGTAGCTGTCAAACACAAGTGCATGGATATTAAGTCAGCAATTAAAACCTATATAAAAGAACTGGATTTGTTCAGTTATACATCTCAGCACTGCTCTGTTAACGCATACTATGTGTACAAATATATTTCATCTTAAGTTATAAGGCCTCATAAATAAGCAACATAAACTGGAGGCCCAGGAGTCCATTTTCACACGTCAGAGAAAGAACCTGTTAACTCCTATTAGCCTATGAAGCTTTCATATTTCACTGTACCTGCTGGCTGGCAGGGTGTGGGCTCGGGGACGGCCTGGGAGAGAAGTCCTCATCCTCCACACCCGAGTCATGGTCACTCACAGACAGCTTGTTAGGAGGAGAGTTCACCCGAGAACTTAGGAAAAAGAAAAATGTAACAAAACATTACAGGACAGGTTTGAATTGAGCTCGCCCATAGGCATGGCACATGGTAATTCTTCAATTCCAGTTAGCTCAGCCATTGTCTAGAACGTCAGGTGTGAATTTTGCAGTGTCTTGGTCTGGGCATTCTGTATATAGCCTGAATGAAAATGTGTAAAAACACCAAGAAGAGAAAGCCAGAGTGAATGTACTCCAGACACACACAGCTCAGCAACCAGATGCCAGCAGAACGCTGAGGATCAATGCCGCAAGACTTCTTGTAATGTTTTGTCAAATTTTATTATTTTACTTCTAGTACTACTGAATGTGTTATGACTTTGCATTTACAGTTATTGGTGAAATACTCACTGAGTGTTTGACAGTGCATTGTGTAGTCCAATATATTGTAGATCTGTAAAGTATCCACCCAAAAATCATACCTGGTGAAAGACACGCGGGCCGACACCTCCTTAAAGAAGTCAGTCTCCTGGTTCTGGCTTTCTGCACTAAGTTCAAACTGGATCGGCTGTCGGTCTGATGGATTCACATTCTTAATTCAAGAAAAAAACTAATTCAGTTTGGCTAGATTTACTTGTATGTCCCAATGCCACCTTTAATCATTTAAAAACATTATCTTCCGAATTTGTTTAGCATTTTACACTGCGTGGTTTCAAAAGGTAATTGCATTCTGTTGGTTTTAATTAAGTACAATAAAAAAACACAAACCTTTTTAACAGGGAGTCATAATTCTAATACATTTTTGACAATGAACATCCCTGCAATCAAATTCTGACCCAAATAAAAAAAAAATGAACATCCCCATGTTCAATCAAACTTTGCAATCAAATTCTGTACATTGTTGACCTTGCCATCAACATATATATGTTCATATATATATTTATATATTATATATAATATATATATATATAAATATATATATATATATATATATATATATATATATATATATTAAAATACACAATGGCACAAAACTGCACACAATGGAAGACACATTTCACATCACACACACTCCCTCGTTATAAATTAATTTTTTACACATTAATATGAACATTATAACCGAAGAGCATTAAATGGGGCAGGGGGAATAATAGATGGACACATCAAGTAAAATACAAAATAAAATAATCCCTCCCTATAATTTCACATACAGTGAAGAGTAAAAATTTAAACTTTCCAGAAAACCATGCATGGCACCATGTAATCAACTCACTATATTTTTTACTATTAAAAAAAAGTTAACATTCCCACATGGATCATTTCAATTAGATGTTTTTAAACTAAAATAGCCTGGCTCAACGCAGTACAGTTGGTTTTTTTTTTTTAACAAACCAAGTTAGTGAAGGACAGATGTTCTAGGAGAAGAGAGAATGGGCTTATCTCGCCCCAGGTTCGCTGCCGTTTCACACCAGTTTGATATATAAATTATATATTATATTATATTTTTTTTTTTTTTTTTTTTTTTTTAATCAGGAGAACATATTTATATGCAATTTAGATAACTGAACACACCTTAAAAAGGCTGAGAGATTCTGTGCTGGTTAGCAGTTGAAACCCCAGCTCCTGCTGTCCAGTGCAGAGACGACACTCATAGAACTCTGGCTCCTTGTGTGTGAGGGAGTACAGAACAATGAGGAAACCGCCACCCTCGCTCACAACCCTGCAACAAAACATCAGAACACTACTAACAATACAAGCATTAAAAGAGATATTTTGAAACTTTTTTTCCAAACAAAAATACATGCTTCATTCTAATTTCTCCTGAGCAGGGATGGATAGTTTAAGCCAGTATTAAATGTCTCTAGTGAAATCAATGACTAACAATAAAGTGTAGAATGGTATTATCCAAGACTATAATTAAAGTATTTCTCAACAAATAGTTCTCTTACCTGTCCTGAAGAGATGAGCTGAACAGGTATCGGAGGCAACAAGCCCAGACCTGAGGACTGTGGATATGGGTAATCCCACTTAGCCATCTGCAAAGAACAGTAATAAAGAACAACTGTTACAAGGATCAAGTATATGTAAAGGGAGAAGACCGAACTGCAGTTGTCTTTGACAGCTGGTGACACTATCACAATTTTATTTGTCTTACAATATACGATTCTTTTTTTTTTTTTTTTTTTTTTAATACATTTATAATACACTTACATCCCAACAAGAGGCAAAGTATAAGCTTTTGGATCCGATTCAAGCACCAGAAGCAGTTTACGGGTTTGGTCCATGGTAAGGAATCTTTATAAAAAATAAATAAATAAATAATAAAAAACACACACACAACAGAAAAACAGGTTTTATGGTTAGCCTTTGTAAACCCATACCCTGCCCATTTAAAAATAAATAAATAATGGCTCATAATATACAGTTGTGGTCTTGACTGTGAATTACAACTGATTGACAGTGCTAACAAAAACACCCTTTTCACAATTTTAAAAAACACCTCTATTCTGATGTCCAGCAGTGAATGACAAAATTATAAGCAGTGGGTTACCTAACTACCATTTCTGTAAAATACATTTATAACAAAATAAAACACACACAAACTCACCCAAATTTACACACTCCCTGAACCTGTGCGATGTTCATGGGGCTGGTCAGGTTCCTTGCCAGTGCAGTAGGGATGATGGGAACTGGTTTGACTGGCGTGGCGTCCAGAGTGTTGGCTATTGTAACAGCTGCCCAGTGAAGGCTGAAGTTGAGGTTATCCATGTGCTCTGCACAGGTCAGTTGTGCTCTCATAGTCAAGAGCTTTGAAGGGTCCAGGGTGTCTTTACTGCAACAGCGATGCTGAAGCATCTGTTGAATAAAGGGAAATTATGGTTATTGTGTTGCAAAAGTAAAAAAGTCAAACAAGTGTTAATGCCCTTAGTATAACATTTCCAGCTGGTTTCACAGCCCCCGATTAGCACTAATCTTGGATTATCCAATGTCACTTTAGGTAAGGTATTGCAAGATTAGGGCTATTCGGGGTCTGTGAAACCAGCGGTTAGATTTTTGGGCTAATATTTAAGTTTCCACTATTTAATGTCATTGAATTACATTAGAATTATTTCTATTGAACACCGATATCTTTGTAATACTGAAAAAAAGATATTCACTATGTCTTTTGTTGAAAGTCTATGTACTTGAAAACATATTTAATAAATACAAACATGAAATGTTGTACAGTATAATGGTGAATATATTTGTGTAACAAACATATAGGGAGCTGTACAAGTAAATGAAAGATATAGATTGTATGGAACATATTTTATCATATATTGATAATAAATAATGCAGAGCTGACTAAAGCTGTTATGTTAATTCTGAAGTTGTCAAGAGTGCTTTAAGTTGCTACCTGTTGGAAGGCAGACAAACAAATCTACTGCAATTAGTGATTTGTTCACTATTCAGCAGTTCCAACCATCTGCTGTAGACAGACTGTGTAACTGCCACACTGCAAGCATGCAGACTCCCATCAGGTGAAGTTGACAACATAAAGAAAAGCCCTCACATTAAACTGCGACTTTGCAAAGAAGTGCTTATTAAAAAAAGAAAAAAAAAAGTGGCCAGCTGGGTTTTCATTGAGCACGCGCCCTTGTCCTATTTCTAACTCCAGTAGCATTATAAACAGCTTCATTAAGGCTAAAATGATTCTGTTTTAACCTGTTTATCCAACGTCTTACTGATGTACTGAGAAACAAACCTGTTTAAACAAGTTTACAAAAGCACCACTCTGAAGAAAATCCAAACAGAAACCAGTATTTACAGTACAGCACAATACAATAAAACTGCATTTAAACTGGCGGTATCTTGATTTGAAATGTCATTATTAATTAATTATTGCCCGCTGGGGATGAAATCCCTTCCGATGGGGATATATTAGAGGCGGTCATACATACTTCTGTACGTCACACTTACATTTTTGCATGTATTGGAAGAACCACTTACCCATTTGTTATGAAAGCTGGTATTAACATTAAGTTATTAAGAATATCAGATTCTGGAAATATAATAAATGTACTGCGATGTATTTCTTTTTTTTTATTTTTTACCTTGAATGCAATGAGGAAGTCTTCTGCAGAGTGCACAATAGTGTCTCCAGAAGCAGGGCCCTGTGTGCTCACTGTGCAGGGAATCAGGAAATCTCCAGGGAGCAGGGCTGTGGGCACCTTCCCTGGCGATCCAGGCATCTCACGCCCTGGGTCAAACCGATCCACTGTCAACGTGACGCCTTCCTCATCTGAAATACAAACCAAGCACAGTCTAATCCAGTGGTCCTCAAACCTTGGGACAAAGTGCTCTATTGGTGGGGACCCAAAAGCAACACCATCCCAGAAAAAAACATCATGTACCAAAAAAAAAATTAATATATATATTTATACTGGGGCTGTACTGTTGTGTACACTCAGGTTTATCATGTGTGAAACAGCTTACCATCATCCACCACCATTGAGCCCAGGAGGAAACAGGAGAAGTCATTTCTGTTACTTTGGCGAGCATGGCGATGGGCTAATCGCATGGTTTTCTCCACAACCAGCAACCTTGGGTTTCTTGGAGAAAAAAATAAAGATACTTTTGTGTTTTTTAAAGCTAAAATTAAGCAGAAGTAAAACAGAATTCAGCAATCGTATAAAAAAATTTAAAAAATTGACAAACCTGTAGTAAGATAGGTGCAGACTGATCACATCTCCAACTGGTGCTGGATCCCATAACGCAATTTTCGTTTTAGGAAAGCTGATTGGAGTTAGCATGTTTTCTGAAGACCTGAGGAAGAGAGGCAAGAAATTACAGTTACTCAAAAATTGACATGACTTCTTTAGAACTGCTCTTTTTAATTATAACTACACCAGCCCTTTATACCGTGGAACAAGTTTTAAGTTCAGGTTTCCTCTGCCCCATGCCATTTCACCAGTATTATAAATGTGGAACACAAATAGCAGTCTCTTAACTAGAACTCCCAACAACATAGTGTATAGCAGTGTATAGAATATAAAAAAATTCAATGTACTGATAATTATGATTTTCAACTCAAACAATTACAGTACTTAGTACATACCTAGTTGATATATTTTGTACCCTAAAGATCTAGCATAAACTGGAGTCAATTCTACATAAATATATCCCATTTTATTTTTAATTCATTAAAAGTATTGGACCTGCTAAAGAATACAGTTTAACCATTACCTGGAGCTCCTCCGGTGGTCAGTGTTATTGTATGCAGACTCCATTAAGTGGGAAGGAATGTTCTTTAAGTTCACCTTTACACTCATTTCCTAATAAACAAACACAAATGTTAAAAATATATTAATAAAAATGTGAAGCAATTGTCAGCCAACCAACAGTATAAATCAGAATGATTCCTAAAAAGTGAAACTAAGAAATTGACATTTACTATAAAACATAAGTCACGCTATTAATAGGCATAGTACTAGGTATAGTACTGAAGATGTGATCTGGCAAATACATGCATGTAGAAACACAAGGTTGTCTAAAGATAAGGGTATAATTGCTTGACCATTGTAATAACTATAACATTAACACATGTTTAATATACTACAAATAACATGTTCATTGTTTTTCATGCAGGGAAGCTAGTATGTTAGTGAAGACAGATGCATTGTTGCGTATACCTTGCCTGATGAAACACAAATATAAAATTAAAATAATTTAAAAAACCACACGTGCACATAAGGTAATCATGATTTCCACCCTTCACCTATTTGTGCATTATCTTTAAAACAAACAAAAAAAAAAAATAAAGTTAATTAAAAAGATCAGCATTATGTCTCACAAAGCTCAGACAAGACAATCATGCATAGTCGAATCTGCATTAAGTCAACTGTCTACAGTAGTAGACCATTTAAAAGACTGAGGTCTGACAATAATAATGGGATAGTTGTACAACATTAAAAAATATCAGAGCACATACAGAGACTTATGATTAACTGCATATTTTATTAAATTGCTATGGAATAGAACCAGAAATTGTCTAGAGACTAATTTATAATGGTCCAAGACACAGAAAATATACATATTATGGTACTGCAACGCTTGACAGGAATGCAGTTTTCCCCATATGCACAGCGGTTATCAAAGCAAGCTATTTAAATACTCAGTAACCAACATCCTGTGACAGCCAGTCATCGCCTAATGTTACAGTTCAGTATCAATGCGAGTAGATCAACATTTAATAAAAGCACAAGGGTAGTTTTTGATTTAACAACTAAACTATTGCTGTGATAGAAACAATATTTCAGTTTCTCATAATAAATGACAAAGTAGTTACCAACTGGACCTAGTTGCTATAACCATGCAGAACGATACCAAAGAAAACTATTAAAGCTTAACGACACGAAATGTAGCAACATTTTCTATTTGTGAGCAATTCTGTTCCGATGTGTAAATGTGTGTATATATATATATATATATATATATATATATATATATATATATATATATATATAGAAGCTTAGATTCTAAGTTGCACCAAAGACAGACGCGAGTCGGCACTCGAAATACGAGGTCGGCTTTTAATTTTTAAAATGGCAGTTTTTTTTTTTTATTCACATTCTGAAAAGCATTATAAAAAGTATTTGTAAATATACAAAAATGTGAAAAATCCTTCACAGAAAACACATTTACTGGTCTAGCTACAGGAGAAAAGTTAAATAATACCTTACCAAATAATATCTTACCAAAGCATCCTCTGAAGGCTGTGCGTGTGTCTCGCAAACCCGCCGTAGCTTTCACCGCTGCTTAAAACTACAGCCTGCTAATATCCACCCCACAATATCACCTACAAAACGAGGTTCGGAGTCTTAATAATACAAAGACACAACCCAAAAACAAACTGTGAACTTCTTTTCCCTCGCTACAGGAGTTTCGAGCGGTACTAGACGCGCCAGTGTTTTGTTGTAGATAGTATTTCCATATATCATAGAACACACCCAGTCTCTGCTGTGTATCCAGGACCGTATTTTCTGGGTAAGAATCAAATGTAAATAGTGGCGCAATTTCCTCGTTTCAAAGGCGCGGGGTCTGACCAATCAGGCTCTGTCGGTGATTACACTGGCCAATCAGAGCTCCAGCACACCACCCGCTCTGCCCACCCGGGATTTTCGAAAAATGTCGGACATATAACCGTCAGTCACTCGAAACAAACATGCGCCACGCTTGGTTTGGAGGTTTATATGGCAACTGCTGAGAAGGACGGCAGACACCTTTATTTATATTAAGGCTTCTGCTTTTCGGGTTTTATTAATTGTATTTTCGGTTATTAATTGTATTTTTATTTTTAGCTATTTTCAAGTTTTATGTAAATCGTTTTTTTTCGGGGCTTTTATTTTTGATATACTGTATAAAATTAGTGTTTTTGGTTACTTTCCAAATGCTTGAGCGTTTTTTTTTTTTTGTCAAAATATGTATATTAGTAACTTTCTTGTAAGTATTTGTTCACTTAAGTTGTGCCTTCTTTCCTTTGCTGTCTTCCACAACGAAATCCCTATGGTCAAACATTCTTCTGGGGTTTTTTTTGTGTTATTTTTAAAGTTAATTATGTTTAATTCCTTGTATTTTTAATACAGCTTTAAATCAAGCTAACAAGCCTCCATCCTTTTGTAATCTGATTTAAATCTAAAGCCAGTTCCCAAAAATGTAGGAATGTGCTGTCACTCAGTAGTTGGGGCGGGTTTAAAGCATTCACAACGAATCAATAATAGATGCAAGTCAGGAAGGCGGGACATTGCCCAGCAGCACTGGGAAATGTATTTATTATTATTTTTGTAGTAGATTTTATTTTTTTTAATGGGAATAGGGTAAAGTCAACGTGAATTGATTTAAACATTTCCACAGTTTTTTCCGGTGTTTACTGGCTATCCACCGATTTCTTTTTTGTATCGGGGTTGTTTTATCAGTTAAAACTGAAAATCAGAAGCCCAATTTATAAAGAACAACATTGATACCGGTAAATCAGAATATACTGACTGCTATTGTTTATGGAATATTGAATATACAGAAAATACTGTTTTCAGACTAAAATAACAAAAACAAAGGCATCATTTCTGCAGTGTGTATACCGTTACCACACTAGTGCGCTTTTTAGTTTTTTTTTTCTTGTGTGTACCATACTATGGTATTTAAAAATATAGTTCCCTAAAACAAATCTCCTTGTCCAAATATGTGTTTTGCTTGTGATTGAAAAAGCCATGACTGCCATGGCATTAACAGAGATGGTCCGAAATGACTTGGAAACAGACAGCAGTTCGTTACAATACAATTGCTCAAGGGAGGTGCAATTCATGATTTTAATAATTATAGGCCTCGATTTATTCTACTGGCAGCAACAAACCCTCTTGGAAAAGTTAATACGTTGGCAGATGTTTCCTAGAAAGGTAAAGTGGTTTTGTTAACAGATGTCTAGAGTGTACATACTTGTACCGTTTTTCTATTGCTGCAGAATATAAAGGGAAGATTTTTCAATGGCTTGCCACTAATAATTAACCATCTGACCACTGTCTGTGTAAAGATATACAACTATACTTTTCAGCAAAAGGGGTAACGACTTGTTCATTTCACCTGGAGAGTGACATAACATTGCCCCACCCCTTCAGCGCTTTCATTAACCAACCAGCTGCTTTTCTTACTGACCGACATGCTTTGTGTCCTGTGATGGGGTTGACCCTGAACTAAGGCTGCTGAGGTGAAATGACCTAGGACGTGATACGGTAACAGGATACTTTTAGCAACACAATAAATAATTTATTATTTTCAAGTTTCATTTTATTTTATTACTATATTCAGGTTAAAAATGTGTATGAAGGATTAACAAAAAAAACTTTAATCTCTCTTTTTACTTCCAGTGTGGACTGCTCAATGAAATAAATCATTGTAAATAGCATCCGGAATCTTTCACAATTGTTTTTCTAGGAGTATGGGCTAAAGCGTCAGTCCAAAGCCAGCCTGTAAGACTTTAGACCTAACTAAAATCAATGCATCCCAAGTCAAAATTGTCGTTTAACAATGTGTTTGCAGATTTGTAAAAATTATAAAATAAATGATAGGTTAATGCATTTAGTGAAGAAGAAATATTGTCAGTATCTGAAGAAAGAATGTAAATATAATACACAGAACAGGATCCAGAAATTATAACATACAAATGGAAAAACTATTATGAATGAAAACGCGTAATATTTTAAGTTTGTTCATTATTAACCAAGGGGGAGTGTATCCCTCGGAACTATAGTTTCTGCACTTCTAGATTGCTGTTTGCAGGACGGAGTGATGTAAACTAAGCACCGGTGTGGTTCGTGATGTTGATGACCTTCTTTAAAGAGCCCTTTACGCATTTGAATGCGTGATACTGTATTGATTTTCTTTCAACGTGGGGAAGAAGAGTTTGTGTTTTATAGGAAGCAGAAATAAACTGCAGTGAAATATTTATTTTTATACGGTAGAAAACAGTCGGACCGAGAAAGAATGACAGCACCCAGGATCTGGCGAGCAGCAGCAACTGCGAGATTGATATACAGGTAAACTACAGCACACAACCACATCTAAATCCATACGTTTGTTACATAATGTCCCTTGTTTAGAATTATTAAACTGACTAGGTGCCAGATCTAAGCTGAATTACACTGATTACATTAATTACAGAAAAAATCGGTCTCACCTAAGTTTGTAATTTTGTAGGTTTGTCATACTTCTATAACTGAATAATGGCTTTTCCCAATGCAGTATTTACGTCAGCCCTGACCCCTGATCGTGGTATCCTATCAATTATCATTGTGTGTCATTTATTTTCTCTTCCAGTTTTATACAAAGGGACCTCACCAGAAGGTTTTTGCCTGCTGCTTGTGCCTTCCATACCACTTCAGTTGAGCAGGATTCCAACAGAACGTCGATAGTGCGCTGTGGAAGGCAGAGTTATGGGAGAATGTACCCAGTCCTTCTGGTAAGACCAGATGGCTCCACTATCACCATCAGATACAAGGAGCCCAGAAGAGTTCTCATGGTAAGGAAGTCTTTGGATGACTCTTCAGTGGGCTTTTGAAAATTGGAAGTCATCTGTGCAACTGTTTAAGTCCACTTTTTTTGAAACCGAGAAAACAGTCCTGGGATACCAATGGGTTGTGGCTGAATACAAGTTATCAGGTTACCTCCCTAACTAGCGTAACAACCACATTTTTCTGTTGCCCCTTTTAAGAGTCACTTACCTGTATTACTATTGTGCATTACTGTACTGTTGCCCCTTTAAGTGACCTGGTTGTTGGTAGGTAATACAAATCCATCAGTGAGAATAGACCCGACTGGAACTGATTCAATTGAGAATGCATGTAGTGGTGCTTGTTAAACTAGTTTGACAATTGAGGGTTTACCCTTACACCAGGTACAAAAAATACTGTTCAGAAGGATATAATAGAAATCAGAATCAATATTGAAATATCAATGTTTGTTAGAACTTTTTATCTATTTTTTTATAAATTGACTTTGGTTATTCAAATGACTATTCTTTCACTGATAGCACCAATTGTCAAACACAATCACTTTTTTGCTGTATTTTTATTGTACTTGTGCTTCTCAGATGCCAGTGGATATCTCCACGCTGTCGGAGGCGGAGAGGAAAGCCAGACTGCGCAAGAGAGATCCGAAGAGGGGGGCAGCCAAACGAGGGCAGGATGAGTTTGAGGATGACTTCAGAGTAGACGATTACAGCAAGTTCTGGAAGAAGAAGTAGTAATGAACTGTTTGAGCAGCATAGGGACCACTTCAAGCTGTACGCAACTGCTGGTTGAAAGTTATTAAATTATCTTAATTTCAGTGCTGTCGAAGTCTTCCTATTTCTGAAGCAAGTGCCACTTGCGTCATTTAATATATATATATATATATATATAATAAAAAACAGTGTTTTTCAATTTTCTGATGCTGATGACCCCTTTTAATTCTTGGTTTTGGTTTTTCTGTGGAGCAATGCTTGTCACTAAATTGAGTTGACTTCAGGCTTCAAGTCAAAGGTGCAAACAACACCGATGATGCATTTGTTGGTTTGTAGTAAGTAGGAAGTGAAACCTAAATGTAACATTTTCAGATTCCTCCTTTACTGAGAGGCAGTAAATTAGAAGCTATAGAAATGTTGCTCTGATAACTTGATAATGTACACACAGTATAATCATGCAATTGTAATGGGAGGGCACTTATATGCAAGTCTCAGCACATAGGCCTGGGTGTAGGATTATTTTAGAAAAGAGATGAAAAGCACAAACTCAGAATCCGATATAAATTGTTACAAGGTATCGTGCTAGTGTACAGTAAAGCATATTTATAAACATCGAAGCCCCCACACTTTGTATTTACACTGATCTTTAGCTATAAGGGCGCTTATACTTACATGGGCACATGTACCCAAGTATTAGGCTATGCAACTATTTGCAGGATTATATGGTACTGTTAATAATATATTTAAATTAATATTAACCACTTATTACATTAACACATTTTGAACCCCAAAGTTGCACTGATGTACATCTGTGGATACATTTTTGTAAATGTTAACTTTTTCTCACAATTGATCACGGAACCAAAAAGAACAGCAAAACTTTGCCTCCAGACATACACCAGTCTCACTGCATATGTTCACAGCATTATCACTCTTTTAGACCGTATACATGTATTTCTCTTTTCTACCCTACCAGGACAACAGACCATCAGAAATTAAATGATTTCTGATGCATTATCCATGCAGAATTAACAAATGCACATTACTTTATCCTCCCTAAATAAACCTACCTGTTTTCTTTTTTCACATTCCTCTTGTTTTTATCACTTTGGAAATTCCCTCATCCTCAGTACCGTTTTTATGGTGATCATTGACATTATATGGGAAATATTGTGTAGTTATTTTAATTAGTAAGCAAGCAGAATATGTATGTGAAGTGATCATGGGTTGTTTGTTCTTTGATGGCCCTTTTACAAGTTCCTCTGTACTTTGATGGTAATATTAAAAAAAAAAAAAAAAATCTGCCTGTTAACGTAATAAATATAAAAAACATTGAAGTTCTCAGAATTGAATAACATTAGTTGTCTGTCAGTAAGGAAATAAAAAAACAAAATACAATCAGAGGTAAACTATAACATCTTCAAGGTGGGTGTGATTTGAATTCACTTGGTCAACAGAATACAGAGCCACAACATAATTGCAAAGGAGGCAAAATAATCAAACAAGGCTTCTTTTTTTATATGTCATAGTAAATAGCAGAAACGTTAAATATTATCCAAATTCAGAGATATTGCTCAGTTTTTTCCTCCTCCCTCTCACCAGACGATGTGGCCTGCGTAGTTCCCTCGGAGTGTGAGCGGATTTGCGGAGTGAAGGTGGGCTGTTCAAATATAGCCTACCCCAAACTAGTAGTGGAGCTGATGCCAGTCGGTAAGAGACACGTCATCTCTTATCTTTCATATTCCTGTAGCTACACTTCTTATTTACTGCATACAGTTTCCCCTGTGGGTCATGGGATTAAACATGTGGCAATTATAGCCTTGTGGTTTGAGCTGAAGGATTAGGAGGCAGTCTGGCCTGGTGGTTAGAGTTTATTAATGGGATGCCTGGTGGCTTACAGTCAGAGCCCAGAATTGTAGCTTGAATAGTGAAAATCTCCTTGGAGAATCAGTGGGATTGTGAGGGAGGGCGCTCTATATCCCATTTACCCCAGGAACCTGTGCATTGAGCTTCAGGATTTCGGACTTAGTTTGTATTCTGGACATGATGAAGGAAAGGTATTGTGATTCCTTCAGATACAGATTTCTTTGCACAGTTACTGTTTGTATTCCTTATGCAGTGTAGCAGACATTAACCTTGTATATGTGAATAGGTATTGTTTAGTACTATTAGTCAAAATGCATTAAAATAGTTTTTTTTCCACATCCTACCCCACAACTTCCAAGTGAAAAAAATATTCTAGAAATTTGTAGAAAATTATTATTATTATTATTTGTTTATTTAGCAGACGCCTTTATCCAAGGCGACTTACAGAGACTAGGGTGTGTGAACTATGCATCAGCTGCAAAGTCACTTACAATTACGTCTCACCCGAAAGACGGAGCACAAGGAGGTTAAGTGACTTGCTCAGGGTCACACAATGAGTCAGTGGCTGAGGTGGGATTTGAACCGGGGATCTCCTGGTTACAAGCCCCTTTCTTTAACCACTGGACCACACAGCCTCCTATTAAAAATAAAAATTGAAATAGGCTTGGTTGGATTAAGTTAACTATTATATTTTGTTCAAAATAATTTTAAAATGATAATGTTATATATCCAGGTCATCCCCCATACTGTAAAAGGTCATTTGAATGGACATTATTCTCACCTTCATATTCCACAGCTCTTGTTTTAAGTTTTTCCCATGCACAGCACAAGCCCTCTTGCAATCACTGATGGTACAGTATGTGTGTGTTTGTACAGAGTGTTCATCGTTAGTGAGTATTCTGTGGATCCCCATCATCCAGTCAGCTAATAGTGGGCAGCTTTTTGTCTTGGCCATCACCAGCTACCTGTCCCCACCCATCGCTGCTCTGTTCATCATGGCGGTGTTCTGGAAGAGGGTCAACGAGCCGGTAAGACCTCACCCCTCCTTCTGTGTGCACAGGATTATTTGACTAGGTTTTAGGTATAGTCCTGCTGAAAATTAGACAAGGATCAAATTATTATTTTCAAAGAAGGGCATATTGTCAAGCCTCAATTAAACACAGCATTTTTAGACAAGTGTATTTTTCAAGCCGGTTGTGGGCCTTATTGATGTGAAACCTTAATGATATTTACATGCTGTACATCAAGCTTGTGCCAAATAAAGCTGGACGAATCTGTGAGCCCCTGTGTTGTGGTATTTTCCACATTGCAATGAATCTGTGAGCCCCTGCACTGTGGCGTTCTGGGGCCTGATGATTGGCTTGATGATTGGGTTCATCAGGATGATCATGGAGTTTGTGTACACAGTGCCTTCTTGTGGTGAGGTAGATAACAGGCCTGCGCTGGTGAAGGACGTGCATTATCTGTACTTCGCCATGATCCTGCTCACTGTGACTGCTGGGGTCATCACTGTGGTCAGCCTGTGCACTCCAGCTATTCCAGACCAACATGTGAGTACCTTCACTTAAAGAGCTCCCTGGTCATCGGTCTGGCTCTGAACCAGAAATGTTGAACGCCTGCTATAGGGCTTTGTGAATTTCCCCCACTAAGATTTGAGCATGTTTGATACCAGGAAGTTATCGATCACTCTGTTGTCAAGTGGAGCACAGCATTTCTTCAGTACAATGCATGCTTAAGAGCTCTTGAAAAGACAACACAGATCTCCCTGGCTTCAGGTACCAAGCAGCACCTGCTGTTCAATGCGAAACCGGCAGCACTCTCCATTCCTATTCCAAGCATGTAAATCCACATCTGCAGAGCACCCTTTCCTGTGCTTGTGCCACCTGTCATAGAAATGCTTGAGATGTTTGGCCAATTGGCGTGGAGTTCAAAACCTCTTTCTTTTTGACTTAATGTTTTTGTATTCAGAGGATCCCAATTACCCTGAAAGCATCAGAAAAGCACTTTTGAAATTAGAAGTTCCCGGTTGGAGTTTGATTTATACAGCAGGATTTTTAGAGCGGCAAAGTCTATTGCAGGAACTGAAGTATTGGATTTAGCTGTGTCTCCACACCCTATCTCAAAGTAACTGTGCCTGTTTAACACTTCCATTGGCTACATACAATGTTGGTACTACGTTAGGTTAGTCAATAGGAGAAGCAGCTGGTTAGTTAATAACTGAAAATAAGCCATTGAAATAAATAACTGAAAGCATGGCCTGTAAACAGGTTCTGGCACTGAACAGCCCTCCATTCAAATCATGTGACAATAGACATTTCAACTCTTCCATGCCAACCCATTCTCTCTCTCTCTCTCTCTCTCTCTCTCTCTCTCTCTCTCTCTCTCTCCTAAAATGGGTGATTCATAATTTGCACAACATTGTCGGAGCATTGTGAAAACAGGAGGGTACTTGGAGGATGATGTGCAAAGGTTGAGATTGATAGTTTGTTTTCTGATGCCTGTCAGAATATTATACAAGTGGACAGTGACACATACAATTGGAGAGAGAGATAAATGATTTTAAATGAAATTTGTTTGCTGATGCCTCATCCTGATGAATGTATTTTAATGTAGTTAGACAGTTGTTTTATAAAGTTACCTGGTGGACAGGTACTTCTAGAAAAGCCCTTTCAAAGTGGTTTATTTATTTTTTTAGGTTGTTACTATTTTGTAACTTCTAAGGTTTTAAAAAGTAATTTACGCTTTACAATTTACACTTGCCCTAGTCCTTAAGCTATGTCTTGAGAACCACTCACCCACCTGTGAGGACACTTATAACATTTACAAAGATCTTGAAGAGTGGCTGGCAATCAAGGGATCAGGTATTTCAAATTTAAGGGCTCTGTTATTTAACCCCATTAAGGTTGTTAGCCCGGCCTGGAAGAAGCTGGGGCTCTGGTTGTGTGGCCTGTCCAGCCAGAGATGAGTTTATTTATTTTTTTAAGGATGTTAGAAACTTGGTAACATCAACGCCTCCTAAGGTTTTAAAAACAAGCTATTGCACGAGCATCACTGTAACCAGTATTTATTTAACCCCATTAATGCAGAGTCCTGTAGATACTGTCTTGAGAACCACTCACCCACCTGTGAAGATACTGGGGCTGATAGATGGACATTCAGCCCTGCAGCCCAAGATCTGTGAAGAGGAGCAGGAGAGGTGTGGATACTGTGCAATAAAGGGTATCATTCCTGAGAGAGGTGTTGATAAAATACAATATCTGCACAGATACCATATAAATAAAAAATGTAGATCTGTGGGGCTAATTCTCATGTAGATACATCCCTGCAGAGAGGTGTAGATACTGTCCACACATCCTGCAGAGCCCCCCCTGCAGAGAGGTGTAGATACTGTATATACACACACATTCCTGCAGAGAGAGGTGTAGATACTGTATATGCACACACATCCCTGCAGAGAGAGGTGTAGAAACTGTCAGCCCCTGCAGAGAGGTGTAGATACTGTGTTCCTGCAGAGAGTGTAGATACTGTATATACACACACATTCCTGCAGAGAGAGAAGTGTAGACACACATCCCTGCAGAGAGAGGTGTAGATACTGTGTATACACACACATCCCTGCAGAGAGAGGTGTAGATACTGTATATACACACACATTCCTGCAGAGAGGTGTAGATACTGTATATACACACATTCCTGTGAGATGTGATACTGTATATGCACACACATCCCTGCAGAGAGAGGTGTAGATACTGTATATACACACACATTCCTGCAGAGAGAGGTGTAGATACTGTATATGCACACACATCCCTGCAGAGAGAGGTGTAGATACTGTGTATACACACACATCCCTGCAGAGAGAGGTGTAGATACTGTATATAGAGAGAGGTGTAGATACTGTACACACACACATCCTGCAGAGAGAGGTGTAGATACTGTATATATACACACATATACACATACTGTACACACACACACACTCCTGCAGAGAGCTGTATATACACACACATCTGCTTGAAACGTGTGTCAGCTGGACTAATGTTTTTTTTAGTGTGGCCTATTTAATGTTATTTGCAGTTTCTACTTGTGAGATGTACGGTATACAATATTTTCAAACTAGCTGGAATGAGCCCACATCCTTTTGAACACCAGAGGGCAGTATTGTAATTTTCTTTTTCTTCAGAGTTTCCAGATCAATTCCCTTTTGGTTATCCTCAGTAAGTATTAATGTTTTTTTGGCTAGTTTCTGTAGAACAACTCAGCCTGTAAAGTGATCATTGACTGTCTCTGATCTCTGACTAATGAGGGATTTTAATGTTTATTAATATCAATCAGATTGCTAAACCCAATTCTCAGTCAAACACTAATGGACTTTTTTAGATGCTGACAATGAGTCTCCTTAGGACATTAAGCAACATGCTCCACTTCCACTGAAAAATACAGAAATAGATTGATGATGCCTGGTGTATTAAATTAATGGACACTGGCTGGATTAAGTGGGTAAGAAACAGTATTTCACAATGCAGTTAACATATGTATGTAACAGAGCGGAGGCCAAGAACGAACTGGCGACCCCACACAGTGCAAGACAGCATCTTCATCGCTATGTAAAAGAGCCAGGCTTGTCTGTATTCACTGACAGGAGACAAAATCGCTAACGGCAGTGCACACAACAGTGACTGTTACATATGCAATACTGCGGGCCCTTCACTGGTCAGATAGCGGAATAATGAGGGAGTGCTTTATAGACTTGCTCATTTCCAGGGGCTTACAAAATGCTGCAATACGTTTTTCTTTGAGTACTTATTTGACTGGGATTCTTCATCGGAACGCCCTATTATTTTTACAGTAGGTCCCGCCACTTTCAGTTTGAGTCGTTTCTGACCAGCTGAGCTGAGGACATGCTGTGATATTAGGATCCAATGTCAACAATAGGAAAGCTTATAATAAAACCCACTAACCCACTGGGTGCTCCAGGATAAAAAAAAAAAAAAAAAGTTTAAAACCTGACAATCCCACATTTGTACCATCTTAATCTGAAACTTGACAGATCTTTGGAAAGCAGTTGAGTCAATGGAACCTCTTCAGAAATGAGAGTGAATTTCCTGCTCCGAGTGCTTTATTCACAAACGGCCTCGCGAGCAGGAAGCCAGGGTTTTACAGGTGTCTGAGATAATTGCCTGTGCAGCTGGAGCTCATCACTGGAACAGTTAACCACTTAATGCTTGGCCTGCTTTGATGAAGGCTTTAATGACTTGCCATATGCGCTAAATGCGCTAAATGATAATCAAATGCGGGTTACTTTATTGCAGGCAGGGATGCTTATGTTAAACTAATACTGTTTGAAAATATGTTTAAATGGTACACAAAGAAATAGGAAACCAGAATTATATTAAGCTAAACTCAAAGAAGCAGAATGCACTGGACTAAGGTCACTGCACTATTGCCTGCCTTTCATATTTAGAAAAAATCCTTTAAACACTTGAATGAACAAAGTAAATGTGTATATAAAATAACAATGTAAATTCAGAAGTACTTTAATAAACATAATATTTCTATTGATTTAAGGGGTCGTCCCAAATTACCAACTTGAATCATGTATTCCAGTATATGCAGCCATAATCACATAGCTATTTACTACTGACTTTATTGTATTTCATAACTGCTCTTATCTGTAATGTGATATTTTGTAAATGCGATATTTTGTAACAACTATAAGTTGCCCTGGATAAGGGTATATGCTAAGAAATAAATAATATAATAGTAAGAGAACAGTGAATGAAAGATTATTCAAATGCAATTCAAAATGTACATAGAAGGCTTGGATTGAATATTCAAATATAAGCTTGTTGAATATTGGTACAAATAAAGGCAGGTATCATGTTCACAATGTAGTTTGTAACAGACATGTCACTTCTATTGAAGAGCTTGCTTTTTCATTGACTTGGGGATAAGTTCTCAGCTTGGTTTCATTTGTGACTTGAACTGGATTCAAAGCCAAACCTTATAGGCTTGTAAGGTAAATTAAACAATATTTTTGAAAACGAGGCACTTGTGCCTCATGTTAGATTTGAACCGATTACCCTGGGAATCCGAGTCCAATGTTCTGCCAAGCAGAGAACAGCTTAACAGTCATATAAAATGTCAACTAGTACTTGAATTAATTCTTTGTACAATATGTAGGGGCAGGTTGAGGCGAGCCAGAGCACATCCAACCATATACTGGATTTGCTAGCAATAATTATAAAGCACGTTTTTGACTATCTGCTTTTAACACCAATCAGCCATAACTAGATGATGTTTATAGTACATTGAGCTAACAGAATTATTTCAGTAAATCTTATGTATTTGTAAGCTATTAATGAAAACAAAACATCAGATTTCACATATGTCAAGGCTGCACTTCAGGTTTGTCCCCACAATCTACTTCAAGAGGTCACATGAAAAATGCATGAAGGAGAATGCAAAAGTTTTACACAATATCATGGCTTGAATATCCCTTCCCAGTACTGTTACCCATTTTTACCTTTTCTTTATGAACAGGGGCATGGTCAGCACTTGAATATCTAGCAAGGAGTGCTCGGTATATTTTGTTCATCAAAAGAATACCATTAAAACCCATAAACACATTTCCACATTGCCTCAGTCTTTTATACAGGAAAATGTAAGACCTACAAAGTACAATACAAAGTAGATAAGATTTACTGGAATTATTTTGATGTCTACTTGATATGTTGTAGGTTGCTGATAAGTACTGAGTATTGCAGACTTAACCAATGTTAAGTACTAGTATTCCCCTAGAGATTTTTAGAAGCAAAATGTTTGTTTTACCTCGTGGTGATAATGTGCATCTGGGTTTCTGGATATATAAGGACTATAATGGGGACAGGTAAAAGGTAAAACACCACGCACTAAATGTTGGACAGTAAGAATCAATTCTGTGATCATTTTGTGATGTGGACTAACGGGCATCTGTTAAGACCATCAAGCTAATTTGCTATTAACCCAGGCCTCCAGAGGTGCTAGAGAATGAGCCTGCACACTGGTGTAAGAGATGACCACCTCTCCAGCCTGTATCAGGGTTAATGTGCATACTGCTGCAGTCATCAGGAAAGCTTCGTCACCATTGGCCACTGGGGAGGAATCTGAGCCCCACAACATATGGCACTGTGCTGACTCCACTCCCAGCAATTAGTTCTGCTTTGTTAATGAGAAACTGTAATTGGGCAAGTCAAGAAAGATCATTTCAGATTTTGCAAGATGGGGAAAAAGTTAAATGATCCCAATCCGATTAAGAACGGGGAAGGTAATGCAAACCCCACACTTCAAATCCAACCTGTGTGAGATCTATTTATAGTATCTTATTTGACCAGGCTTATCTTTTAATGAAGTAGCTGGTTTATTTTCACAAGGTACATTTTGGTTTTAGCAAGGTGTATTATTGCAATACTAAAGAAACCACAGTTATACACCTTGTCTGCCAAACCTTATACTCTTTAATTTTAAAAACAATCATTATCTAACAGCTCAGAATTAATAGAACAACTGACCAATGAGAAGTATGGTCTCTATAACACCTACAGATAGAATTATCTGCAGCAAAGTTGCATTTATTTTGTGCCTGAAAAATTAGTCGCGTGTTAATATTTTTTTTAAATATAATACATGGAATTCAGTTACAAAAGTAGTCAAAAGTCATTTGTTGGTGTATCTAATTATTAACATTCTGTGTCTCTCCTGTATAATCATATCCATTTTAATTTTTTTTTTTTTAAATGAAAAACAGTACTAAAAATGGAGTGTGATATGATAGTAACACAAATACACATGTGGACAATTCTTTGGTAACAGGCTAATACTTAATTATTAGAATACATATTGTAAAAACAATAATTGAGTAATAAGTCAATGATGTTCAAAAGGAAATGGTGTACTCACTGTAAAGTCTTAGCTGCTGGGTCTCTCTGGTGGGGATAGTCAACAACTTATAACACGTGCTAGTAACTACACCCACTTCTGATTTGAATACAAAGCCGGCCATTCAGGTACAGATCCATGTTTAAACCACTTAGGTCTAAAAGTAGATTATTAAACACAGAACGGCCACGGAGGACCTGTTAGGAGGTGCTTGAGGCCTTCCTGTACATGTTTCTGTAAATCTTGTCCATGCTCTCCTCGAACACGGCTCTGTGCGGTTTCCCTTTGAACTGAGCGGCCCGGTTTGACCAATACTCTCCAGCATCTAAATGCACCGAAGCGTTGTTGAGGAACCCAGAGCTGAGGGAAGAGGAGAAAAAGGCACCCGTTTCTTTATGGGATTCATCACAGTGTGCACTCCCAAGTTCAGAACTGTGTAATAGTTCGCATTTGGAACTGTAACTAATATGACCTGTGCATCTAACAACAAAAGCCCAGGGCATAATTTCATTAAATAAGTTGTTCCCCAGATATTGCCTTCAATTGCTCGTCCAGACTTTTAAATTATAATCAAAATAGGAATGCACTTTTTAATTTTCTGTTTTGCATCTAACAACATCACTTACAGCATAATTTCAAATTTGTTGTTTTGAACAGATCATTGAAATAATGCTTCATTCCTCCTGAAAAGTTGAAACTAAAAGCTATTTTATCATGTATACTTGCATGCCTTTGGAATAATCATAGAATAAAGCAAATAGCTATGAAAAGAGATGAATTTTTGCTGATTCTACAAAGATATTCTAAAATGGCCTGGACACATTTGTTGGTTTGCTAAATAATTGAAACTAATTAGTTTCTTTAATTAGTATCACACATGTCTCCAATCTTGTAATCAGTCATTCAAATTTAAATGGACACTGTGCTGTTTGGTATCATTGTGTGCCCCACTAAACATGGACCAGAGAAAGCTAAGGAGAGTACGAGAAAGAAAATAATAGACAAGCATTTAAAAGGCTACAAGACCATCTCCAAGAAGATGTTCCTGTCATTATTAAGAAGTTTAAGGTCCATGGAACTGTAGCAACCTCCTGGGCGCAGACCTTGAACAGAAGGATCTTGAGGATAACACAAGAACAAGCTGAACTAATGAAGTCAGTTTCTGATTCCGTCGTTTTTGAGCGACTATAAGAAGACCAAGGACTCCAGTTTTGAACATAAAAAAAAGCCAGACTGGAATTTGCTAAAATGCATATTGCAATCTTGAAAATGTCAAAACTCACATCAGCCTATGTTCACAGGCAAAAAATGAATTTCAAAGAAAAGAACACCATCAAAACATAAATGTTTTGTTCCCCCTGGCAAAAGATAATTGCCTTCAATTCAAGGCATTGTCCCCAAACGCAGGTTTAAATAATTATAAACAAAATACCCAAGAATGGATAAGAACAAAACATTTTACTATTTTGTCCTTCTATGAGTTTTGAATCTTTTCTATGGAAAGAGCTATAAGTCTGGAGAAGGCTTAAAACCTGAGACATCTGGAGCAGTTTGCTCATAACCCCAGGTTCTCATTGAGAGCTATTTTGAATGAACAGGGAGGCAACAAAATGTGGGATATTTCCCCTGCACCATGGTTTTATTTTTAGATATCAATATCCAAAGATTTCGATCTGATTGCCTCTAAGGTTTGCAACAAAATATTAGCCAATTCATTTTGTCCATGCCATTTTCATTTTATTATTTACAATATTATGTTGAATAAAAATCAAAAGCAAAGTCTTTTTGTCAAAGTTATTTCAGATGCATTCTTCGTTTTTTTTGGAGGGGTAAACAAATTTGAGCACTGTATTAAAAATGGTTTTATAACATATCCAATGAACACAAGAACATAATGATCCTTGGAATAAAAACTACTAGCAACCTAGAACAGGTCTGTGTTCTGAAAAAGTTGAAAAACTTCATGCACAGAAGACTAAACTACAGAACACTAATAAAAATGCCAAATAATTAAATGTTATTGTAAAAAGTAGCTTTAATTATTTAAAACGGTGGCAATACTTAGAATAACTGAATACATCCAGATTTCAGTTTGACTCATGGTGCTTCTGGAATTATAGCACCTGTAACTGTGTGTGGCGAAAGGATAACACATTACTATTTCACTGAAGGGCGGTGCAGCACTTGATATTTCACCTGCAGCTGGGCCCAGGTTGCCTTTTGCTGCTGCTCGAGACAGCCGCGCAGCTCATGAATGGTTCAGCGAGTCAATTTACAAAGAGCTTCAACTGATGCTACTTTGTGAATCACTGTATACTTGACTCTGACCCTTTGTTTAAAAGACACTTCTTTCTTTAACGTAATGGCAGTACTGAAATCTCATTTCACAGAGGCAGTGGTTGGGAACAGGTCAGACCCCCGACTGTGAAGGCAACCACCAGTGAACACAGAGAAAACGGCTCTTCATCTATAAACATCAGAGCGCCACGAGAAGTGTGCCCATGAAGGGTATTGTTTGTTTTTTACGACAGCTGGTTGCTTTTAATTTGAGGCAGGATTGTAAATGTTTACCTCCCCTCCTCCTGCAGCCCGCTGCCGCACAGGGAGTCGTTACAGGAAACTGCTTTCCTCAACAGCGTCTCGTCTCTCCCAGAGTCCCCATCCTGGAAAAAAAAATAATAATACAAAAAGAGCGAGCACGTTGTGAGTGCAAGGAGTAGGAGGGTGTGGGGAGAAAGAAGGAAAAGCAACAAGGTTTTGCAAAGAGCGATCATTTAATCCTGATGTTCTTTGCACTTTTTTCTTGGAGGATATTTTCTCAAGGAAAACGACGTGGTTATAAATGAAATGTGGACCATCAGCCATAAAACATTGAACCTCACCATTTAACACAATCGCCAAGTGTAGAAAAGGTCAAATATACTTACTTAGCTATATTTTGAGTACTTTTTTAGATGTGTATTATAATAGTAAAAAACTACGGATCACAGCTCATCAAGTAAAAAACGCAAGGCTTCCAAAGATGTATTGCATAAAATGTAGAGGCTTGCTGGTTGTGCTAGTTCATAAAGATCTAAGGACTAACTTATGGAAGAAAATTTTTAATAAAACCAACATTCAGAAATTGTGTGCTCAGTATTTAGTAATAAATGAATGACGTGTCACAAAGAACAGCTTCAAAATCCTTCCTTTCCTGGCTACCCAGGATAGCACCACACTAACAGTCATGCGTGTTTCTAAAACACTTTTGGATGGGCATGGAGAACTTCTCCATCACTCCTTAACAGGGTGGTCCAATGCAGGCCTGCGCTATGCTTCCCAGGCTCATATTGTCATTACTCGTGCTATCCCTGCTTGTGCAAGAGCAGAGAAGTCTCCAGTAAAACTGAATTCAGAAGCTGCTTTCCAAACATTGAATGATATGTATTGCAATTATTCAGTCCACTTTTGTCGGAAGGATCCCAGAAAGTCAAAGAAACACATAAAACAAATTCAGACCGAAAATCTAATCTGATTAAGAGGCATTTTTGATTTATCTGAAGCTGTCTGAATTCACATTTATACTGCATCTATTACCTACTATTTTAAAATTGTGACTTACAAAAGTTAATCTCTGCCTGGTACGGTGAGTCTTTAAAATCTTTTTAATCCTTTCATGGATCTCCTCCCAATTTGTTGGAGTGGACGGATCCGTTTGGAATCTGGAGAATACAAAAAAATAACAACAAACAGCATATAATGACCACAAAATACAATCTGCCTAATTAATCCACACCCTACATTTAGTACATGTTAAAAGGAGACCTGCATGTCAAAGCAAGGCACTAAATGCCATGAACATTTCCTATGCAGGGGAGTCTGCATGTCCTTGTGCTCCATGTCCACTAGTCTGTACTCCAGCATCAGGGATGCCAGCAAACACCAGATCATCGGGTTTGAACAAAGTTACATGTTTCTCTATTCGTGCAGGACAAGCATAGCACAACACAACCCTATGCAACAAAGCATTTCAGGATTCCTGTATGCACTTTTGGTAAGGATTTATTTTTTTGGTATCAGAGTTAGGATGTTGTTAGGAATGTAGACATCCATCTGCAATCACCACTAACAAATCAAGGTATAGGTTATCAGGCAGTCAGAAAGACACTTATTTAAATCCTGATTAGAAACGGATAAGAGACCAGGTAACAATAGCATCAAGCATTGTATTGCAGGTTTTAATTTTTTCATAGGCAAAACAAACAAACAAACTATATATACATATATATATATATATATGGTTTTGCTTTTTCTTGGTCACAAATTAGATTCTGTTTTAAGACCATTTGTTTTATAGATTTCCACAATGGCTAAATGTCACTACAGCTTTCAAAGCTGACTAACTTTGATCGCAAGAAAATTAGATATGTGTTTTAAACTGCTAGGATTTGTTTTTCGTCCAATAGTTCTGAAATGTGCTTGTCTTCATGTACCTTCAATCTAATAAACTCGCTTTAATCTCCAAGTTTATGGCTTTAGTCGTGTTTTCAATTTATTTAAGGTGCTTCATGAATTTCTAAGGTTTCGTATCAGTTTAAAATTGTCTATTGATTTTAATTTTTTCTATAAACTCAGAAAACACTGCGTTTTAGCTTTGAGTGTTCAGATCAATGGCGAGTCTGCTCAGAATTTATTAAACCACATGTCGGGTCAAACGCATTCACAGCAATCTTTCTGAAACACAATCTATATGTATTTTTGTTGTGGTGGTTGTTTTAGTAATGAACAAACATGACAAGACATCAGATCCTGTAATTTAAAGAAAGGGGAAATACATTTTGAGTTGTGGTATGTGATCGAAATGAAGCTTGGAATTTTACAACCCATTTTATTTGTTCTTAATACAATTTGTGTTGTCTTTTGCCAATATCTTCTTATTGGAAAATTAAATGGAACATGTTAGGAGTTTTGTTGAGACACTAAGCAAATGGAAATCGTTCAAACCTGAAAATGACAAATTCTTTTTGCTCAGATTTTGATACACACCATTCTTTTGTGAACCACTTCAAATACCAAAGACCTTGGGACCTATCCATGGGAGAATGACAATATTTTATGGCCATGTGTAAGCTTTAGATCCAATTCAGGGAAGACGTAGCAGTTATATTATGCTGTAGAGCAAGAGTGAGAAGGTATGAAGGTATGTCAGTTGCACTACGAATGATGCATTCTTGCAAGCAGTTTAAAGTGGCACTATCCCATAATAATCAGTTTTACATAAATAGAATTCCTTACATTCTACCTTTTCAGCCATTCACATGTTCTGACTGCAGTGCTACAGGAGTCTGGCATTTGGTGCCCTTGTGCTCATGACATTTTTCTTTCATTCATGAAAAAAACTGCGTGGACATAGGAATTGTGAGCAAACCGACTCTCTTCATCTAGTTTAGCACTCCTCTCTAAATCTGAGGAATAGTTAGTCCAAGAACTAAATCTTTGGACCACACAAGTAAAATTCTCCAAAGAATTCATAAAACTAATAGGAATCAGGAATTACTACAGATTACGGAGCGTCTTTGAATCTGACTAATTCACACTGTTGGGTATTATGGAATAATCATATACTCTGTGTGCGACACACACTAAACCTGAATCACATTAACTGTGTCACACTAATCATCACAATCAAAGGCTTGTAAGTGTTAATACAGCTTCTAAAGTGTAGAAAATGGCTTTTAAAATAGCAATAAATTGCATAATAAAACAAATGGGTGCATGAATAGGGTTTTGCTTTTGTGTATTTTTGATGTATCCCACACTCTGAGCCAATGCATGCTGTTCAACATGTCCTGGGGGTTATTGGGTGGTAAGGTGGGGCTTGTCCTAGCCAACCTCCCCCACCTGGTCTCTCTATGATTGAGCGGTGTTTAAGATGAAGGGGATAAAAGCAAAACGATTGACCATAAATACTACATCTTCAAAATGTCAGGTGGCCTGAAGGGTTCAGGCTGCTGACCCACATTGATTCGTTCCCTTGACCCTCTGAACTAACCAACTGGATACCACAGATAAGTCCACCGTGAACTGCAGCAACTCATCTGGGCAAGGAGGGTAATGTCCAGGGAGAAGTGCACCCATCATTATTCAGTACAAAAAAATAAAAGACTAAACAAACCATTGACAGCCTTACAATAATCAAATAGCAATCCATGGTAGAACAGAAATGGCTTTAAAAATATATATTATTCTCTTACCCACGTGTTATGTTTGTTTCCAATTCTTGTCTGGTTTCTGCTCATCATAGAAACTTATTTTTAAAAAGTCTTTGCTCAGCAAGGTTCATACCTTCCATTTCAACTGGCCTTCAATCAGGTTCCCACAAGGGCTTTTTGCATCATAATGTAACACCAATTGGATATATATGCTTAAAGAGCCAGCTATATATATATATATATATATTTTTTTTTTCTAACCACAAAGGGCACATTAATATAAACCAAGCGATTTTGAAGAACGTTCTTTGAGAATCAATAATGCATAAACATAATAAATTATAGCAATGCAATTCTGTTTTCCATTAAAAATAAGAAAAATAAAAAAATAAAAACTTGATGCATCTCATTAAACAACACAATTACCAGCATGGAGCATAAACCCTTTCCGTTCTACTTTTAAGATCCCCCACTGTTATTTAAATAAATAAATAAAATAATAAATGGTGAAAGGATGGCTATTGATTTAACCATTAAAGCCAGTCTGAAATCGACAGCTGGAGGTGTCTGGGTACCTTATCTACTGTATTACAGCAACAGTACCTTTCTTTAAGGGAAGAGCGGTTCAGCAGAGGACTCTGGGGGCATTTCTGTGCCGACGAGGGAGCCGAGTGGACTTTTAACAGCCTGGCAGACGGAGTGTGCCTACTGGCAGTCGTAGAGATGAAGCGTTCATCAAACAAGTCTGAGGAGCGAGCGAGACCACCTGTCTCCCGAGGCTCGCGGATAACCTGCGAAAAGCAATAACTCAATGTGAGGACGGGGTCTGGGGATTGAGACATCCCCGAGAGGAATTCATTCAGACAGCCACTCCACGTGTCTTTCAGGGAAGCATATAAAAGAAACACGGATTATAATGGTGTGGAATTACAAAGAGCCAGCAGACCGAACCCTTGGTGGACAATAGGAATTTGTTTTTTATATAACGGTACTCGTTTAATCTCCAATTGATACAATATAAACTGTCAGAGTTTGACGTAATGTTATTATAGTCCACTCATGATCTGTAGGAATACTCTGAATTATTGGTTATGCAATTGGATGCATTCTGTACTATATAAAAGCTGCATCTCCCTGTTGCAGGTTTGTTGGAAAGGGAGTAAAATACTTACTCTGACAGTCTTCGGTCTGTAGCTGCCCAGGAGGGAAGGGTCTGACAAAGACAAAAATAGACAGAGAAATTTCAATTTACTCTTTTAGAGTGATAACATTGTTATTATTTTGGAGTGACAGGTTCCCATTAACATGCTGTTTGTCATAATGTAATGCAGATGAGAAAGGAGATGTTTCTCTGAAGTCGTACCTACTTAACCCAGCACGGCTCAAAATTGTTGTTTCCAGGAGTTTTGCAATGTTGAATGTTGAAGAGCCCAAGGTCCTATTTTAACGATTGTATAACTGCACATTACCACATTGTATTTTAAAAGAGCTAGTGAGCACCTCTTTACTGTTGCCTAATCCTTTGTGTTGTAAAATAAATTTGCAAAGTACAATCACAATAGGTAAATGTTTCTATTTGCACCATGAAACTGCAGTGGGCGCACTATTGAAACTCAATCTCATCTTGTTATAAAACTAAAACCAATATAAAACTCGGTCTACAATCCAATCTGCAACCAAACATTCATTACACACAAGTCCAAGTCACCGTTAGGTAAATTCCTATTTATAAATGAATTCCCCAACCCCTATTATATTTTCAGCAGTCCCAGATTTTAAAATCCGCCTCACTTGTTCTTTGTATTGGACGCTCATTAGGTAACCCCCACCATCAGTGTGACTTGAAGATCGAGTTCTGCCAGCCTGTAATCCTAACAGGGGCTGACAGTCCCAATTCAAATGGATTTGATCTCGATCTGCTGCTGATGTAAATGAAGGAGTCTGATTTCAAATCCCTTTCAAGTCAGCCCCACTGGCAGACGGAAAATACATTCCTGCCTATCCTCAGTGAAACAACTTTCTTGGAAGTCCCCTTTTTATGTAGATTTTATAGTTTTCCAAACTTTCAAAAAAATCGGACGAAACCCATTTATCCCGTCATAACACAGCAAAGTTTAAAGTAATAACTGTTGTGCAGGGAGCGATTCTACAGTGTGGCGGCAGTTTAAAACTGACTTTACCTTATTCAAAAGTGAAAATCAAGTTGGAAAACTAAATGATTGCAAGAAAGACGTTACGCTTACAGGAGTAAGAAAATGTGTTATTTAAAAAAAAAAAAAAAAAAAACAAATAGAAATATTGGTTCATCATCAACTGTGATATTTCTTCCAAAATCATTCACTGACTCATACGGTCTTCAGGGAGCCCCTTTGTTTTGCCATTTAACTGCCACACTATGATATATAATTAAAGCCCCCCTTACCTACTGCTATTTTTAAAACTTCTTAAAAAAAAAAAAAAAGTTGAAGTAATTGATTTGAATTACTGTTCTTGGTCCCTTTAAATTGACTGACTTGCTCTTGGGACTCTACAACCTTGGAAGCTTTGAGTAGCAGCAACACCTCTGTAACAGGAACCTGTATCTTTAAAAGTTTGTCTAGCATTTAAATGAAGGGGATTCTCCCAGCGCCTTGCAATGCTTATCTCAGGCGCACACACACCTTCACAAACCCTGGAGCCAGGAGAATGGTGCAGCGAGCTTTGTTTGGAGAAAGGCGATTGGAAAGATAGAGCACTGTCATCCATGGAGGCCTGCTGTCTACTGGCAACCTGCAACAACAAAAACCACCATTCCTGATCAGACTTCCACATGCTTTATACACATTTTAATAAAAGGTTTTGATAGAGCTTCTTTCAGGCTGAATCGAACAATGCCACCTTCCGTCAATCATGGGGCTGAAGCCACACAAAAGAGTCATATTATATTAGTCTTTGGTATTACATGAAGCCAATTTTGCTTATTTTCAATATAAAATGTACGCATGTATAGAACAGCAATTGTTTGTTATATAGGTTTGAGATTTGTGTATCATTGTTGTTTAAGAAATGTATAAAACTGGCTATGTTAAAATCCATGATTTTTTTTTTGTTTTTTTGTTTTTAATAAAAATACTCCTGGATCTGTTTATCATTTAATGCAAAATGAGTACAAACAGATTGCTTATGTAACTATAATCTGACTAGTGTCGGTAGAGAAACCTTAGATGTTCTTTTTAAAAAAAATACAACTAAAATAAAGTCTGCTCAATGACCCATTTGAAATACCTCTAACACTGAGAATACCAAATGAGGAGTAAACATAACAAAACTGACATTCCAGTCAGCCAACTGGTCCAGTCTGAGATGCCAAATAAGAACAGAAACCTGGCTAAGGAGTTTTTTTTCCTCAAATCTCAAATCTCAAGACGCTAAGCTTTGACAGAAAACCTATTTTTAACTAAGCGTTTAGTCGGCATTCAGTCTTCTCAATTTTATTAAACTTCATTCGCCATGGATTCTCACATTCTTATTGAAACAAGTTTAATAACATTCTTTTTATCCCCCCCTCCCGTTCTCTCTCTCTCTCTCTCTCTCTCTCTCTCTCTCTCTCTCTCTCTCTCTCTCTCTCTCTCTCTCTCTAAAACCTCCTCAGGGAGAAAAGCGACTCAAAGAGCGTTTCATAACAAGAGGAAATATTCTTTAATAAAATATTGCTCCCCTGCTCTTTTCAATTCCTATCATGTCCTTGTAATACTGATGTCACAGCAGAATCCAATTTATACACCTATTATGCCCCAGCTGAAAGTTAGGAAAAGACAGAAAGTACTCTGAGGAATAGTACTCTGCATTCGCGAAACGCTTCGATCTTTCACAATTTACAGGGCTGCCAAAAAAAAGGGGTTATGTATATTTAACTGAAGCTTGGCTTAAATCTACAGACTTGAAAAAGAATTATCATCTCGTCAAAAGGAACTCTATTTATTCTGGGTAGTAAAAGAAGGCAATAGCCTTTTGGGCTCCTCATTCAATAAATATATGTGTGGATCGTGTCTGTCTGTCACACTCTACATGGTTAACATGATAACGGCCTTGACTCCTAGCCTCTTATAATACATTTCAGATTGCATTTGGCTTTAATCCGATAAACTATTGGTTGCATACACATATTTTTAACCTGTACATTCACTCTTTCACACTCTTACCTTTGCGCTAGTGTACTACTGCGTGTTTAATAGTTATGGACAAATTAAAACAAAAAAGTAAACCAATGGATTTGTTTTAAGTGATGCTTAGACATTCGGTTTGGTTTGGTCTTTGACTTTAATGATGACATACATGCCGCACGACAAAGGGAGGGGGGCTGTCCGTGTCCATGTCAGAGCTGTGGAGATTAATTATAGTGTTCATTTCACAACATGTAAACCTGCCTTTCCTTTACCTTTACAATTGATTACCAATCAATGGAAGCTAACTTCTGCATTGAGTGATTAAAAAGTCAAGGCACTGACATTTTTATTGTTCCAAAACCATAAATTGACAGTATGTCGCGACACTAGCAAATGCAACTGATTCGTCACGTACAAGTGAGTGTTCCATTAGACCGAAAGTAAGAAATACCTTTATATTTACCGTTTCCCACCACACACTCCTAAATATAAATGTGTTTGCCCCCTTTGAATCATCAGAAATGTCATTATGGACTTCATCATGAAGGGAATTGAATCATTCAATATCAGATATACAGAAAGGAAAGGGAGCAGATATGACCTCATTAGGCATTTTAGGGCTCATAAAAGGTCTTCTGAATAAATACATGAATTTGAATATGCAAACGCAAGGATGTTTTTTAAATACCAACAGAAAAAAAACACCCACACACAGCTCTAAAGATTAGGTCTGGTGAAGTTTAAGCCCTCTTTCACAGCATGAATGAACAAGTAACAAGGTATGGAAAACAAAGCCATGGGAAATAAATATCAAATAGAAATAGAAATTATTTTGAAAGATAATACACAAATATGCTGTTATTACTAAGAGGGAGACTTTTAGTCACTACAGGTCAGCTAAAAATATGAGAAAGTCTGTAATGTATGCTAATTTCTAGCCTTATATTGTAAAAGCAGTAAGCGAGTGTGCAACTAATTAGCAGCAATCATAAGAAAGCCGAAAGATCTCAATTACTTCACAAGGTGTATGATAATGGGTGCCTGTGCAACATAGTGGCTGCACACACTGACACATCCATCAAGTAGCTGTCTGTATCATTTAACTCTGGTTTATTTTTATCAGTATACAGACGCAAAGGCATTCCAGTTAATTACTAAACAGATTTTTTAATCGCACAAAAGATGGCTTTCTCTTTACATATTTGCATGTCAGCCCCACTAGTAGAAACTACACTCAGCTGAATGCTCAGAGGCGGACGTGTGGATTGTAAGTAACCTTGCCTATTTATCATGACGTAGAGTCCCTCTCTAAAGCAGTTTTATTGCTAACAACATACCTGTAGAATGCTTGGTAAAAGTAAAAATGTGTGTAAATAACTTGTTCCTTAAGTATCTGCTTTATTTTTTCTACCTCCCTGTGAAAAGTGTATTATGCACTGCTTAGTTGGAAATGTGAAATACTGAATTTTTTTGCCCAATTATTCCACTCATTGACCTCTGAAATATATAAATGTAATATACCAGCATACTTGTTTTCTTTAACAAGTCCCTGCCCATAGTATAAAGATGTGTCGTTCAGTTTATTTCAGGTATATTTTTTGTATGTCTGTTAGAACAGGTAAAGCTGACAAAAAATGATGTGTTATCCATGAAGGACATCTTCAAATCTCAGCTTAAAGTTATGCCGTTTTTCCCATTGAATCAATGTTTGCCTCCTCTAGTTTGAGTGGAGTGCTATCAAAAATACCTGTAGACAAGCATCAAATGATTATTTTCCATGAAAGATGCACTGTCAAATATCAAAATGAATGATGCATTGTCAAATATTAAAATCTCATTTTTCAAGTCAGCCGTGGGCCAGCAAAAGACCTTATCCTTCACAATTCATGAATCCTTCACTGGGGAGGATTCTGAAATAAAAAGGGATAAAAAGACAGACACATATCCAAACCAAAATGTACAGCACAGGTAGAACACATTTTATCCTGCATTTTCTTTGCTAACCGAGTACCCAATACTAAAAGACTTTTTTGTCAAAACGTTGGCCGCTAGTGCTTAATAATAGTTTTTAATGGATGATTAATAACATCTGAAATATATAAATAGATTAATGGGACTAACTTGGTCCTTTTTTGTTTTTATGAATTACATACACCTGGAAGCTCCCTGTATACAGAGGACTGAACAGAAAGCACAAGGCACAAGACCTTTTACGTGGTATTTCAGCCTATATTTGACAATTTTTACAACACCCGGATAACCACCGAGCAAGCGGTAATATGGCAACTATCCCAACAAAGAGAGCACAAGATGAACCAATCAAAACACTGAACCATCTCAGTTAACAGCCTGCTCTTCTTCAAAACAGTTCCATGGAATTTTAATTATTCTCCCTTAAATGTATCCGAAACTGCACAAATTACTGATGTTTACTAGGAACAGTGTCAAAAGTGACCAGCCATTCTGGAGAACAGACTTCGATGCAGATTTTCAACACCATAGTAACAGTGTTTCTTACTGGACTGGACTGTTGTGTTACTATTCTTAGATTTACAATATCTTCATTCAAGTAATTATTGAATTTCAATTAGCTGAAAGCAGAATAAAACCTAATTGGCTTCATTTAGGTTGATTAGATTGCAATCAGTCAGCTATGTAATGGCTTCATTTTGACTGCAGATCCAGGAAAAAACTGCTCAAAGCAGCACACATTGAATTACAGTTTTGGGATTGATTAGTGACTGTAATTATGCTAAAATGATCACACGACCACTTATTGATTAGCAAAGTCATAAACTGGAGTAAAAACATCACTCTCCTAATTTACATCAGTTCAGGTTTATATAATACAGGTTTAAAAAAACAACAAAAAAAACACTTAACTATATATTATAATGCTGTGCATTCAAATATGCATTCCATCTTTTTAACCACACTGAGTACTTAATACTAGAGTCTCACAGAATGAATTTGAAATGGTTTAACTGCTGTTATCATTTACAATACTAATTATCTAGTCCCATAAGGAAATGTTTATTTGCCCCTCATGTAAACTGCATTTAAGTAGGTCGAATCCAGAAGGTGCTCAAGAGAAAAGTTGCTCCCCTCTGTACAACCCTCAGTCCTGCACTTTCCCTCTTTAGCAAATGACTGCAACAATGCCAATCAGGTCTAACATAATTTTGTGTTGCAATAACTTTCTTCCTGCAGGCAATGCAAAAATAAATAAATAAATAAATAAATAAAACACAATGTTAATTGCCTCGAAGGCCGGCTTCAGCAGAATATAACGACATTACATGACTATAAAAATAAAGAATTTAAATGCTAATTGGAGCATCCCAGAATATGAAATCATTTTAAAGGTGAGATAAATAAATCCTCATTGAGGTTGCTATTTCAAGTAGACAGATTTAACACAATTAACTTTAAGTAGTTTTCCTTGTTTTTAACACACAAAGAATACTCCAATCTGTGATGAGGTTTCCTATGCTTGCTGGCGTCTACAATCTGCGATAAAGGGGTTTGCCCTTGAAGACAGACAACTAAAACAACAGACAGCTTATTAAAGACGAAAATGAGCCCAGATCAAATAGATGCAAATGAAAGGAAGAGATGCTTTTAATTTGATGGAAGGTCTTGTAAAACCAACAGCTTTTCTGAAACAACAAAAAACTGAAGCTGCTGGCAATACATGCAAGAGATCAGCCCCTAGTGCTGGACATCAATTCCACAGAATATTATAAAAGCAAATAGTTTGCCATGTTTTTTAGTATGCTTTGCCATACCTCTCTGGGCTTTACAATGCTAACCCATGCTTTACAATATTTAAACAACTTCAGTTTTCAGTTCATTTTTTTTAATAAAACAAACTATTTTACATTGACAAAAAGAAGAGTGTGTAAACCTACCATTGAAGGATTGTCTAAATACCACATGTGTCCTGCCCAAGTTCATTTTTGCAAGCATTTGTTAATATTCCAAACTATAATAAACAAGGTCAACTTTAACAGTAAAAATGTCATGTTTTGCTCATCAAAAAAGTAAACAAACCCCCTTCAACTTTCATGCATCTTTGTCCTTTAAGGAAATACAGCTCTTAGAAAACGCGGACCTAGAAAACCTGCAAAGGAATAAACTTTTTAACTTAAAAACAAAATAATAATTATTCAGCCCCCACCTCTCTCCAGATTTTCGGATCATGATATATCAATTCAATTTGCAAATTGGCATGCCTATGTTAGTTCCATTGAAGGTGGAATCCACTATGGAGTTCTGGAAGAGCCCTGAACTGACACACTAGTAATTTTGCTTTTCTTTGGACTTTTCCCAACTTTAAACATCCCAAGGAGCACATGTTATAATATTGAAATTATATCCTGTCCCAAGACAGCCCTTTTTCAGCTCATACAAGGAAAGCATCAGTGGCCCCTGCAAAGGATGATCAAACTCCCAGACTCCCAGGACATCAATCATTTTCAAACTATAATAAACAACTATATTTTTATAGTTTTATTACAGAGGTAAAGCCACCTGGGAGTTACAAAACATGGGAAAAGGTGCTCTATCATGAAATATGAATTTAATAATTCTTGAAAAGTTTTGTTTGTTTAAAAGCAAAATCATAGCAAAACATTGTCAAACATGGTGGTTCATCTACCACCCTTGCCTAACAACATGTGCAAAGTACCTACCATTCTGAAATGGAGTCAAAGTAGTCTTGTGATTTATTTGTGGTTCACCAAAACCCTGTTTTCTGATTTATTGGGTTATTCTGATTTATTAATAATTCTCAATTAGCTTTCTTTTCAGTTTTAACCTAATGAAAAGAAATTGAAAAATAAAAAGCTCTAAAGTCAAAAAAACTGACTCTGTGTTTTAAAAATTCAATAGGGGCTAATGGCATTTTTTTTTATTTGTTAAATAGCTCTATAAATAATTTCGTTCCATAAAACACAGTGCCTTTTGGCACAAAAATTACAAGAATCATTTATGTCCATGGACCTGGTCATTCCTGGAAAAGTTCATCTAGTTCCAGTGACATTAACTATAAAACATTTTGCAAACAATCAAATATATTCAATTCACTACAGTAATCCAAAAAAAAAAATATCTGATGCTAAAATTCAGGTCAATCCACAAACCTGAACTTTTTTAAACATTTCTTCATAAGTATATAAGATCTCCTTTTTTGACTTCTTAAATGGACTGGGAAATTTTGACTCAATATCTACAACAAAACTTTCACCCATGTACCAAATCCCAAACCACAAACCTGAACTGAGACACTAGCATCATCCTTTGAAAGCACATTCAGGATATCAAACTCCCAGAAAATTCAGCCCTTGGGCGCAATCAATCAAACTCAGCAGACACAAATTTGGGTTAAAAATAAAATAAGCCGGTGGTGTCGCTAGACCCCAAGAAAGACTCAAGCACCCCTTTAGAAAGGGGATGGGAACTATAGCTGGAGAAATATGGTGATTATAATAATTCTTGATGAGTTTTTGGTGCAAGCCATAGAATAGACAATTCTCTTGTCAGTTGCTGGTTCATCTACCACCCTTGCCTAACAACATGTGCATTAAGTACCTACAGAAATGGAGTGATATTAGTAGTCTTGTGATTTATTGAAGGGATTTCCTGAATTATTAAAAATAGACGTACATTTACATAATTGATTAGCTTTCTATTCCAGTTTTAACCTAATGATTGGAAAGTAAATTGAAAATGATAAAAACCTTTTAGTCAAATGATTGACTCTGTGTTTTAGAGCTAATTCAATAGACTACTGGCATTACAGTTTTATGAATAGCTCTATAAATAAGGTTCTATAAAACACAGTGCCTGTAAAATAAGGGCACAAAGCTTTATGAAGCTTGTCCATACAGACCTGGTCATTCCTGGAAATGGAATCTAGTTCCAGTGACATTAACTAGCAAACATACAAACAATCAAATAATATTCAATAGCACTACAGTAATTGTTTTCTGAAAAAAAAAATATCTGATGCTGACATTCAGCAATCCACAAACTTAAAAGGGCAAACATTTCTTCATAAGTATATAAGATCTCCTAGGGATCATCTTAAATGTCTGATAATAACACACTGCAACAAAACGCTGTAGATAATACTACTGAAACCACAAACCTGTGAGAGGGCTTCATCCTTGTTTAAAGCACATTCCTTTATTACAGAACTTGTAGAAAATTCCACTTTGGGAGCAATTCCCTGCAAGAGACAGCAGACACAAATTTGGGTTAAAAATAAAATAAGATAGAGGTAAATAGCTTATTCTTTAGCCCAGCTCTTTCTAAACAACAAACGACTTGAGAAAGGGTGTTCATTTCCTGTTCCACTGCAGAGGGCTTGCTCAAGATAAATTACACACCTAATGGGATCTATTCAATGAATCTAGGAAAGTGGCAGATCTAAATACCCCCATTGGGGCAGTGCTGGATGCTTTTTTTTATGAATCCAGTAATGCCGTCTTTTGCTCTTAATTTAAACATGTAATTATTATATATTTTTTTCAATACATTGATGGTTAGCAGGAAACGTGCTTACAGGGAAGGAGTCGGATCGCCTCATTAGCACATCCCGATCAGTGCCGGGGTAGCTGGAGGTCAGCCTGGGACCAGGATACAGGAACTCCCGGGTGCTTTCCACAAACGTAGCTAAAGTTTCACCAACTTTAGTGACACACGCACACACAAATAAAAACACAATTCATTTGAGACACACAACTGCGAAAAGAAATTAAACATATTTAAAATCTCTATTCTAACCTTGTACTTATCTTAGAAAACAAAGTTAGCAAACTGAGCTGAAGAAACCATAACCAATATGTTAAACACACAGTCGGGAAATCAAGTGGAGACAGACTTCAGAGATAATAGGAGCCTTTATTTTTATTTTTTTACACAAACAGTGAGGTATAGGATGGGTTACGAAGTCATGTTGTTGATGGTGAATCATTGGGATCTTTTAAGATCTGACTAGACAAACGTTTGGGATCAATCAGCTTGTATGGATAGCCTCCTCTCTCTCAAAGTTCTTATTACTACTTTGTAGTGCACAAGAACAGTGAAAAATATGTACTGCTGGGCCAGGTGTTATCTGTTGCCATGGTAATTCCAACTGTTGGAATTCCATTATTTTCTTGGATGCATTGCTTTGCCTCTTCCAGAGGAGCTAATTTGCTCTATTGGCTTTTAGTTTGGAAGAGCAGATAACCAGAGGAATTCAGTTCAATGTGACCTGATTAGTTGCCATGGTGCTGGCAACAAACTGTCACACCGCCAACCATAGTACTGCCAAAGCTTACAGAATGGGGAGTTTTTGTGAGCAAAATCCAGCAACAACCACTCACTCACAATCACAGTGCAGAACAATTAATGCAAAATGAAAAAAGGGTCCGAGAATAAACTTGAGACACGCATATGTAAAAGGACAAATTATCCTGAATTGTATCATGCATCAATTAATTGGACAGGCATTGAAAAGGATATAAAGTTTCTTTACATGGAATGGCGCTTCTACATCACAGCTTTCAATGAATGACCTTTCTCTTTTTCTATCCCATGGCCTATATTTACTCCTATGGGCAAATCACTATTCCCCCGTCCATAGCAAATGTATTAAATAGGCAATTTCTTTACAGCTGTCCCCTTTTGTTGGTCAGATGTTTATTACACAAATGCTGCCATACCTGGTGGAACAAGTTGGATCAGTTCAAATGTTGCTGTATCAACTAGACAAAAAGAAGAATAAAGTTATGAATATTCTAAAAGCATTAGATGACAGTAATTTAAATCTAAATAAACAGGCAGATCTCGTACGTTCCAAGAGCTCAGCAACATGACCTGGGTCTACTGCTTCCCCAAAGATCTGTATATGGAAAACAAAGGGATGAATTCAAAGAAATATACAGTACAAGGACTATAGCTCATGGGATTAACAAGCCCCTATCCCAAGCTACATTTGAAACAAAGAAACATGATTCTACAATGTATGAACACCTCCACCATATAAAGGTGCAATAATCCTTAAAATTAAAAACACATGGGCCGTCTGGCCACTTTAATTAGGGCCTGTCAGGGAATAAAATGAATCTCGTCTGTTTGTGGATCAGACACACTTCAAAACAACTGTGGTATCGTCTGTTGTACTGGCCCTTACCTTTTCAAAGGTCATTTTCTCATGGAATAGAATTTATGATGTTTTTTTGACAATAAATACATGAACACTCGAACATCCCCAAAGTGCTAAAACTAGTCAAAGTCCTGCCTCTAATAGTCACACATTGGTTGCATTCACATCACTCTAGCTACAGTACAGTCAGTGCGACAGGAAGTACTCGGATTTCCCTGGTTAGTTCATTCACGCGTCAATCAAAACATTTGCAAACGGAACTTTTACATGTTTTGTATTCAGGACGGATTTACACCAAACGGCCCAGCCCATCGTATACATGCCAACAGTCCCTATATGGTCCCGATTTCCTAGCAAATGTCCCACGTCCCGATGCATAGGAAGAATGTCCTGATATTTACCCATAGAAAACCACACACTGTGTTCTTCATGCGGCTGACACATATGCTGATCAGTAACTTATACAAAGGTAAGAACGCTTCATTATGTCTATTTTTACTGTCATGATGGTGCCCCAGTGTCTACATTATCAAAGGCTGAAGCTGGGGGGTTAATCTTGACTAATTATATGATTTGACTTAAGTCCCATGTGTATGATTGAAATGAAAACCCTCCCCTGCTCTCCAGGACCAGGGTTGGAGACCCCTGATCTAGATGGTACAGCACTATTGCAGTTGCCATAGCTAATCCAGCAAGCTTCTCTAGTGTTAACAGCATCAGGAATACTGGTGAGTATCCCCGGATTTGGTTTACAAAATATGGTCACCTTACATAACGAGATATCTTAATGAGCGCGATCTCCACTTTATTTGGAGATATTGTTAATACAGTTTAAGAAAATACTTCTCCAATAAGACCAACATACTGTAAACTACTGAACCCTCTGAAAACATGGATGCAGCATTGCATACTTGATTTAGAATTTTTTTTAAAACAAACTATTAGGAACTAAAACAGCAAAATCAGAAAAGTTGGAATATAAGGCAATAGAATAGTAACATCTCTGTAAAAAAAAATCATTGATAAATATTTCAAGGATGTCTCTTTAGCCCCCCTATTCAGTGTACATTTTGTTGGTCCCTTTGCTGCCATTATTAGCAAGGTTTCACTGCATTTGTGAAGGTGAATTTAAACTCTGTGTGCAGTAGTTTCTAAACCTGCATACATTAGCAGACTTTCCACTTTGGTGCGACAAACTAATGAGTCAAATTTACAGCATCGCTTTGCTGTGGCACCCCAGAAATAAATCATCTAATGAGGTACAGAGACATTGTTATGAGGCCTACAAGAGGTTGGCAATTGCATCCCCAATGCGAGAAATTATTGTTTAGCTTATTTATGTTCATAAAAAATTTAAAGCATTCATTTCTTATTAATTTTCTTTCTTTTTTTTTTTAACTTTTGGAGGGGGGTAGGCTGTTTCTAATCACTTAATTACACTCCTTAATTGCTACAAGATATTCATTGTAATGTAGATTAATTTATGTAAAGTGTGCGCGAACTTAATTGGCGTGTAAATTGCTACACATGCTTCTGCAAATAGATGAATTCTACTAATAAACAAGCTCTCGTTCTGACCATTGGGATACCATTATATTTCCAGTATACTGTACCCTGAAGAAACCCCAGTGAAAACACAAGCACACCACCACAGCATTACCAGTGATGGAAAACCTGATGGATTTGAATATACAGAGATATATGTTTGTTCTGTCTGAAAGAGAACAACACTGGCAGCCTCACTGGTACAAATACCTTGCAGATCATTCTTTAGCCTTAAACACAGACCTGCTCAGGCATGCCCTGAAGGAGACTGACTTTGCTGTGGTTCAAGCAAAGCGTCTTTAGTGCTGGAACACTGCTGGATTGAGGACATTTAAAGATTGACATCCATCAAGTACCAATTCATATTGATTGACTTGGCCACAGTAACACTGAGATTCCACTGGGTGACTGGAACATTTACTAACAAGAGGCGGTCATTCGAGTCATCAGGGCCAATCATTCAGTGTCAACAACCTGGCTAGGCAACCCATTCCATACCCTCACCATTCTCTGTGTGAACAAGTGTCTCAAATTCATTTCCAACTGCGTGAACAATTTTTCTTTGTTTTAGGCTACATAAATTCTTTCAGCAATTCATAGCTTTTGTTCCTTTAGGCAATCGCAACCATTGCATTGCCATTGAAGGCAAGTGTAAAACATTACACTGTCTTATACTTGGGTTTGGGTATTTCATAAATACATCTCTCTTATTTTCTATCGTACGCGTATACCACAGGGCGATGCATAGGAGTGCTGTTTGCTATGCAATTAACAAGCCTCTTGGGTTTTGACATTGCCAGGGTAGAAATGTCACTCATTTCTCCTAGATAGCACAATTAATGTAAAATAATATTTTTGGAAAACAATATATAAAAACGTATTTGTCTTCAGGCAATGAATTGTATTATATAATTAATTAGTATATAATGTGTCTAGTCTAGCGAAGCAAGCAAAAAAAAAAAACCTGTCTTGATATAGATTCAAACAATGGAACAGCAGGGAGGCAACTGAAATGCAAAGACCCAATTCTCAAGGTTTTTCAATTTTAGGTCACACTAGAAATGTGAAATTGCGATGTTGCCTTTTTATTCGATTTTTTTCTCCCTTCCTTTCACTTTGTAAGATGTTTTCAATTACTTTGAAGTGTTCTGTTGGTCTAATATTGAACTACCATTTGTCTCTATATCTGTCTTGCCTGTGAGTTTTATGGCAAATTCTGCGTGCTTAGGACTGAATCGACTTCCTTCAAATCATGTGACAAAATGGCCTTTCAACTTGGCTAGTTCAGCATACTCTCCTTCTCTATATGTGGAGTAGGCTGGGGCAGCAGAGTTGATAAACGGCATTGTCACATGATGTGAATGGAATGAGGACGTCTGCTCAGTGCTACAGTTAAAATGATCCAGACTGAAAGCCTGAACCAATACCGGTCTAGCAAAACCTGTCTAATCCAGCATTGCTTGGGACCGAAACAACTCTATTACAGCAGGTACTGTCTAGGTGTACCCTGTAATTCAAGGATTGAATTAAGTAACCCTAATTCCATGCACCGGTTTTATGTACCATACCCACAGGATTTATAAACTTAGAAAAGAAAAATCACATGACTGGGTGCTGGTCAGATTCACATTGATTTTAGACAAGCAAATCAAATCATGCTGGATTCCAGAATAGACAGGTTCTGAATTGTAGAGGGTACCACACCATTAATTTCAATAGGAATTTGGTCAGGATCAATGGGGTGGATAGATAGGGTTTACTGAATAGAGAAACATAATTATAACTCAGCATTGGGCCAACAGAACCCAAAATCACTCTTAATGCTATAAAAAATACATTTTAAACTACTTGTTTTTAACACTGCAGTGTCAGAAATTCATGTTCACTTTTACACTGTAATAATTATGTTAGTCTCTGTTTACTTCCTTTTTCCAGTCTTTTGTGTGGCCATATCATACCATCTACACACGAAGCCATCACTTTAATTACAGTGTCACTGGTGAGTGATCAGGCAGTATCTATGGAGGGTCTGTTTGTTCTGAATACAGATTTGCATTCCCTCCAATGGGAATAGGCTCTTCAATTTCTTTTTGTATTCACTTAACCTGTCATATCCAGGAAAAAAGATAGGACTCGAAGTTTCAAAAGACTTTATTTTTAATAAATCATCAAAACATCAAACTTGAGAGGATAGCGTTTTAAAAGCTGAAGTCAACTGCGTAACAAAGGCATGCTCAGAGAATCGTTTGGCTGCTCGATTGCGTCTCCTAAAGGATTGGTCTGTAACAGGGGAAGGTATAAGATTTTAGATTTCTTGACAGTCCTTGGGTTATTATTGTATGGTTTGTTTTTTTCGATTTGTGTCAGATGATATCGGAGAGAAAAATAATTCAACTGATCAAAATGCCATTGCCAGGAACTGATAATATATAATAAAATATATTATTTAAAACATTTCAAGAACGACAACAAAGGTGTCGACGGCTACAAGTCACATGAAATGCTGAATTTTCAATACTTTTGGTTTGTATATAAAAACATGTTATCAATACTATGTCTGTATTCAAAGTGACTTTCAGAGAGGAAAACAAGCCATTGACTCTAGTGTGGATTGTGACTGAATAATCCCAATCAGTACTTTTACTTCCTGTAATTCATTATGAACTCCCAGTTGCTCCTTGTTGTTTTCAGGATAGACCTCGAAGTACAAATAAATGCTTACAAACTGATTTCAGTATTTGGCGCATTAATCTCGATCCGATCTGTGCAGTTTGAGTGCACGATGCCAAATTAAATCTGAATGTGTATTAATGTCTTAGTTGTTTTTGCAGTGGGTCTCTCCTTGTTCAATTTGGCTGGTTTTGTTTTAAAGTGGTGGCTGGCTGCTGGAAGGTCTGTAGCTAACAGTCCCCTCAGTTTCCAGACCCTCTTTTTTCAGACTGTCTGCCATCCTGGAGACCTCGCTGGCCATTCGCAAGCCTTCCGTAGGACAACACGTCTCTGATGCAGTGAAGGGACAGAAAACACAACACTGAGTTATGAGGAGCAGCTTAGCAGACGATGGACAAACATACAGCACAACTGGACTTTAAAGTATTTATGACAAGTGAAAACTCTCCACCATGCACTTTCATTGGGATTCCTGCGAAAACACGACACGGTACACATGTGTTACAAAACGCCTGCTGTTCACTTGGTAAATTGTTTTGAGTACAATAAAAAAGCTTGACTCCCTCTTGGATTGTATGCATTTGGAAGACTTATCTCCTCAAACATGGTTTTGATACTCATTTCGCTACGTTGTTGGTGAACTCATGATGAAGTCAACTTTGCATAGAGTACATTTGTGTTCATTACCTTTCAAGTGATATTAAAAAGGCTTGACTATAACAAATG